>JANBXA010000491.1:18255000-18577500 GCA_030556225.1 Cricetiscus sungorus | reverse complement strand
ACTGTATTGGGGTGATATAATCTGTCTCTGTGGGTGCACATGTGTTGTAATGTTTTGTATCTGATTGGGTGCATAGATTCTCCAGTTTTATTTTTTTCCCTCTATCCCACTTTTTGTTTATTTTTTTATATGAGTCTTTGATTTAAGTCTCTGTATGGAGGAAAGAAACTACACTAAAAGATACAGTTATTTGCCAGCATTCCTGGTGTTAGTTCATAGCAGAAAACACTTTTTAAACCATTAAGGTTTAAAGAGAGAAGCCCTTGGATACTGATTGGGGAAAAGTTTATAACTTACAGATTTTTGAAACTCAAAGCTATTAATAATTGAAAGGGGATGGTAATGAGAAGAGAGATAGTAAAGTATGAATAAGAGGGAATGCTGTTAATTTTTGTCAACTTGACACAAACATAGACATATCACAGAAAAGAGAGTCTCAATAGAAGAGATGGCTGCACTGAATTGTTTTCTCTTGATTGATGACAGAATGTGGGTGGCACCACACACACGCTGGGCCTCTGCTGTATGAGAAGGCAAACAGAGCAAGCCATGGAAGTCAAGTCAATAAACAGCATCCCTCCATGGTGCCAACTTGTACTATTAGAGCTGCCTCCCTAACTTACCACAAGGATAAACTATGATCAGGATATTTAAACAAAATAAACCCTTTCCTACCCAAGTTGCTTTTAGTTATGGTGTTTATCACAGCAATAGAATGCAAACCAATATGGATGACAAGTATATAGATTAGAAGGATGGTAGGAAAATTATTATACAATAGGGAGACAGAGCAATCATAATAGTCATAGTTTAAAGTAAAACAACTAAATATTCAAACACAAAAATATAAGAGAAAGATTTAAATGTAAAAGAAGAAATAACAGATAGTACAGCCTAGTCAAGCTTTTCTTCAGCTGGGAGTTCTCTTTCCTGCCCAGTCATGCAGGTGCCCTGACATAGAGTTGTGGAATCACACAGTACCTATAAAAAGCAGAGCCAATATTCGTCACAGACAGGGAAGTGTAGGCTTTCACCTTGGTATTCAGTCAAATTCCAGATGAAAGAAAACAAAGAGACTGCAACTCGAGGAGTGCTTTTGTGCTGCCTACTACCTTTCACCTTGACACTGCAGAGGAAAATGGGTCCACTCTCATGCAAAACCCAGCCTCTATTCCACATCACAGCCATAACACACTGTGTTGATGGGATGACCAGCAATGTCCAAGAGTCCTCAGGGCTTCCACAAGCAGGGTATAGAAACAGTGCTACCCTGTTTCTGCAAAACCTGACACCAAGCCCAAAGTCCAACGCCTTCCCAGGAGTAATTTTTGATCCCACCCAGGAGAACTATAAAATGGAATTATCGTGTGTGTGTGTGTGTGTGTGTGTGTGTGTGTGTGTGTGTGTGTGTGTTTCTTATTTTACGTATTGATCCCAGTTCCCTCTCCCTCCCATAACTCCCCAAACCCCTCCCATCCCATCCCCTCCCCCACTCCACAGGGAGGGTGGTGCCTTCCAGGAAGGATTATCAAACTCTGTCAAGTCTTTTGGAGTAGGATCTAGACCCTCCCTCCTGCCTCTAGGTTAGGTGAATGTGCTCCCAAAGTCATTTCATGCACCAGGGATACATGGTTCCCTGGTTCCACTGTCAGAGGTCCCTTAGACTGCCCAGGCCTTCTGAGACCAACTTTCAGGCAATCTAATTCGGTATAATGCTGGTTTCCCAACTATCAGTCTGGGGGTCCATGAGCTTCCCCTTGTTCAGGTCAGCTGTCTCTGTGGGCTTCTGTAGCCTGGTCTTGACCCCTTTTCTTATCACTCCTCCCTCTCTGTACCTGGATTCCAGGAACTCGTCTCAGTGTTTAACTGTGGTTGTCTGCTTCTGTTTCCATCAGCTACTAGATGAGGGTTCTATGATGGCATGTAAGTTAGTTATCAATCTCATTATCAGGGAAGGGCTTATAAGGTAGTCTTTCCACTGTTGCTCAGATTGTTAGTTGGGGTCATCCTTGTAGGTGTCTGGACATTTCTCTAGATTCAGTGTTCTCTTCAAATCTATAATAGCTCCCTCTATTATGGTATCTCTTTTTTTCTCTCTGGTCTACTCATCCCCCAACTCAAACTTCCTGGACCCCCATGTTCTCTTGTCCTCCTCTTCTCTTTCTCCTAACTCCTCCACTCACTGATCCCCACTCTCCCAATATGCTCAGGAGGAGGTCTTGTTTCTTTCCCTTTCTGTGAGGGGTCTTGTATGAATCTCTTAAGTTCCTCGTTGTATCCTAATGTCTCTGGCAATGTGAATCATAGGTTGGTAATCCTTTGCACTATGTCTAAAAGTCCATATATGAGTGAGTACATACCATGTTTTTCTTCTTTGTGACTGGGTTACCTCATTCAGGATGGTTTCTTCAAGTTCCATCCATTTGCCTGCCAATTTCAAGATTTCATTGTTTCTGTCTGCTGAGTGTAAATGTGCCACATCTTCTTTATCTATTCTTCAGTTGAGTGGCATCTAGGTTGCTTCCAGGTTCATGCTGTTATGAACATAGTTGAGCACATGTCTTTACTGAAAGGATGTGGATCATTTGGGTATATGCCTTAGAGGGGATTTCCAGGTCCTGTGGTAGACTGATTCCCATTTTCCTAAGGAACTGCCATACTGATCTCCAAAATGGCTGTACAATTCTTATTCATATGAATGCACATTTCTGAAGCACTGCTATATGGTCTTATGATTTTTCTCTCACTAGCAAAAAATCCGCAAAATGTGTCTTTAAATAAGAAAAGGCTCCTTTATATCCATTTTACAATTGTGTGCTTTTTTATAAAGCTCCCTGTGTCCTCTTGGTTCTCTTCTGGAAGAATGGTGGAAGTTTTAGCTTTTCATTTATAGGAGGAAAACCCCCATTGATATCCTCATCTTAACTATATTAAGCCATGCAAATCTCTCCATAATGCAACATGAAAATGTAAGTGAAAAGCATATGCCAATATATGTAGAGCTGTAGTTTTTACTCATCTTAAGCAGAATATAATGATCTGGACAGCTCGGCACATTTAGTTGGAATCTGAACATTCTATTGCCTTGTGTTTATACTTCTGATAATGGTTCTGGTATTTCAGAAGGTGGGTGAAAGCCTTACCTTTCTCTGCCAAATGATATAGAAATCCTTGTATTCTATTGAAATCAGTGTGGATACTTGATAGTGTCTGAGAAAGAAATCCTTGCTAAAAGTGAACAAAGAGATATTATATCTTTAGGAAAGATGGGTAAGTTAGTTTCAAGACTCAATGCTTATTTTTAGCTCCTTACTTCTTAAGAATGTGCTCTGCACTTTTGTCAATCTTAGTGACTTCAGCAGTTAACAGAAATTCTGATTGCTAGGTATTCAATAATAAATAATTAGGTGTGGAAGCAGGGATGTAAGAGACAGTAGAAGGCAGAGTCAGGGGAAAGGAGAGACAGGATAGAGAATAGGCATGACATGAGGTTTTGTTGGTTTGGGTTTTGTTTTGCTTTTTCTTTAGATAGATTTATAATAAGCAATAGCAATTACATGTGAAGCCCATGTATCAAAGTTTGCAGTATGGGAAACTATTTTTGTTTCTTTTCTCTCTCTCATCTTGTGAAGAAACTTAAAAATATATTTTAAAAAGAGTTACAGTTGGGCAACCCATCAGCTTTCTCAACCCCAGGAATATAAATGAATGTCAAAGAAAGTATTTAACACATGTTTCAGCTAATAAATGAACACTGTCCCAAATGTCCCATGTATGGCAGTGTCCAGTTTTAAAACAGATTAAAATAAAGCTCAGTGGTAGATCATTTGCCTGGCTTGTATAAGGTGCTCTTTCCATCCGGAGCTACTAGAATTAGTCAGAAAGTCAAATTAAGTGCAATTTAGTCAAAGGGTGGAGGTAAAAGAAGGTAAAGGAGATGAGAGTCATGGTCCCTGCTGAAACATTTAAAATAGGACCTACCCTTAAATAAAACCATTACAGTTATAAGAAATGATAATTTAACATTCAATATTGTTTGAGTACATGTGTGTTGATTTTGTTGTTGTCAGAAAATACACCAAAAGAAAATGTTCCTTTCTCATAAGATAAATTCTGAACTTGAAACTTGAAACTTGGTGTTTTGTGGAAGTCCATGAAAGCGATACTTCCTTTGGGAACAATCCTAAATGAACCACCATTTAATTGGAAACAGAAAATGCCATTGCAAAAGTTCCAGCTGACACTTGCTCAGCATGGTTGGTCAAGTGCTGATGGCATGTTTGTTGCCTGTTCTCTGTGGTCATGTACCTGCCCACTTCCTCCCCTGCCATGTGCTGGAGCTATACAGTCATCACTGAAAATTAGAATGCACTGTGATTTTCACGTTACTTGCTTCTTTGTTTTCAGACTTGCTGGGTGAGTGAAAGCAGTGACACCAAAAGCTGTTATTGTTTACTTAACATGCAAACTTGTTTTCATTTTAAGGAAAATCAACATGGGTTACAAGGGAAGTCTTTCAGAGTTCCGTCACCAAAAGATAATTATAGAAAGGATGAGATTTTTAAACAACAGCATGCCAAGAGTGGGTTGTGTATTGTTTGTTTGTTTTGCTTTCATTGGGGAGCTACAGAGAGAAGAGATCAAGTCTTCAATATTAGAATGAGGTGATGATCTTTACACTTTTGCTCCAGTTCCATAATTTATGGCAGGGAGAAATCACTCTGAATTTAGTGAGTTACAGCCACTTTATTATGCTCACAGTGGGGAGAGGAGATGCAAACTTGAGGAAAGTACAGTGGAATGATTCCTCTTTTTGGCACAGTGTTTCAGATTTTAGTTACAGTTGCTTGAATGAGTGAAGAAGGCCTGGTCATCTCACATGTGTCAAATGTTGGGGTTGTGGTACTATCTAATGAGCATTTTCCTTGGTTTCTCTACTCCATGTTAGCTGGCAATGGAATGTCCAAGATGGTGTCTCTATTCTTCCATTGGACAGCTTAGTTCTATATTTTCTTCCCTCTCCCTTGCCTCCTTCCTCTCCAGTCCCCAGTGGTCTGTCCACATGTATAGTTTAATCTGCTCCATAGCATGAAAGTCTCAATGCAAAAGACTTCTTACACAGAGGCTGGCTTCCTCTAAGACACTGATGTATCAGTTGCCATAACCTTAAAATGGAAAATTACCAACATCAGCTTGTCAGGTCTCCAAGTAATTAAGAAATTCACCACCATCTCAAAAGGAAGAGTGACTTATTTAAGAGTGACTATTTAATACTCCTTCCAGTAAAATATCCCACAGACTTTAGAAAGTTTTATAATGTTCTTTTATTGTATTGTTATAGAAAATCTGAAGTTTAAAAAAGTACAAAAATTGAAACTAAAATTTGCCCCCCAGGTGCTGTATTGCCCCTGTAGTGTCTACTAAAAGGGTTGCCAATAATATGTTTACTTTATGATAATTATAAATATCATACCATTTGAAAGTAGAAATACAAATTGCTATATTTTAATCAATAAGAAAAATTAAAACTTTCCCACATGTCTCTGTAAACTTGCAGTGTGTTGTTTTCTCTCAATCAGAACACTTTGGGCTTGCATTAAAAACAAGATTTGGAAATTCTTCAATTAAGATATAGCTAATCACACTGTGACTAAAGGGGTGACTCACATGAATGCAATTCAACTAGAACTGTGGATTTGCCATTTGGCTCCCATCAATCTTGACAATATGTAAAAGCCTTCATAGAAATTAACTTATTGAGCGTTTAGTCATGCCAGGAAACATTTCAAGCCCATTAACTCATTTAAGTCTCAAAATGACACTGGGGAGGAGGGTAAATAGAATTGTCATCATTGAACAAGTATGAAAATCTCACTGAAACCCATAAGGCCTAGAAAAATTGTGCTGGTATATAAGCCCAGATAGCTGTCTTCATCTGATATTTTAGCTCCTATTGCAAAAGGTTAAGCAGTCTTCCTAGAGCCAAGGAAAATTATCTGATCTACCTGTGGTATGGTTTGTTTATATCTAAAAATCTCTGAGGAACAGCTAGACGGCTTACTGAGTAAAAGAACTGTGTAGAACTGTGAAAGTGCTGTGTAAACCTAATGACGTGTGTTCAGTTCTGGGAACCCAGGTGGTAGGAGGGAACAAAACCTACTCCAACAAGTTGTCCTCTGACCTATACCTCACACTTCCCTCAAGACATGCATATGAAGCATGCACGCACGCACGCACGCACGCACACACACACACACACACACACACACACACACACACACACAGAGAGAGAGAGAGAGATATGATTTAAGTTATATATGTGTATATACATATATTCATACATATGTATGCATGCATGTATATTTAAATATCTGAGCAAATCTTTTCTTTTGACTCTTTAACCTAAAATTCTTTCAAGTGACTACAGAATCTATAAGCTAGTGAAATAAATGAAATATGCGGTACACTTTTTGTTTTCTAGAGGAGACTATGATATATGAGAGTACATTTTGGATCACTATAATTTTTATTCTATTTTTGTTTATTTTACTATTTATTATATTATTATTTTTTCTTATTTTTACATATAGATCCAGTTCCCTCTCCCTCCCATTATCCTATCTCCCCTACCCCCTCCCATCCCATTCCCCACCCACTCCCCAGGGAGGGTGGGGCCTTCCAAAAGGGATTATCAAAATCTGTCAAGTCATTTAGAATAGGGCCTAGGCCTTCCCTCATGTGGATGACTATAATTTAAACCAATTAGTTCAGACTCTGTCTTAAAATCCTACTGAACCTTAGGACCAACTGGACCTAACTACATATATGCAGTTTCACCAAGATATGGCTTTCTGTAGAAAACATAAATGTCAAAAATTTTTAAAAACCTATCCTTTCTGTTGAAATACAACATGTTCAACTGCATGTTTGGTCACTGTGTGGCACTAACAATACAAGCTTACATTTTATCACCCCTGAACTACTAACAGCTCTTGTCAATATCCTGTGTATGCAGAAGGGCAACTGGTGCATGAGAGAGCTTTTTAGACAATCCAATAGCATTCAATCAAAAGTAGCTCTGCAGGGTATGACCAGACAACATAATCTGAGTCATTCCATTTCTGAGAAGATAACAGAGAAAAGAACAGAGAGTGAAAAACAAGAAACTGCCCCAAACAGGCATCCCGTCAGAGACAAAACATGAAGCCAGACCATGTGGCTGTCAGTCATGGAGCTCAGTGAGCGTGAATAACTCAGATGGGATTTGTGAGAGCTCCAGCAGGCGCTTGCTCTACACCATCTTCTGTGGCAATAGCTGGATGCTGCAGATTGAGACATCTACAAAAAGATGATTTGCATGTGGTTCCCAGCTTTAGGACTTTAAAAGCATGCCATTGGTGCTGACCTGGCACCTACTGAGATCATGCTGCTGAGTGGTGGTATGGAAGAGGAGAGAAATTGTGAGATGGAGTATGCTTGCTAGATTGAGTGCCTCACTCCTGTGGAAATGCACTAAGGTATCATGTATTCTATCAGGCTTCCCAAGTTCTGTAGAAACCTGATAACAAGAACAAGTTGTACTGTTTTAGAGGCACACTGTCTCCCATTTTGAAGTGTGTTTTGTTTTGTTGTTTTATAAAACTGGGTCTCACTACATAACTCATAGCCATAATCCTGTCCTGTGTCAGCTTCTTACATGCTGGGGCTCCAGGCCTAAGTCACACTGTGCCTAGCTAGGAATATGTCTTGGTTTCTTTTCTAGTTTTTGTGATAAAATGTACATTCAAGAAGTAACTTCACAGAGACATGGTCTATTTCAGCTCACCGTTCAAGGTTGTGGTAAATTCTGGTGGGAAAAATCATAGCAGTATGAGCCTAAAGAAGCCACAGGTCCATAGTATATCCAGTGAAGAGCAAAAAAAGATGACCAATGCCAAGCTCTACATCTCTCTTACTGCAGCCCAGTATCCAGACATTGAGATACATGGTAATACCCACCCTAAGGGTGGACCTTCCTACCATAATTAACCTAATGAATGTCCACAAAGGCTTGTCCACAAGCAAAAACAATATAGACAATCCTCACTGACATTCTTTTCCCAAGTGACTCTAGAACTTTAGACCTAGAGAATTGAAATTAGTCATCCCAGAAATATTCTTCAATTGGAAATTTTGATTCATAGGTATTTGTTTTCCTTATACAGAAAAGTTCATCTAAATACATAAGTCAAGAAATTGAGTATGAAACTAATCTCCATCACTCCCTTCTGAAGTGGGGAGTCTCCTAGAGAAATGTCCAGAGGCCTACAAGGCTGACCCCAACTAACAATTTGAGCAACAGTGTAAAGGCTACCATAAATGCCCTTCCCTGATAATGAGATTCATGACTAACTTATCCACCATCATAGAGCCTTGATCTAGTAGCTGATGGAAACAGAAGCAGACACCCACAGCTAAACACTGAGCTGAACCAGAATCCAGATGCAGAGAGGGAGGTCAAGACCATGCTACAGATAGCCACAGAGACAGCTGACCTGAACAAGGAGGAGCCTATGGGCCCCAAACTGATAGCTGGAAACCAGCATTGGACCGATCTAGACCCCCTGAACATGGGTCTCAGAAAGCCAGGGCAGTCTAAGGGACCTCTAACAGGGGAACCGGGATGTATCCCTGGTGCACAAAATGACTTTGGAAGCACATTCCCCATGGAGAGATATTCCCTTAACCTAGAGGCAGGAGGGAGGGCCTAGTTCCTACTCCAAATGACTTGACAGATTTTCTTGACCCCTCCTGGAAAGCACCACCCTCCCTGTGGAATGGGGAGAAATGGGGGAATGGGTTGTGGAGGAGCATGGGAGGGAAGGAGAGAAGGAGGGAGGGAAGGAGAGGGAACTGGGATAGATATGTAAAATAAGAAAAATAAATAAATAATTTGTTTTTTAAAAAGTGGGGAGTCTCTTCTCTAAAACCTTCCTGGGCTTAAATTTCCCATCTATGGAGATACCCCAGGCAGAGCAGCAGCTTCCCGCCCACATCTTGGCCTACTCATGGTTGAAGCATGAACAAGAGCTTACATTTTTTCATGAGAAATGCAGTGAGTGAACACTGGTATCCTAAAAGCTGGTGCCTGCTTTGGGAATATAATTGGGCAGACAGCATATATTTCACTACACGCCTTTTATTTTCTGTGTGGTTTTTATGCTGCCTCACATAGTCTGTCTGAGATAACTTGAACCATTGTCTTTGCCATTTTATTGAAGCCAATGAGTCACTGCAAATTGTCACTGTACTACTGAGTCAGTAATATCCAGGGTCCTTCAGAAGCATCAATAAAGGAATGTCACCTATCCATTTGACTGATCCAGCCATCTAATTTTTAAACCACTTTGAAAACATTAAGTTAAAATTATAGTTCCATTAAATTCCATTCATAAGGTTTTAATGTATGGCAGGGTTTTGTCTTGTTTTACCAGCAAGGATTTATTTAATTTATTTTTATAATTCTTACAAAACAAATTGCACAAGAAAATGATCAATAAAGAACCTCCTAACAAGGTTTGTATTTTACTTGCTGATTAAATTTCTTAAAATTCATACATTTCAAATACTCTCTTAGTTTTCCATGAAATCTAACAAGCATATAAAGGGAAACCCATGCAGTCCTCTCTGTTACTGAAGCACTACTCAGTGAGGGCTTTTAGGACCTGGCACCTTATAAGTCAGTTTAGGAAGGGACACTGGGACATTACTTCACCCAGAAGTATTACTGTTTGCATATCCCACTGTTTCACACTCATCACTTCTATGATATTTTTATCCCCTGGACAACCCTTAAATGCCAAGACAAACTTTCAGTTCAGTTCTGGGGATGCACTTTAGTAGTGAATAATTTGATGTTGGAGCTGTGCTTAATGGATACAAATCTGGTAATCATTATAGTTGCATTTTCAAAGACAGAGCTTGTTGGTTGGAATATAGTGATGGAGATTAGGAAAGGCATAAAGGCCTGATAGCCTTCATGGTATCTGAAAACTGGTGGTCTGTACATTCTACAAAGGGGGTATTTTATAAAAGTCCTGGGTAACTGCACTTGGGCCAAAACCTGCCAAACAGCCATATGTACCCATTCTTTTGTGAACTGTCAGAAGTCAAAAATATGGTTATACCATATTTCTGTTATCTGTAGATTTATTCCAGTGTAAAAAAAGATGACTTTGGTAAAGCCAACAACAGAATGTACATTTTCATGGCTTATTTGGCATACACTCTTTCTTCTTTGCCATACAGTAAATTATGGACAAGTTTCAAGCCCACACCATATCCCACAGTGGGAACCTCACTGATGTTCATTCAAGAAAGAAGAAGCAGTGATCTAGTGTATACTCAAAAAATTAGATTGAATTTCATTAACATATAGGGTGAAAGTAAGTATCAAACAATGGCAGTTCCAGAGCCAAAGCCCTTTGCGGCCAGCAAAGAGTATCAGCCTTAAAATATTAATTCTCTATCTCCTTTCATCTGTGCTATGACTGGTATTTTTAAAGTCAGGCTTATTAGCATGCAGGTTTGCAGCTATGCTCAGAGCTCTGAGCCTTCAAATGTCCTGTTTTTACCTCGGGGGATTTACATCTGATTCTTGTTACATTAGTAAGTGCCTGTGGGACAGAATGACAAAGCTATTTGTATTTTGTCAGCACATGATGGTGATGATATTGTTTCTACAATCAATTTGGTGATGGTTCTTTGAACTTAATCATGTCTAATAGAGGAGCAGAGTACAAGAATTAATAGTGGAAAATTCTGTATTGTGTTTAGCATTTACTGCTGCTTTTACTGCAAGTGATCTGACATTTAAGTGAGTCTTTATTTACAAGATTACCACCGTAATCTCCTCACTTTATAATTGCTTTTGGACACTTATCAGGTTTAATTTCTGATATTACTACTCAATAACAAAGTAAAGAACATATGTGTGAGATTTGAGGACAATTATCCTGGGAAATTTAGACTGTTACTCTAATGCTAGAAGATCTTGTACAGCAACAGGACTTGTCAGTTTCTGTAGCTCATGTGAATTATATACATTTTTTGAGCTAGACAACCATGGGATCTAAATGGATTGTGGAGGCAGCAACTGATGTCTTGGACAAGAATAAATGATCAGAAATATTCAGATATTATCAGTGTATCTGGCTACTCCTATGAGACCCACTGACTTTAGGATAGGTACAAGATGTTTGCCTAGCATGTTTTCCTCTTTCTGAAGCCTGACAAGTGTGTGATTTTCACTAGCTGGTGTGCAGTTAGTCAACTATGGAATACAACTGAGAGGGCAGCAGAGCAAGGTGCAGCTGTCTGACAGCTCTGCTTCCCTGAGACAGACTGGTCAGGGGATGGAGGCATGGGGGAGATTACACATGATCTACTGGTCATGGGATAGAGTAGGAGAGACTACATATGATCTAAACATGCAGTAGTCAGACTTGGTGTGTACCAAATGGGAATATTTCTTCTGCTTGGCCCATCTTGTGCTTGTTCTGTACTTGGTATACAGACATCCAATGACAATCTTTTTTGTTTGTTTCCTTTGCTTTGCTTTGTTTTGTTTTGTTTTGTTTTCAAGACAGGGTTTCTCTGTACAACAGCCTTGGCTGTCCTGGAACTCACTGTGTAGACCAATATGGCCTCAAACTCACAGAGGTTTCTGTCTCCTGAGTGCTGGGAATAAATGAGTCACCACCACCAGGCCCAATGACCATCTTAAATCAATATAATAATTAATATTCTAAGTAGCTTTGCCAGGTCTACATCATTCTTCACACAAAAACTATTCTTTACATATTGTGCCAAAAGCAGAGAAGTAATTCCAAACTTCCACAATGCTATAGACAATAGGACATTACTTCCATCAATCAACAGCTATTTCTCAGTGAGATAAATATTTCTAACTTGGCAAAAGCTGGGTTTATCTGTGCTTTTCTCTAGAACATAAAATATGGTATCTGCAGACCATAAGAGATGAGGTTTACAAGCATGAGTCGGAATAAGAAAGACTTGTGTCTTGCTTAGTTTTTCACTGAGTTCTATAGGAATATTCTCTCTGTGTACAACAGGCTGTCTTGTAAATATCAGGTAAACCATTCATGAACTATATAACCTTAGCATGTAATCTACGTTGCTCTAAATGTTAAAAATACTCAATGTAACAGGACACTGGAGGAGGAGAAGAATGGGGCATGATTAAACATAAACAATGTATTAAAGAAATGATAACCAGTTTGAGACCACACAATGAAGGGAGTCCAAAAAGTCCACTGTCATCTACCTCTTTTGGGTATTTGATTATTGTCAGACAAGGGAAAATTGCAGCATGTCAGTGGGAGAAATTACCCAAGCTGGCTCCCTCTCACTTACCTAATAACCTGGTATTCTAAAAGCATATTGCTGCTTTTCAGTTAATATCTTAAGGATCATAACCATGATCTCTTTGATAACCTACTAATTTACATGTGGATAATGGTGACATTTGTCTGCAACTGCCCATTGAGATGAGGGATGTTCACATTTTGGTGAATAATGAAGAAAAGCCTGTAGCTTCTAGATGTCAGTGTGGATAAAATCTCCATTAAGATTTGAAGGCCTTGCACTTCTCTCTCTCTGTCCACCTCTAATGAAGCTTTGTATTTTGTGATAATAGTCTTGTATCTGAGACCATGCACAATAGAAGAATTATTTGTAGTGTTTGTTTTTGTGTGGAGCACAAAACTGTTGCTGCTTGCTGCAGATGCAGCAAGTTCCTGGGGTTCCTCTTACCAACATTATGGGTCCAAGGCTCAGCGGCAATAAAAAATGAGAAAAAATAAAAGCAAAGTACTTTAATTGAACTGATAACTTGTAGAAATATGATACTGACTGATAAATCATCTTTGTGAGTTCTGGGGATGAGGAACAGGGCTTCTCAAGGGATCTTCTTCAATGACAGCCCAACCACTACTAGCTGGAACACATACCCTGATTAGCTACAGGCACATCTAAAAATATTTGCTGTGATAGAATACCAGTGGCAGAGAAAATAGAATAAGGTAAGGTAAATTAAATTAGAAATGTAAAATAAAATGGGAAAGAAAAAAGACAGAGATAAACATACTGTGTTAATAACCATTTTGCAAGTCATTTGGCCTCTGTCAGAATGATTCAGTTCTGCAGTGACAGTGTAGGAGACACAATAGCGAATACATAAATAATTTGTTGATAAATGTAGACTAGATTTGGCTCAAGGATATTAGATATCTTGCAATCTAGTTAGCCACTACAATGAGGAAAAGCCTAAAGTGACAAAGTCAAACAAGACTAAATAAAGTTCAGATCTTTTGATACTAAGTTCTCTTGCCGTAAAGTGTCTTTGTCAGGGAACCCTTATGTCACACCTCCACTTCTATGTGTGGATGAAAATAGGGGAAAGTGAAGGCCTAGCCCTTCAGAATGTTCATTCCTTCAGGACACAGAAGGAAAGTTATGTCCCCTTAGCCTCTCCTAAGCACTAGCAGCTTATGTGTGCTGGGAAGAACAATGTCTTTGTAGCCAAACACTTTGACTAAAAGTGATCTAAACTGCATGCATATGAACTTGGACTGTTCAGGACATTTGTGGTACACGTTTTTTTTCTTAGTTGTAAGAGTCAGTATTGAACTCAATAGAAGACTGTCAGGATCAAACTGAAAAAATAATGTGCCTAAATGTCCTTTATTAATTACAGAGACTTAAGCAAACATGAACTATGCATTGATATCAATGAAATATGTAGATAAATGGATGTTTGTCTTCCAGGAAACTGTAGTCAGTGAAGTACGTGATGTGCTATAAGAAGAGCAAACTCATGAACTCAATGTGTGATTTCTCTCTGTTCCAGGGTCTTCAATTCCATACCCTAACCTTGCCCAACATATGTGTACATTTATCGTAAAAATATAATACATTATATGTATTGAATCAATTGATGGACATTCTGGAGCAAAATCCCATTTCCAATACACAAATCTACTAAAACACTGCACTCCATTATTTTAAAGTGTGAATAGCCTTTTCATATTTGAAAGAATCTTTGCTTTTCTGACTTGGCTTTAGAGTCAGCTTATACATCCTAAACTTACAAGTTGTTCACTGAAAGTACTTCCCAGATTCATTGGGAATCGAATTCCAGTTCCTAAAGGACTTTTTAAAAATTGTTATTATTAATTAATCTGTTAATTTTCCCAGCCCAATTACAGTCTCCCTCCTCTCCTCCCAGTCCTGCTCCTCAAATTCCCCCCTCATCCACCCTCTCACCCTTGCCATCAGAAGAGTCATCAGAGGATCTCTCATGTATATCAGCCAAACATGGCATATCAACTTGCAGCAAGACTAGGCACTGTCTTTCCTATTAAGGCTGCATGGGGAAACCCACCAGGAGGAAAGGGTCCCAAGAGCAGGCAAGAGAATCAGAGACAGCCCCAATCCTTCTGCCAGGAGTCTGAAAAGAAGACCAAGCCACAAAACTCCAACATGTGCAGAGGGTCCACATCAGACCCACAAAAATTCTCAGGTGACAGTTCAGTCTGTATGAGCCCCTCATGTGCCCATGTCAGTTGACTCTATTTTTCCCACAGTGTCCTTAGCCCTCTGGCTCCCATAATCCTTCTTCTCCTCTACCACAGGATTTCCTGAGTTCACCTAATCTTTGGCTATGGGTCTCTGAATCTGTTTCTGTAAGTTGCTAGGTGAAACCTCTCTGACAATTGAGCTAGGCAATGATCTATGAGTATAACTGAATACCATTAGGAATCATTTCATTGACTTTTTGTTGCCAGTAACATTTGGTTTTATGCTTGCTGGTTAACCAGCCTTTGGGTCCTGCCCCTCCAGGTGTTGTCAGAGATGGCCCTCAATCTAGACCAGTTATTGTTTGGCCACTTCCATAAGTTCAGCACCACCTTTGTCCTAGCATATCTTATAGGTAGGGAAAATTGCAGGTCTGACCCACCAACTGGCTGGGTTGGTGTTCCAAGTCTTGCAGGAAATGGCTGCTTCAGGCTCCATATCTTCCATTGGTACGAATCTTGTCTAGCACCACTCTCAGATTCCTGAGAGTTTCTATTACACAAGGTTTCTAGCTCATCCCAGAAATGCCCCTGATTCCAGTTGTCTCTCCCTCCACCTAAAGAATTTGTAAGCCTGTCTCCTTTAAAGGCAAGTGCAGCACAAGATGTGGCTTTGGCTGTAAAAGTTATTGAATGGGACACTGCAGAGTAACAGGGGAGCTTTGCTGAGCAATCTAATTATTGTTGCTTTGTGCTCACCATAGGAATGCCTTCTCGAACAGTGACTTGCTGTGATTCAACAGCATTTTTTGACTTTACTTATACTAGATATTTTAATTTTACAACTAAAAGAAGGTACAGAATTTATTATAATTAAAACAAAATTTGCAGTTTTTGTTTGCTTGTTTGTTCATTCTTTGGAGAAACTTTGTCATTGCCCATGCTTTCCCAGTGTGTCCTTTGGCCCCACTTTTACTACAAAGCTCTTCTTCCTTGGCACATATTCATTAGAAAATCGTATGGCACGCCGAAGTCAGAGAGCTGGTTAGTCACTATGTCAGACCTGTCTACATCTGTCCAAAGATAACTATGAAGCTGTTAAGGAGAGAGAGGTACTGCTCAGAAGGAAGGAGCAATTGGAAACTAGAGCCAGGAGTGAGTTCAGAGACAGTATTTTCCACAGCAAAACAAGGTATGTGAAGCAAACGACAAGCCACAGAGCCACAAGCAGTAACACGCACACACAAGGGAATGGGCAGAGAAGTGAGAATGCAGAGCAAATAGCTCCAAAAGTCCATCATGACTTCGCAATAATCCATTTATACACTGTACTTCTACATGGCTTAGGTTGTGTGCCGATCTTCCATCTGTACTCATATGGGCTTGTAATTCAGGGGTATTAATGGCATGGGTTAGAATAAGTTAAACGGGAGATCTCTTTCTGAATGTCTTGATTTGACAAAAACTACAGACTTTCAGTTGCTCTCCAAGGTTGTGCCCTACAATGCGATTTTTAATGTAAACTTTCACTATGTAACAACTTAACCATGAAGATATGAAGACCCAGACTGGCTTTATTGAGAGTTTTCTTACATAGGTTCATTCATTCCAGACAAGAAACAACCATTCCTGTCTAAAATGGAATACTCTAGACAAAAGCTCCTGTGTTTCTGAGTGACTTTGTTTTGAGTGTCACTCACAAAATCTATTGGTATTTCAAAAATCACAAACTTGGAAAGTACTCTATAAAAAGCATTTTATTAATATTTAAAATCTGAAATATCTTAAAAATTGAGCAACTAAATAACAGTTCTCTAATGACAGTCTCTTTATATTAAGAAATTACTAGAGTGTAAAACCAATTCTATTTATTACATAATCTAGGTACCTAACAACTGGAGTAAAGTCAGTGTCATGTCACTCTTCATTGGAAGTGATGAAACAATCCTCAGTTCTGGCAGTAAATAAAAAGACTAGTTTTGGCTGTGACCATGCAGACCTTTGTCATCTGAAGGAGATCCACTAATGGAACTTGTACCTGTGCTGCTCACACCATAATGCACAGGGCCTTCATGAGGGTGCACCACTCCACCACCCTGACAGAACTCTAAATGCTGGTGCAGCAGTCCTTTGCAGACACCTCTCACTTTCCAAGCATGTTCCATTGTTTCCCTCACCAGCGCTTTTGCAAATGAGATACAAATTTGGCTTCTTTTTCAGATTATAAGGGAGATGGAAGACAAGGTTAAAACCAACCTTCAGTTTTTGAAGGGTGACACTACCCATCAAATGTCAGTAGTGGAAACTCCTTCAGGGGTTTCTGAGATCTTTCAAGATTCTCCCACTTTCACAAACTCATGTTTTTCCATAGTAACAGAAAGCAACATTCATCTCTGACCACTTCAGAAAATGGATCTGAGCAACAAGACAAATGTGTCAATTGTTCGAAATGAAGTTTTATAAGAAAATTATGATGTAAAATGAAGGCATGGCAGGTAGTTACTCTGGTAACCACTACTGTTGTTATTTCCCTGTTGCACTTCTATACTCCTGTCTTGCTGTTAATATCCTTCATAGGACCAAAACTAACAGTTGTAAAATGATGTTTTCCGATGTCATGCTTGTACTTTAGAAGTCTTTAAAGACAGCAGAGGAAGCAAATACTGTAGTATTTCTGTAAGCCACGCCCCCATCCCTGGACCAGATACACACACACTCAGTGTCCTTTCAGAGGGGACAGAGAGTTCTAAGTAAATTAACCTTGTTAGTTACAAAAACTTTCCCCAGAGCACCCAGAGCATTCGGCTATGGCCATCTTTCCTGAAGCCAACTTTTTGACTTTTGACACATTTATATCCTGGAGTTAGAGAACAAAATGCATTTTCACCCCCAGTTTTTGCACAGTTATGAAGTACAGAGTGGAGAACTTTCAAGTATCACTGAGGTTCCTGTGTTTGGAGTCAGAGTCTCTCTTTATGGCCACAGTGAAAAATATTAGAAGGAGACCTATAGATTTTTCAATATAAAAATAATTGCAATTGTATAATAAGGTCAAAAAGTCTGCAAAAAGGATTTGTGACAGGCTAACTGAGGGTTGGACCTAAGACTTCATAAGTGGCAGACCAACACTTTGACACAGCAATAAGGTATTTTCTAAAAGTTGAACTATGTGACTTTAAATTTGAGAACAACTTGGAAGTTTTCAATTACAGGAGCTTTTGCTGCCTGAGTGCCCAGCCTGCAGCAGCACAGGGCTCAAAGGGAATCCACATAATTGGCATACTATGATGTTTTTATTTGAGTGAGTAGCGGAAAGACACTCACTCTCTTAATGGTTTCCTTAGGACCTTCTCTTTATTCTTCCGTTCTTATTCTGATTCTGTGTTTTGACTTTTTTTTTCCTTCTACAATTCATAAACACCAACAAAATCTTCCAGGCAATATAGAAATTACAATATGGTTACATCTATTTTTCAAGTGAATGATTATAATGAATATAGGTAAAAACATGTTTCTCATCTCCTCTATATGATTAAAACAAAGTTATCCCAAGAACCCACAAACATTTACCTCTAAGTAACCTGTTATAGATTAACAGAGTAAGAGCAAACTGGGTATTTTTTTTCTCAGCCAAATCTTTGCTGGCAGTGCATCCTGCAGTTACAAAGAAAGGACCAATCACTTTATTACTTATCTTGAAATATAATCTTATAAGGAATCTTAAAGGAATCACAAACATAAACTTTTATACATAAAAATTAGTCAGCTCTATTTTAAATCTTTAGGGTACATACCCACTCATAAATAGGTTTTTATATCACAAAATTGAGGACAGAAAAGGGTATAAGGAATCAGTCATCAGTTTTGATCACCAACCAATCCTAGCTAGGAAAGCACATCAGCCAGTAACTGGGCTACTTTGTTCTTGTTTCCTGACCTTAACAAGTTCCTCTCTCAGCTATGTGCCTTTCTAAAACTTTAGATTGTCTTCTTGGGTTTTTCACTTCAAAGCTATCTAACAAAAACATCTCAATCTAACTTTAAGTTATTTTCAAAGCTTTGTCTCAGCTATCATGCACTCTGAAACCTGTGAACACATCTCTCAACATTAAGATTAGAAGAATTTAAATTAGCTGGACTACTGGAACTCAGTTTTTTCTTAATCGTTAACCTAAGCCACAGTCTATATGGCTCCTCAATATAAACTCATGTGTTCTAGATGTGTGATACTTCCTTGTTTTATTTTATAGTCATCAAAACCCTATTTAAGCTAACATTATCGTCACTGATTAGACAGTACAACTTAGGAAGAAACCATCTTTATAATAATTCACAGGTAAAAATGGCAAATAGAATGGGATGTTCTCATAAGATAAACACACCATATTACAGGCAGTGGGGATCTCACCACACCCATTTACACCATGATAAATAACAAAGAAATGATGGTAGCAGCAGCAAACTATCTTGCCTATCTGAGAGTCACCCATCAGGGATTTTTCTCCTGGTGGGATGATACCTCAAACTTAATTGCCATCTGCTGCTCCTCTGACACAGTCACCAGCAAGGAGCAAAAAGTAGCTTTGAACTGTCTAGTTACAGGAGGGAGAATTTGAGCTTTCTCTGACAAATAAAATATAAGATAAAGTTATGATAGCTAGGATGCTGTCACTCTGTCTCAAACATACAGTCATGCAACGAAATAGAATGAGTTCAGGAAGCAACTTATGTTTATGAAAAATGCAGATGGCAAATACAATCTATTACTGGGATTAAACTGTTTATCTGTTTCTGACTCTTGTTCAGGGTCCATGTAAAATATGTTTGCATTCTGTAAAGCAACTTGGTGGTTGGCAGTGTTCCTTAACTATTTTTCTTTAGTTTTTTAATTGATCATCATTTGGTTTCCAAAGTCAAATTAATGCTTGCATATGCCATGGTAATTTAGACAGAGTAAGTAATGATAGTGTTACCTTTAATCTTAGTCACCATCTGTAGTGGCATCTTGCCTTTCCAGTGAACTTGTAGTTGTGGCCACACCTTTTGGGAGTGGTTTCAGGTGCAGACTTGACTCCCTATAAGGTAGAAGAGGGACTGACTCAAGCTTTCTTGGGTTGCAGAGAACACCAGAAGAGCAGAGACTGCATCTTCTGGACCAGAAAGAACATGGTGGTTATTTACTCTTATCTGTTAGAGTCCTTCCCTAAGAAACACCTTTATCTTGGGTCTGGTGAACTCATTTAAACCTTGCCTTCAAGCACTGATGAAAACTTGTTGATACTGGTTGGCTAATTTTGTTCTGATTTAACTACGGACTGGACACTAACAGTTACTAAGAATAAACGAGAAGTCCCCTGTATAAAAATTAAACTTCGTTTCATTGATAAATGCTATGTTTATAAATGCCTTTCTACATTTGTAAATCTGTTTCTAAGATACTTTCCTTGTGATCATAGGACATGCTGAATCATGGTTAGATAGCATCACTAAATGTGGAAGAAAAGTGAATATTATTCGGATGGCTGAGGCGTTAAGAACACTTGCTACTCTTGTAAAGAACCAGGGTTCTATTCCTAAAATCCACATCAGGAGGATTATACCCATGTATAATTCCAGTTTGAGGCCAGCCTTTCTACAAAGAGTTCCAGGACAACTGTGACTATTATTAAGAGAAACCCTGTCTCAAGCAAACAAACAAATAAATAAATACATATGTAAATAAACAATCCAAAGAATAAAAGAATACAGCTGTAGTGGGTACTAATATTCTGCTCATGAGGATTAGCATGGAAATATAAAAAGACCACAGAACATGAGGTTAAAAATTTGGGCTGATGTGAAAACTAAAAAATAGTTATACTACTCACTTATATTTCTTTACACCAAAAACAAACAAACAAACCATTCCAATAGTGAAACTAATCAAAGAGAGACAAGATTTATACACTGAAAGCACCAATGAATTGTTCGCTAAGCAAAATCAAAGAGGATGCTGCAACATCCCACATTCATGAAATAATTATCACTATTAAGATTATACCATCCAAAGATATCTATAGCTTGAACATACTTTTTTAGAAATGCATAGTTATATAATAAAATTCCTATGGAATTATAAAAGGCTCCAAAAATAATCATGAAAAGGAATGAAATCTGAGTTCTAGCTCTTCCTGACTTCAAACCCAATGTAGCATAGAGCCAGACATGAGGAACTGCAGAGCAGGGCAGAACTTGGAGGCAGGCCCTTGTGTGCTTAACCAGGTCAGTTTGAGAAGAGCATCAGGGCTGTTCAACAGAGAATAGTCTCTCTGAGTGATATTAAAATTGGTAAATGCCCAGATTAAAAAATACCCCCACATAAACATGATTCAGAAGTAATGAAAATAAATCTTCAAAAACAAACATAAAATATTGCATGCCTGTAATGACAACACTTGGGAGGCAAAGGGAGCTGAATCTCTGTAAATTCAAGTTTAATCTGCTCGACAAAGCAGAAAAAAAGGAGGAAGAGGACGAGGAGGCTGAAGAGGAAAACAAGGACGAAGAGAAGGAGGAGGCAAAAGAGGAGAAAAAGGAGGAGGATGAAGAAGAGAAAGAAGGAGGAGGAGGAGGAGGAGGAGAAGGAGGAGGAGGAGGAAGAAAAGGAGGAGGAGGAGAAGAAGAAGAAGAAGAGAAAAAATATCTCATGGAATGGAAGAATATGTTTGCAAATCACATATTTGATAATAAATTGATAGGCAGAATATTATGCAACTGAAAAACAATAAAGTTGATTAAGAAATAAAAGTCTGAAACAGAAATCCCAGGATAGTTACTTGAATGGACAAAAAGAGATTCTTTTAAGAAATGTTCAGCTTCACTAATAATTAGGGAAACAGAGCCCCAGTTAAATTACCTCTCAGACACAAGGAAGGTCACAATTGTCACTGAAGTAGAATACAGCTATGTGTTGGCAAGAACACGGATAAGAGTTCTTGTGCATTTCTGGTAGGAATGTTAGCTCTACAAGTGCACACTATGGAGGTTATATGTTTTCTAAGTTTAAATATTTATTTCTGAAACCTGAGATACCCACATGGCTATCCATTTCCTATTTTCCTATAGTCAATACTGAAGATAGGGACACAGATAAGTACTTGTCCATCAGTGGTCACAGAAGAACTATTCCTATATGGCAAAAAGTATCAACACTGCAACCATCAGTTGATGAACAAACAAAATGTATTCTGGGCCTTATGAAGGAATAAAATCCTGACAATATGCCAGAACATTAGTGAGTCAGCAGGACAGTGTACTAAATGAAATGCTTCAGGCAGGAAAGAACAATATTGCATGATTCTATTCAAATAAAATGCCTTGCATAGTTAGATAACAAGAAAATAATGTCATTAATAGTAATAAGAACAAAATGTTAGTTTCCAGGAGCTAACAAGAAGAGCAGTTTGGAAGATCCCATCTTTGGGGGTGTGTGTTTGTGTTTATGGGGAAAGTGGTCATGTGCAGGTATATGTGTATGAATGAGAACTCCTTCATTGTCATTCACCTTATTTGTTTAAGCTGGGTTGCTCTCAGAAACCTGAAGCTCCCCAATTAGGTTAAGCTCTCTGGCTGGCAAGGCCTAGGGACCACTGATCTCTGTTTTCCCATTGCTGAGATTAAAGGATTCCATCACCATGCCCAGCCATTTTTGTGGGTGCTGGAGGTTGAACATAGGCCCTCTCATTTGCATAGCAAGCACTTTACTGACTCAGCTGTCCCCAAGCACTTGATTGGTTTTTAAATGAAATCTCAATACATTGCTCAGACTGACCTGGACTAAGCTAATTATCCAGCCTCTGGCTGATGAGTAACTGGGACAACAGCTGTATGCGACTGTGTCTGGATTAAGAATGGCTTTTATTGGGGCTGGAGAGATAGTTCACTGGGTTCCTACCACCCAAACATAAGGTCCTACTTGGGTCCCCAGAGCCCATGTATAGTCAAAGGCACTGGAGCATGTGTATATAACCCCAGAAATCCTACAGCAAGTTTGGAGGTGGGGCAGGAGAATCCATAGAAGTTCTAATGCCATCTGTCGTTGCACTGTGTGCTGTGGCTCATGCATACTCTGCATACTCACACTCATGTATCCACACATACACAGACACACAAAGGACCAAAAGAAAGACGGCTTCCTATTGTGTAATGGATAAATCCCCAGTTTGGAAAGAGGATTCTGGGAATATCTTAGGGATGGCTGCATGGTGTTATTAAGATTGTAAGTTTTTAAATGATGATCATATAAATGTATTGTTTATATTTTATCACAGATATTTTTTAAATAAAACTATTTAAATTTATGTATGCTGCCTTCTTTCCCACTTTGTAAAGGTTCTGCAAACATCAGTCACAAATGGATCACATTCAAAGCCTAGCCTTTTTATTGCTAGCTAGTTAATCAGTAATGACTACTGCAGTTTTTAAAGATCTTCAGCTACCCTCTGCATACATGTGACAGTTGACAGCTTGGCCTACTTGTGGGACTCCTAGCAGTGGGAGTGGGGACTGCCCCCAGCTTTGGCAGACTTTTGGGAACCTATTCCTCATACTGGGATGCCTTTCCAAGCCTTAATACAAGGGAAAGAGCTTAGTCCTACCTCAACTAAATATGTCATGCTTTGTAGACACCGTGAGTGGTTTGCCCCTTTCTGAACAGAAACAGAGGAAGAGAGGATTTTAACAGAGGTGTGAGCAGAGGGGAGGGGGGAAGGAAATGGAGTGGAGGAGGGAGGGGAAACTTAGACCAAGATGTAAAATAAACAAATATATATACATATATACATAATATATATATATCAATTTAATAATCAAAAAGAAGAAATGACAGATGATATAACACCTATGGATAAAAACAATGTTAAGTTCACAGTCCTAGAGTAACTAGTAATTCCTGCTATGATTGCTATCCTAAGTCTTAGCAGCGGAGCTGCCACACTCCTTACCTCTAGACACATGGGCATGATTTTGGCTTTTAATTTTTGCCATGTGAACACCATAGCTTATAGAGCATACATTTCCAAAGAGAATATGCAAGAAGCTTCAAATATGGAGTTCCAATAATCTGGTTCCCCAGATATAGAAAGACTGATCACTCAAAAAGGAGAGAGTAGAAGTATAGTTCATGACAGCACTTCTGTTCATGAAAACTAACCCACATATCTATCGTTCCAAAGTGATTAATTCCACTCCTTGCCCAGGTGAAAAGAAAAAAAGAATCTGTATTCTGTATGGACTCTGGCACTGCATGCTTAGTCTGGATGTGATTTCTTTATAGTCCAAAGCCGTACAGTTTAGTGGAGCCCGATGCTGTGAATCTCCCAACTGCATGTGGTTTCTGAAGGAAACATCTTTAGATGTTTCCCTTTACCTGCCTGCCTTAAGGCTTTGGCAGGAGCCCTCTGAACACGCGCTTCTGCTCTTGGACAGCAGAGGGCGCTCCCGCTCCACCAGAGACAGTTCCAGCCCCTCAGCTGGTTGACAATTTCTGGTTTTGCTGTTGAAAGGCAGGACCATCCAGACCAGTGGATCCCCTCTATTCCTGAAACCGTTTCCACTAGGAATCTATCCCAACCCCTTGGAAATGATCAGCATGTCACAGTAGAACGTGGATATATGATGATGGGAAGTTGTGGGTCCTAACTCAGTTTGCCTCACACCTGAGCCATTCCCCCGACACCTCACATTCTAGGAGCTTTTCAAGTTGTAGAGACTCAATAGTCTCTACACAGATATTGCCCACGCCCCATGCCTGTAGAGCAACTTCCATTTAGGAATAGACAGAGCATTAAACCTAGATGCCTGCCTGAGTCTCCCTCACCCACGCTGGTGTCAGTAAAGTCACACAAAAAGGGTAGATAGATGACAGAGCTCCTTCCCACCACAGGCATTGCATCTAATGGTGTGTCACTACCAGCCTGGCCAATTGATTATCTTACTTCCTAGTGTATAGGAAGCAAATGTGCAGAAATCTCTAAGCTACCCCACATAGTAAAAACAATAAATGCCCCTGCAAAAAAAAAAAAAAGTAGAACAATCTATAAACTTAATAAATGAAAGAGGAAAGATTCCTTAAGGTTGATATTTTGTCCCCCTGACCCCATTATTCAGTCAGCTACTCAAATGGCTCTAATTTAATTAAGGAAAAAGCCCAGATCAAATGTTTTTTTTTTTTTTTTTTTTTTTTTTTTTTTGGTCAGACTGTCCTCACTGTATTCATATTTCTTAGGAGAACAGTGAGTTCTATAGAGGGTCACCGAAGATGACTTCCTTTCCTCTCACTTTTCTCCTCTTCACTGTCCTTCTCCTCTTTCCATCCTGTTACCTAATGAATTTCAGCCATCTTGATATACACCCATCCCAATCAGCAGGACATCACAAATTATACCAAAGCAACCAGTCATGTTTACACCCATGTCAACCACTAAATCATTAAAGTTAAATCGCTTTTGTGGAGTTGACAAAAATTTGATATTTGCAATAATGCCATTCCTCATGGATTTACCTAACATCAGGGGACAGAGTTAGGGCAAGTATGCTGGTCTTTTGGCAAAGTCTAAGCAGTAAGGTTTGGTCCTCTTATGTTTCATAATGGGGTGGTAGTCCTCCTATATGCTTTAGATATTCTAAGGGTTTTGAAGGTTCAGGTTATAATCATGCATCTAGTTTTTGTGGCTATTCTTGTTTGTCTTTTGTTTTGTTCTGTTCTGTTTTTGTTTTTAATTTACCTATTTCACCTAGAGTACTTAATTTCCCAGTGTTTTCTACATCTCAGATTTCTTCATACCTCAACAACACTAGACTCTTCTAATCAAAACAATTATTAAATGCTATAGAGCTTTGCAAAAATCAAAATTGACAACATTACTTGGGCCAAAGAACTTGTATGCTTATGGCTCACAGGAAGTTTAAATTCTATAGTTCCTTATTTTAGGTCTAGGAAAGAAGAAAGGGTTAGAGGAAGGAAGTAGAAAGAGTTGTGCGTTTAACTATGAGCCATGGCTCTCCTTCCTGTATAAACCCCCAAAAGATCCATTAACATCAGTGGAAAAGAAAATGTTCTGCAGTATACAAAACTGAACAAATAGAAGGATGAAGCTCACCAACTCAGGAAATCCCTACTTAACAAGACTTGTAGAGCAGGCTCCATGCAGTGCTAAATCAAACTGTGCATCTAGATGGCTTTCAAATAGTGTATTGATTACTTACAGCCAAATTGTGGTCTTTCAAACAGCATGCTCCTTGATCATCACAGAACCAGCAGTTGCAGATTCCATAATTGAGAGCTACATAGTCGGTAAAGATTGGCATTCAGAATAAGACTTTTTAGTTTGATGCTGAATAATGATAGATATGTGTGTGGCCAGCTTGCTGGGGGGAGGTGGAAGTATATTTCAAGTTGTCGTATCTTTGCCAAGGGAAATAGCACCTTATATTTCCTTTTAGGACATTTCTATTGAGCATACTAGTTTAGGTTAGTTTGGACGACCTACTTCTAGAAATGTAATAATTAGTTTCTTCTTTCTGGGGGTGGCAAATTGAGATGGAAGAAACAGCAATAAATATACCTCTTTGTTCCAGCCAAAACCAATTGTTAAACTATGTATATACAGCACTGTTACTCTCTGATGATCAATGCAGGATTTGGAAAATGGTGACAGAGGAGATGGATCACCTTGCTTTCCATAATGTGTCCGGACATGCAAACAAGTACAAATCTGGGCCATTTCCTCTTTATAAAGCAGTGATCAACTGATCATTGTTAATTTAATTCCACCCATATTTTTGGAAAATATCACTTATGGCATGCTTGTATGTCAAACTCATTATTTAAAAGTCATTCTTGAAGTTAGTCATTATTTCTCATCCAATTTGGTGGGGCATGCCTTTAATCCCAGCACTGGGGAGGCAGAGGCAGGTGGATCCCTGTGAGTTTGAGGCCAGCCTGGTCTACAGAGCTAGTTCCAGGACAGGTTCCAAAGCTATGCAGAGAAACCCTGTCTTGAAAAACCAAAATAAATAAATAAATAAATAAATAAATAAATAAATAAATAAATGTCTTATAAGTTAACAGCTCACCCTATATCCTAAACTTCAGATTTTTTTCAGAGATTCTCAAATTCAAGGAGTTTTTAATTACTCGTGCATCACTAAATATCAATTGGGAAGGAAATACCAAAATGTTTCATGTAACCTTAGAGAGCATCATGAGAAACAGCTATATAGCTCTGCAGTACTTGTCTGAACAATTTTCACAGTTTAAGATGACACAATGGCTGAAAGAGTACTACAGAAAAAGACCCTCTCTTTAGAAAGGCATGGGGCCAAGAATGTGTACTACTCACAATACGGGCCACAGACATAGACTGATACACAGCATACCTATGTTCGTGCGATGCTTGAAAGCATCATGACACAATTAATTACAGTGTCCCACCGCTATAACTTGGTATGTCACTTCCTACACTATCTTTTGGTAGCATTCCAGGCCAATGCTATTGCTTTCTACTCTCAAGCTCCGTAATGAAATATATAGTTTGCATTCCAACTGATTTTCTTATTAGTTCATATGTTTTAGTTTCTGCTTTCAAATGATTATACATTTTTGAGGGCACAGAGACACAGGCACTGACTTCTCATGAAGGGTGACACCTTAAAGATCAACAGATATAAGGTGAGATATGTGAAGCTAGTTTCTATTTATTTATGACAGATTTGCTCTAGGCACTTCTATTGCCTAAAATAAGCTTTTGAAATCACAGTGACTTTATGGTGTTAGTAATATGATGAAATTATAGCAAGTTATTGACAAGCCAGAGTCGTTTAAGTGCAATTATTTCTCTTAGTTTAGCACACACATATGTAGATGAGCCCAAGAACATATTACATTCTCCTAAACATAAAAAGGACATAAAAGCATTATCCTCCCCAATGAAATTCTGAAAGAGGAAATATTATTCATTCAAAACTCATACTTTTGTTAACACTTTAAATTATTTTTTTATTGAAAATAGATTTTTCATGAAATATATTCTGATTACAGCCTCCCAGTATCTCCCCTTCCCCCTGTCATTGGGATACACACCCTTTCTGTCTCTTTTTAGAAAATGAATAGGCATCTAAGGAATATAATAAAATATAATAAGGTAAAATAAAATAAAACAAAACAAAAACAAATTGGAATAGGACAAAGCGGAAGAGACAAAGAAAAAGCACAAGAAACACATATAGACATACACACACACACACACACACACACACACACACACACACACACACACACTCACACCGAAAGAAATAACATTAAAAAACAAAACTGGAAGCCATGATCTAAGAGAAAAGGAGCTGTCAGATTAAATAAATTAAAGCCATGACACAATGTTATGAGACAAAGAGCCTCTGAAGAGGCCTCTGAGTTTGTTTTCTGTTGGCCATCTACAGCTGGACATGGGGACCATCCTTAATCTTGGTTTGTCTATTTGGTGAAACTCTCTTGGAGAAACTAATTTTTCATTTGCAAGCGGTTACCAATTGGAGATGGAGTCTCAGTTAGGGATGGGGCATGTGTTCACTTCTCCTTACAGCTTTGGGTCTCCATCTGGTACACACCTGTGCATACCTGTGCATGCTGCCTTGGTCTCTATCAGTTCATACATGCCCTGACTGTGCTGTTTAGAAGGCCTTGTTCCCTGGTGCCCTGCATGCCTCTGGTTCTTATATGCTTTCTTCCTCTTCTCAACAACTTCATCAACGTTGTTAAGGACAGCAGCTGCTCTAGAAAAGGCCCATGGGATCATAGAGTTAAAACCTTGGAAACTACTTAACAAATTTACATGAAGACACATACATAACCTTTAAAACAAACAGAATTCCTTGGTGAAATTGACAAGAGCTTATATATTGTATCAAAAAAAATGACTGTATCTATAGTGATTCCATTCACTTGAGGAAGTATATAACATTTATTTAACAGTTTTATTTTGTTAACCTTATTATATCTGTTCTATCATTTTAAAAAGCAAGATGATACAATATTCATGAGACAGGTAGATTTTTTTTTTACTTTCAACCAACAATTCTTTGCCTCAAATAAATAATAAAATCTTAAGGATATATGAAAGTGACAAAGTTTTCTTACATACATTAATGTGTTAATAGTTCATGTTCTCAAATTTAGGATACAGGCATTTGTTTCATGTAAAAGAGAAACTATGGCCTATTAAGCCTCATGAGTAAAACGTGTGTGTGTGTGTGTGTGTGTGTGTGTGTGTGTGTGTGTGTGTGTGTGTGTGTGTACTTTAATTTGTGACCTTTGAGTCTGGGCCATAGCTCAGTGGGTACAGGGTTTGCTTGTCACCATGTTTAATGGTCTGAGTTTAATCCTTGCAGTTCACATGATAGGAATAAACAACAACAAAGTAACTGCACACATACACAGTGACACATGCACTCCTACACTATAATAAATGTGAAAATTTAAAAATATAAGTAAAATTCTTCTTAATTGGAAATATATATATAAGGATTGGAAACTTCATTTAAGGAATTGGGTACTATTTACTTATGCTTCAATAAAAAGAAAATCAATGTTTATAAACTATATTTAAATAAAAGAGAGCAAAAGACAAAGTATAGTCAGGGAACAAGATCTCCGTTAACTCCAACATGAACCTGTATCCATGCTAAAATTTACTTTTGAAACAATGACCATCATGGAGAATGTGAAAGTGGTCCAGAAATGAATAGCACATGACTAAATAGCCTCTCTTGTTACTGTTAACAAGACAAATCCCAGCCTTCTACCTGGACAATAATTAGCTTGTGAGTGTCATGGTGGAATCAGGTTTTACATTATTAAAGGTTAGTGACCTTTTTCTTATTCTGGTTGGATTAAGAAGTGAATTGCCCTCTATATAGTCAAAGGTTTAGTCGATTTATTTCCTAACACCCACCCAGAAAAACAAAAGTGGGATTAACAGAACAGAACAATGAGCTTTCTGAATGGAGGGGGTGCTGCCTCCTTTCTCAGTGCATCAAAATAAAGACAATATCTGCAAAACCATGCTAAGTACCATTCAGATGCCATAAGTGGCACACCTGGGTCTACTGTCAATGTGCAAACAAAGAGCATTCAAGATAAGTTACATATTGTTCTAAGCATGATGGTACTAGCTACAATAATTCTATCAATCAAAGTGTCAAAACTGAATTAAAGGCTCTTTGGTCCCACTCTCAAGGCTGAGTTGTAGGTGAGGGATTATTGGTAGATGCAGATGGCATGGCCAGATCCTGCAGCCCAGGGTCACCAAGGTGAGAGGCACACAATAATGCAGTACTCATCCAGCAGTAATGGATTAAAAAAATGGAAACAGAACTTCCCTTCCAGCCCCTGCTTTCATGTCAGAGAAATAAAACACTTGTGCAAGATTTAAAGCATTGTGTGTCTAACCCTCCTGACCCTTTTACATTACTTATTAATAATAATAACTAGGATAATAATGCTTACACCCGAGACTGCAATGAGGGTTAATTAGTTAATATTTAGAAAGCATTCTGAAAATGAAACATGCTATTTAAACAGGAATTATTTTATTTTCTCCTACTTTCATTCCCTCCTTTATCGCAGATCAATTTACTCTTCTTCACATCTAGCTCATTTCTCCACTTCTGCCTTTCTGTGTTCTTGCCCTGGCTCACATTGACCCCTGTCACTCTGATCCTTCAACCCTGTGCTTCATCCTCTCCCCTCCAGCGCTGTCATCACCACTTTCTGTTTTCCTTTCTTCTCTCTTATCTTCTACTCCCCATTCTTTCATTACATAGCTGTGGATTTCTATTTCTCTATATTCCTCACTTTAAACATCAGTGAGATACTAAACTGAAATAGCTTTTAATTCAATTTTATCTCCCAGTCATTTAGACCAGGAAGCAGGTCAGGCAGCTGTCTGCAGTTCATTCCCACTAGAGGGCAAACGCCTTGAAGCCATAGACTGTGACTATGAATAGCTGTCCTCCTGTGCTCTGACTTGTCACAACAAGATAGTGTTTTATTGAGTCTCCCTGAGTTAGAGAGAATCCTGATGACCTAGGAGCTTTCAAAAGGTCCTGATGAGATTGCAAATTTTCAAAAAGCTTATCGTTACACATAATTATTGTGTCGTGTGTTAACTGCTCTCACATATACACAATCATTTCATGTGTTTCTGACATCCTAAGCCCCATTAGGCAGCATTAAAATGGTAACCTAGCAACTTATCTCCTTTCTGAAAGTACAGGTATAGGATCTGGGCAATGGCTCAGTGGGTAAGTGTGGTTGCTCCACAACACTAATGCCCTGATTTCAGATCCCTGGGGTACACATGGTGGAGATAAAATGGACTCTTCTGGGTTGCACTCTACCTCTATTGCTCTCTTGTTCTTTCTCTTTCTCTCTCTCTTTCTCTCTCTCTGTCTCTCAAACACACACACACACACAATGAATAATCTTTAAAACAATAAAAGTACTAGTATGAAAACTCTACAAAGATGTTCATTGTCATAAGAATTTCAAAAAGTAAAGTCAATGCTTTAATAACATATTTCAAGAGTGTCTATTATTTAATAGAGTATTTTATATAGGTTGCTTAATATGATGAACTGTTCAACCCACAACATCTTGACTCAGCTATTTGCTTTTTAATTCTCTTTACTTATCAGAATTCCTACACCTAGTTATGTACATAGCCTCCTTGAAAGTCTAAGAGTACTGCTATATTCTTGCCAAATTCGTCAGAACTTATAATTTCTTATAAAGTTTAAAATTACAGGTAAGACCCTGAAAATGATCGCTTTGGCTTTGCTTTCCAGGATCAATCAAACATTCAGCCAAGAAGGTTGTTGTTCTATTAAATAAAGCTTGGCTACTATTCCCTTTTGTATTTATTTCCTGGAGCCAAAAGAGAGAGCAGCCTACATAGCCCAAACTGAAACCCAAGGAACTTGACCTGATCCCTCTGCTCACCTATACATCCACATAATGTCTTGTCTATCAACCAGTTGTTAATTGGTCCCGTGACTTCCTTGTGTATTCCAGCCTTTGTGTAAATTCCTTGCTCCAAAAGGGCCCTGCTACTCTGTGTTCCTTTAAAAGTTTAATCAAACACAGCTGTGTCTTATTCACTCAGCAATCCAGAATTAATCTCTAACTTTGCTTAAGTTCTCAGTTCTATAAAAACTGTGAAAAGGTATGAAACACTTGTTACCATCTCTTTCTGAGATGAATAAGGAAGAAAGGAATACACAACACGAAAGCCACCAACTATTTATCATAGATGTAGAAATGAAGAAGGAAACATTTTCACAGCTAAGAAGCAGGCAACAAGTAATTAGCTTTATGAGAATGAAAATTTATATAGCCTTAGAGAAAATACTATGGAGAACCTGAAAACCAAAACCAGAACCACCATATGACCAGCAACTCCACTACATGGCATTAACACAAAGTGGGTGAAATTGCTATCTTGAACAGCTGGACACACAGATGCTTTTGCTGCCATGTTTTACAGTAACACCATTCCCAGAAAGAAAACTATGGAACCAAGCAGACAAGTAAATAAAGAAAATATGCTATATCTATGCATCTAAATAAAAGAAATTCTGCCATTTGTTAACAATTTTGGGGTTACTAAAGCCCTTTGGGTAAGTAAAACAAGCTAGACAGAAAGACAAATGCCATGTGTTTTCAATCATTTAAGGAAACCAGTTGGTAAACCTTGTGTGAGTAGAAAATACTGTCATTAGAAACAAAGGACAATAGTGGCTGGGCAAAGGAATTAGGAGGGATTTTGAGGAAATAGGAAGTTTGCTGGGGAGGGGGGGAAATGAAAGAGAGGTAGAAGAGAGAGCAGATGGGCCCATAAACAATATACAAAGTAAGCATGTAGACATAACACAGGGAATTCATAATTTATACATTAATGCATGTTAGTGATGTGTTAATAAAAATAAAGAAGCAGCTAGTGTTAAAACTAGTGTGTTTATAATGGAAATAAAATTGGTGGGACACAATTTAAGCAGCTGCCCTAGGGATGGGTTGTTTGTGATGCTAGGGATCAAAGCACCAGCACTTGTGATGGCCGGAAGGCATGCTACTCCTGAGCTTCATCCTCCATCCCTTTTTCAACCTCTAAAAAGTTCTGACCACAAGATCTCACTAACCCAGGCTAACTTACTCTGTAATGTTTAAGTTTAAGCAGAGTTTAAGTTAGTCCCACATACTTAGAACTATAAGTCTGTAACGCGTAAGGTTTTCCCTACCTGTCAGTCCCACCACCATGCCAGCCCCCAATAATATGCAGAGACTCTGTATTTGAGACTCTGTATTCCACGTGATCTCATCTTACCGGACAGCGGGCCCAGACCTCTGTTCTCTCTGGTCTCTACATGCTGATTCCTCCTAACTACTTCCTTTCGCCTCCTTGTCTCCTAATCCCTCTTATCTTCCTTTCCTATTGGCCAAAAGTGCTTTATTCATTAACCAATACAAGAAACATATTTACAGATTGACATCTCCCATCATCTCCTATTTTCTGTCTAAAATAAAAAGAAAGGTTTTAACCTTAACATAGCGAAATAAATCACACAACAGTTATCAAATAAGAATCACAGTTAACAATATTAGATTAATAGAAATGGGTTAATCATTAAGACAAAGCTAGCTGATAAGAAATGATAGTAACTGGCCAACAGCATTATATCAAATACAGAGTCTGTGTGTTATTGGGTGCTGGTGTGGCAGTGGGACAAGACCAGCAGGGAAAACCTGCTCCCAACAAATGGTGTCAGAAGTGGAACTGAGAACTTTCACTTAAAACTTGATAAAAGCTTTAAAAGGGATTTTAGAAACAAAAGAAGAAAGACAAGCAATGCTTCTTGCAAACATTTTTCTCGGTTGGGTTCTGTTTTGCTAAAACAGAGACTTGTGGCTCCTTTAAGGGAGATTTCCTGACTTAGCATGAGTGGCAGAAAACCTCAAGGCTTTTAAAGAGCTCTGCTAACAATTCATTAGTGTGTACCAGAGCTGGCAATGGCAGTGACCACATCTCCAAGCCGGCACCATGCTGCTAGAAGGCAGCATAGACAAAGGCAGTGAGCACAGATCTCAGTTCTAGCGGTAAAGGTACCCGCCACCATCTTGGATAGACCGTGGCTGAAAAAGCGGTGGCTTTCATTTTAGCAATGTTATTATTTACCAGATAAAGACTCATGGTCAGTAAAAGATAAAGAATAACAGTAAAGACAGATTCACATTAAGAAAAACCGCTACAGGTTTACAGTGTATTTTAAAATATATTTAGGCTTAGGAGAGAAAAAGAAACAGGAAACAATGTTTTAAAAAAGAAAAAAGGAAGTAGAGTAACTGGATGTGGTGGCATACTCCTTTAATCCCAGCACTTAGGAGACAGAGGCAAGCAGATCTCTGTGATTTCAAAGTAAACCTGGTATGCAGAGTGAATTCCAGGATAGATAAAAATTACACAGAGAAACCCTGTGTCAAAAAATGAAAAAATAGAAGTAAAAGAAGCAGAGTAATAAAAAAGTCATGTAAACATGGAGATAATCTGGATACTGTACGGTATTATATTGTCTTTGTATTGTTTGAAGAAATAACATCTGTTAAAGCAAATGCCACTGGATCAATCCAATTTATATATTTTAAAAATGATTTGACTCCAAAATTTAAGTCCAAGGACAGGTTACTGGGGAAAAGGTTTTCTATTTTTGTTTCTACACAAAATCACAAAATGAAAAGCTGTGGATTCCTCCTAGACCCCCTGAAACAGAGTCCCAGGTGATCCAACATTCAAAACAGCCTGGACAAAGCAGCCTTGCAGACCACTACAGCCAGGATTTCTCTGTCTTCTTAGGATTCCCCATGACAGCGACCCCTACCAGCAGGGAGTAGTTTGGAAAAAATGATGCCCAAATTCCCAAATATTGTTTATAATTGTTTAAATGGGGTTAGTTATAAATGGTTAATGACCACAACCAATATTTTTAAAGGTAAAAAGGGGATTATGGTATAGATACTTTGTTTTGGAATGGATTTTTATTTATTGATACAATTTAAGGTCAATTTTGTGATGTGTATATTTCTCCTCTTGTTTGTGTTGTGTTGTGTTTATATAGCTCATTTAGAAATGTAATATATAATTTAACACAGGTTATAGATAATCACCTTTGATAGTGAAAATTTGGAGTTAAGTTAGTTAAGATTTCTAGATATACAGAGATGTATTTGAGATGAATAGACATTCTTCAAATCTTTCAAAGACCTACAGAATATGCATTTAAAATGGTTTAGGGTTTTCTTGACAGTGAGGCACAACTGCTCCTGGCAACACCACCTGCACCAGAAAGGAAGATGGACATTGAAGAACTCATTACAAAGTTTGCTTTTAATATGGCAAGACTAGCCATATGGGCAAGATACTGCTCTTGTCTGGACTGTTTGACTTTATGCTGTATAAACTGTACATGCAGCACCCACAGGTAAGTGACTGATGAAACAAGATGGACAGTGCTACAGGGTTCCTGCTTCATGGAAGAGTCTGCCAGACAGTCTGCAGGATACAGAAAAAAGTGACTGAAAAACTGCCAATACAAGAAGACAGTTTAAAGTTTCCTGCTTTGCTGAAGAGTCTGCCAGACACACTATGGCCTGTGAGCTGAAAATGGAACTTTACAGAAGAACTTCAGGTGACTGACCAGGTGAGTTGTCTCTGTCATTTCTAGAGTTTATATATTATCCTTCTGTGGTCTTTGAAGGAGTCGAAGACAGATAGTTATGATTATAGTTTTCCTTAGTTAGGATTAAAGAAAATTACATATAAGATTTTAGACTCACAAAGATAGGATAGATTATAGAATATTTTCTTTAAGTCTTACTAAATGTTAATGAACTAAATATTGTTAACTGTGATTCTTATTTGACAACTGTTGTGTGATATACTTTGCTATGTTAAGGTTAAAACCCATCTTTTTATTTCAGACAGAAAAGAGAAGATGATGGGAGATGTCATTCTGTAAATATGTTTCTCTTATTGGTTAATGAATAAAACACTGTTGGCCAATAGGAAAGCAAGATAGGTGGGATTAGGAGACTAGGAGGAAAGAGGAAGTAGTTGGGAGTAGTGAAGATGGAGAGACTGGAGAGAGCAGAACGCCAGCCTGCTCTCTGGTAAAATAAGACCACGTGGAAATACTTAGATTAATAGAAATGGGTTAATCATTTAGACAGAGCTAGCCGATAAGAAACTAGTAACTGGACAACAGCATTATATCAAATACTGAGTCTGTGTCTTATTGGGGGCTGGTATGGCAGTGGGACAAGACTGGCAGAGAAAAACCTGTTTGTAACATTGGTCTGTGCTACCAGGCTCAACATGATCTTCCTGATTAAAACAGGTCATTCCATAACTTAATGATCTAGAGAGCCAACATTTTACTTGCTTTCTCACAAGCCAAGTCAGGGGATCTTCTTGGAAACTTCCTCCCATGACTGCAGCAAAAAGAGAGGGGCAGTATTTCCTGGGTACAGACAATGGTCAGCAATGCTGTGGGCAGATGTGCCACCTAAATAAGGAATGTTGCTAAAGAACATTAAGTTTTGAAGCCTCTGAATAACTGTTAAGCCTATGTGTAAGAGAATATCATGTTCAGAAAGACAATTTAAAAAGCATTTTCTTCTTCTTTAAAGATAACTGAATTTTTCTTGTTTTGGTTTTGTTGTTGTTTTGGTTTTTGTTGTTTGTTTTGTCAATGTGGAGTTTCTTTATGTAGCCCTAGCTATCCTGGAACTCACTTTGTAAACTAGACCAGACTGTCCTTGAATTCAGAGACCTGCCTGCTTCTATCTCCCAAGTATGGGAATAAAAGTAAGTGCCAACATTTCTAGATGAATATACATGAATGTGATAAACAATATTGAATAGATTAACATGATGAGACCTAATGTACTAGTCAAAATAATAGGTCAAAAAAACTAGTTCAAAAATTATTTTAAAGATTACAACTATATAATTTTCATGGCTAATATAGATGTCTATATTGAGCCTACCTTTGAACATAAGGATAAACCTTTATATTTCCATTGCATCTAGCACAATAAAAGTAATTAGTGCTGTTCAAGTACTTTCCAAAAGATCAGGAAGTAACTTAAAGAGAAAAGAGCTTCAAGAATTATGTGCTTGATTTCATTAAGATCAACAAGGTTTCACAGTCAACTCTGAGAAGAGAAATGTACAGATAGATAGATAGATATAGATATAGATATAGACATAGATGTAGATATGGAGCAAGGGGTTTCTACAACAGTAGCATCAGTGAAAGGACAACACAGAACCCAACCACAAGCAACACTGAGCAGAGGGACCATGAAAACTAAGCAAAAATGTGCATGGCTATAGAATAAAGATAAGGCCTTATGGGAGGAAAATAAGGATTGTGAGGAAAGAACAAAATGTCAAATCCTAAAAGAGGCAGAAAGGAGTAATGATGGCATTAATCACAAAATGACATAACAAAAATTTATTTCTTCAAGAGACAAGGAAAATATGAGTAATTAATGAGTAAAAACTGAATGTTTTTATGTTACTAAAGTAAAATTTTGGTAGTATTTATAAAATTTTTATTACCAAAATGACTAGAATTATCAGAATCATGATGTATTCTAGTTAGTGTACCACACAAAAAACATGATCAAAGGTGTCACAATCATATACAAGACAAAGTGAATTCAAATGAGTATCTACCTAACAAATGTGTCACTTTCTGTATACTTCCATGTGATGGGTATCATTTTCAAGAACAAGCAAAATGACCAGATTTTGCCTCTTTATAGTAGGTCAGGCCATTGTTGCTGTTTTTGAGGTTGTTATTTCTCTGTATATTATAAAGGATTCTATTTAAAAAAAACTATCTGAATCCCCATAGTAAGGAATGTATCAAGTTTTAAAATGCATCAGGAAAAAAAAAAAGAGATAAGAACAGTAAATTCTCAACCAGAGGAATTTAAGGTGAAGAAATGAGAGCAAGGACTCAACTTCTCTAAGAGAAATGGTTATAGAACATATACTGAAGCATTGCAGGAGACTCAAGAAGGAGGTGGAGATGATCCAGATGTGTTCATCAGGAAATCTTGATTGAGCAGCTTACAATTACACAAGACTTGTCAACACCAGAGGAGCAAAGAGAAAGAACATCTATTGTAGGACATCATGGAAAGCCAGAGAGGTGAGACATGTCAGAGAAAGCCAACTAGCCCAATGAACCTGGAGAGTAAAGATATGAATGAAGGAGTGGAAGGGAAACTTGAAATCTTTGGTACTTTCCCATTATGATTCATGATTACTGGACAGAACTAAGGTTTTGGAATCAGTAAATAGATATGCAGAGGTGAGGTAGGAGCCTCTTACAGCACTGAAGGCAAGTCCTGAGAACTTAAATAGGACCAGGCTCAAATGCAAAGTAGCCTGGAGTTCTGTGAGATTCTGGAGGGTAAAATCCAACTGATGAAGCAAAGGATCTGATGATGGGAAGGAAAAACCAGAAATTACTCTAAATACTTTGAAGGTTTCTCTGTCCCACTAAGAATTCTTAAAGCTTGGAAACTGAACAGTTTCCAGGAGTAGCACTGTGAGATCAGTGTGGAATGATTAGGAAACTCAACGCTCACTTGCTAAAATGCCCTCTTTGAAAACAAGGGGTATACATATATTGACCTGATGAAGAGACATATTGAGCTACAATTTTTTTCCAAAAGTTAACATTTATAGAAATATCTGGAAGGTGATTTCTATAAAAAGATCATAAAAAGAAGGAAACACTGAACTCCTAATAAATACTACAGGCATGGTAACCACTGGGATGCTGGAACTAGGAACAAAGTTGTTGGCACCAATGACTAGGTATGTTTAACATACCTAAAAATGTGGGTGGAAGGGAGATTTTTGTGAGGACATTTCTGCAACATTCATTCTGTAACAAAGTATTCCAGGCTTCCAGCTATTAATGGTTCATGATCAATTACCTTCCCAAGATATGCCAAAACATTTCTAGTTTATTTCTCATTAAGGAAGACACCAGAATATCATAAAGAAATGTAATAATGAGAAGAACAACAGATAATCAGTGATATGTATATATATATATATATATATATATATATGTGTGTGTGTTTGTGTGTGTATATACATACATATATATACATATATAAATATATATATATATATATATATATATATATATATATATATATATCCCTGGTAATGAAAATACACACTCTCTTTTGTCATGTTTGTTCTTTGAAGAATAAAGTAATTTCAAATTAAGCCATACATTCTTCCCTTAATTCTTTTTTTTTTTTTTTTTTTTTTACTGTTTTCTTCTTTCCATTAGATCAACAAATCTACTATGGAAGCACTTATTGGTATTAAAGCCATCCAATCCAATGGCATATGAATTATGGCAATAAATAGCCTTGAAATATTTCAAGGCTAATTCTTACCTCACTCTCCCAAGAGCGTCATATTTTTTGTAAATTCAGAGAGCATACCCCAAATATACACACACACACACACACACACACACACACACACACACACACACATACACACACGTGTCTTGTCTCTTTGATTTTTAATTAATGTGAAATTGTTTCTTTCTCAGTTTGTCTCTGTCTTTCTCCCCCCAACCCCCATCATATTGAAAGGCAGCAAAAGTGAAAATCGAGCCAAATGATAAAGGGAATATTTGCCTCTATTACAATTAGAAAATTTTATTATTAAGAGAAATCTTAAAATTAGGATGCAAAATTTATCCTTTTTTTCTCATGGGAAAACAGACACTAGTTATTTTAACTATGTTACAAATAGAACCAAGAGAAGTGGTTGCTTGATCCTTTTTTCCCTAATACTAAATGAGTGTATATCTATAAGTTTTGCTTGAATGTGCCAAAAGATAAATTAACCAACACATTTGGTATGCCAAATGATTCAGTAAAATTTGAATTTTAGTTATAGGATCCATGCATATTTGCTAAAATTATAATCAAAAAATGCAAAAGTAATGCAGTCATCACTTCTACTGTGACTCCAAATTATAATGAAATACATTTAATTTCACTAAATAATCTTACTGACAGTCACCTTCTACACAAAAGGTGGCTGTCAATTCTCAGGTTTCCTACATTTTTAACACTTTTTGTCTTTGTTATATGTTATGCCTTGAGTTAAGCAAAGCTCTTAGTTGTTAGTGCCAGGAACCAGCCTTAGTTAACTGAGAATAAAGAGTAAATTTATTAGGATAATACCTGTAGGCATTGACAGGACAAGTGGGAATGTTGTTGGGGTGTCCATTGAAGTCACAGGACAAATCAATAACATAGGCTACAACCAAATTACACCATGGAGATAGTCTGGCCTTCCCTCCAACTCTGTGGTCATCCCCTTAGTGGGCTTAGCATCTTTGAATCTTTTCTCAGATTCAAAAGCTCAAAGGAAATATCAGTGATAAAACTTCACACATATGCTTGAGCTTACTGGTTGGGTCTTACTGTGTATTTAGTGAGAAGGGTTATTAACTAGTCAAAAATTCAACAAAATTCTTTAGACCCTAAGTAAGTTTCAGATATCAGAAGGAAGGTGGTGAATATCTATTATATATCAGATACACAGACTGATACTTCACATTCACATGCTCCTACTATATTTAATTTTATTAGCTAGTATATTTAATTTTGAAATCTAGCAATATACTGAGCATTGCTTATGTTTAAACTTCATTTATCAACAGATGTATAAATCCTTTTTGCTGAGATGGCACCAAAACAACAAAGACAATATGCCCTCCCCCCACCAAAGTCCAAGCTAAAGGGAAGTCCTTGAAAGCCAAGAAGTCAGTGCTAATGCTAAAATGGCCATGCAAAGAAGACCTACCCATCACCCACCTTCATGGGGCCCAAGACTCTGCAGCTCCTTAGAAAGCACAAAAATATCTTCTAAAGAGTGCACCCAGGAGAAGCAAGCTTGACCACTAAGCATCAAGTTCCGCTGACCACTGAGTCAGCCATGAAGAAGACAGATAACACACTTGAATGCACTCTGGATGTTGAAGCCAACAAGCACCACATCAAATAGACTGTAAAGAAACTGTGGCATTGATGTGGCCAAAGTCAACACTCTGATAAGAACTGATGGAGAGAAGAAAATATATGTTCTTCTGGCTTCTGATTATGATGCACTAGATGTTACCAACAAAATTGGGATCTCCTACAATGAGTCCAACTGGCAATTTCTAAATATACACATTTTCTTACCATAAAAAGATGTTCAAATCAATTAGTATAAAAAACCAGAAGGATATTATTTTCTCTCTTTAACTCCTTTAAGAATAATCATTTCATTAATGAAATCTACTTTGGCTTTCACACTAATACAACACACCTGGATTTATTTGATGGCACTACTAAGCTTTCTGAATTTATCTTGAGGAAATCTTATTTCAGATAAATTTACTAACAATAATAAGCCTCTTTGAGTGCTAGAAGAATATAGAATTGCCCAGAATCTTAAACTACAATTTATTCTTTGGCAATCTGAAATCTCTCCCCAACTTTGAAATCCCGGTTTCCATTCTGTAAAACCAGATTTCAAAACTGAAAAAAGTAGCATGCATTTACTAATTCTATTAACAACTTCAATCCTAGAAAAAATAATTCTTCCATAGGCCCATAGTCATAATAAAATAAGAAACAAGGCAATGTGAACATGTTTTCCTAAGTCTTTGTCAAACTCATTTCTGACTAAAAGAAGCTAAAGACATACCCACATGGGTAGAAGAAACTATTAAATGAAAGGGACACAGAAAAGACTTAAGGTAACTTAGAATATTTTATAACTGATTTTTTTACATAAGTAAGCCATGCCATTTCAAGTGTAAAGTGTGGAGTTTTACAAAAGTCAATTGCTCTTGTTTTAATCTCTTAATTTATATATCACAAATAAACTCCATGATGTGCTGTGTAAAAGAAAAGCAAGGAGTATGCCCTGGGCTCAGACTACAAAGACAAATACATAACCAGAGAGTAAACTTGCATAAGCATTTCTTCTTACATTAATTAAATCAGCATTTTTTACAAATTAATAGAATATTTTGTATATTGCTTTAAAAATTATTAAATCCAAAACAAAATGAAGAGTTTTGGACACCAGCCATAACAGATTGTTTCAATAAATACTAAAAGAAACAAAAGGAACTAGTAAGAGCTTAGACTTAGATGCAAGGATTGAATCTTACCCCTACCACCAAGTAGCCCTGTAGCCTTGGACAAGCCATGAATTACTGATGTTTACTGTTCTCACCTGCCAAATTTCAAATAAGAAGGGTATAAAAAATTTTACTCTGAATAGTCAAGGAAACCTCGGCAGGAAGTGGAGTAAGAGATCAAAAACCATCACAATCATTTTCTATATACAAAATAATTAGAATACAAAATTTCTGTGTGCAAAATAATTTCTCATTGTCTTGAAGTCTACTCCTATGTCCCTTTAAAAGGTTTAGTAAAGACATCCCCAAATTAAAAAATTATAATCAATTTGTGTGACTATAACTGGGTACAAGTACATGCCCAAGTATGATGTAAATATTTTCATCAAAGTCATTAGGATTTATTTTTATTTTGGAGAATATGTGGGAAAGGAGAAGATTCTTGTCATTGGAAAATCTGATGGTACAAAAATATACTAAATCCATATCTCTCTAAATTATGTATACTGTGAGACAAGAGCAAGTTCAGTAGATGAAGTTTTTTTTCCTGAAGTCTGTTTCATATAAACATCTCTTGAGATACAGATATTTCATAAATAAATTACTTAGCAGAAACAGATCTAAAAACTAAAGAGAGAAATTCCAGCTTCTTTCTAAATTGCCTTTAAAATGTTGGGAAACTCCAGGTTTAGGATAAGCAAATACAGTAAGTATTTGCCCATCATCGGTCACTGGCAATACATGTGCACTAAGGATAACAGTCACAAAAGAATACAAATGATGGTATATAAAGTTCTTTCTATTCTAATGTTGGATTTTCATGAGAGTGTGGCCATGTTAGTTGGGTAATCCAGGTGTCTCAGTTATTTTATTGGTACTTTATAGATCCTGTCCAAATACAATTATCTTTTACATTATTCCTGAATCCTGTTCAAAATTTACCACTAGAAATCTCCACTCCTCACTGTCTAGCTATACAGGGTCTTTCCAATAAAGGAAACTTGCATACTACATTTTAGCCTCTAGGTCTGAATCCATGGTATGTAAATAATATTAAAATAAAAATTAAAAACTCATTAATTTAGAAACACTCTTGCTGAGTATGAAGTATTTTTTAACATAAGCAAAGTCAATCCATTAAAAAAAAAAGCTACTATAGAAATTAGAATCACAAGTAGGAGACCAGGAAGTTATTTACTTATGAGAACATTTCATATTGATGCCTTCAGAAGAATTTAAAAACACTAAATTACATGTATGCTAAGTCATAATATGATAAAATCTACTCTTCAACCTACAGAATTTATGAGATTAAAGATTTTTAAATAAATAGGAAGAAATTTTATAATGTGCTCAAAAATTGCATTTTATACATTTGAAAATATTTATTGTATGCTTTGAATAATATACATGAGAACACACACACCCAAACATGCATTGCATATACATAGACAAAAATGCATACATATGCTATTATTTCACTTATTAGATGAATTAAAAAACAAATCAGAGATATAGAATAATTTACTTAAAAACACCTTCAAATATCAATGACTTTTTATGGAAAACAAAAAAGCAAAAACTTCAGCTGGTCTAAATATATCTTATGGTCAATAAAATTTTATAAAATTTTGGCGGGCATCTGTAAACTGTATGCTGAGAAGCTAAGTAAAATTTTTCAAAAAACAGACAATGTAAACACCAAGCCTTGCAATTCAGAACTCAATCTGAAGAGATGGAAAGGATCAAAAAATTACAGAGACTCCTTCATACATATTTTGATGTTTTCCTTTTGTGTACTGTATTGATGAGTGTGGCGTATGCTCATTGAGAAACCAGCCCTCGGTAATTGTCAGGGATCTTCATTCTGAGTGCAGACTCCACTGGAAATTAATTGCTTCGGTGCAATCTGAACCGCATCATAAATGTCATGTAGAAGTTGCAGGAGTGAGGCAGCAGTGACAGCTCAATCCGCACTGTTTCATTTAAAGGTGGGTAAAACACACTGCGACAGAAGTGCTCTTCATCAATAATTTAGTCCGCAGTGTAAAGCCAAGCCGTGCCAAAGATGCCAGGGGAGCCGCTGCCTCCCTGGTTTTAATGACACCAGCAGGGAGGGGTTGAGGGGCCAGCTCAAATCAACATTCACTGCACATCTGGGCATGTCGGCAGATGAAGATATCAAGGACTGAGCTGACAGGACAAAGGGTTGAAAAAGAAAGTGTAACCTAGAAAACCTCTGCTTTGAATTCTTTGTATAAATTCAAAGGAGATGACAGTTCCTAAGGTCATCTTATATAATAAAACTTATGCGATCTAAATGGATAATCTTAACCCTTTCGAACATGTAATCAAAAATGATGAAAGTTTCACTTCTAAAATTTACTTTATGACTCTAAAATATTCTCCTCTGGTTTCATCCCCTGCGCCGAAACTCCTACAAGGAGCCAAACATCAGCAGGGGTTGCTTGACTTCATCTCATGAACACTAATTGCAGATTCTCAAAAGAGCCAGACTCGTAGGTCAGTGCTTCCTTTCTTCAGCCTTAGACACTTCATGATCTTGGCCATTTTATGCTCCTTGAAACTCACAATGTAGTATGGGCACTCCCGCTGTACTATGAAACACCAATGTAAAATGGACAGCGATCCATTCCTTACTATACCCTCTACTAATAATTTAAACTACAAAAGGAAGGATAAGTGTTTTTGCTATCTAAAATATAAGACAAGAATAGCAGAAATAACATGAGCATCAATTTGTCCTGATCTTTGGAGGACACCAAGCATTCCCAGGCTGCCCTCCTCTTAGAAGCCCAGAGATCAAATTCAGTGGCATCTTCCTGTGTGTTATCTGTCTGGAGAACATTACCTAGGACTAAATAAGTTTTAACAATAAGGATATTCTATCCACATGGAAGAAACTTACTGAAAAAAAAACTTCCACTTCCCCAACATTTTCACCACCAAACCTGAAGGCATTCACATCATTAATGCAAGCAAGAGTTAGAGTTTAAATTATTCAGCTACAGGAAAACAAATTAAAAAACAATGTACATGATGACAAGAAATGGATAAAAAAATGAATTTCACACTTAAATTCTTATCCTAATGGCACCTTATAGATGACTGGCGTATATATATATAACTGATACACCAAACTCAGACTGTGTGGGAACATAAGGGACCATGCTAGTTTTGGTGTGAGTTGCATAACTATATGCCAATTAATTCAAGTTTTCCTCGTCATGAACAGTCCATCCATCTTGAAGCACAGGTAGAAAGTACATTACACAATTTAGGGAACATTTTTAAATGGTTCTTATGAATCCATAATAGTTATAAAACTCGGGAATGTGACACCAGAAATATAGATCATGAACAAATCTCCTCACCACAGACCATTGCTCCCATTTAAGTGTCAGGTACTCAGAAAGTTCTAGATCTAGTTGTTAATTTGCTGATATTTTGTTGAACAAAATAGTACTGTCAAAGTCTTGTAATACAATCCTACAGAATTTAGACTTGCAACTTAAACCAGACAGGCTTTCTTGATGGAGCACAACCCAACACTTCCCTCTGAAAGGTCTTATTAGAAAAAAAATTAAAAGTAAGAAGGTGATACCAAATTCTGATGTAAAGTTGCAATCAGGAGACTTTAGTTATGGAAGTTAGGTACTGGCTTCTCAAATGGAAAATTTAGATAAGCATGCCAAATTTCTCATTTTATGGTGGGTAAAATATAAAACTAATCAACGGAAGTCATTTCTTTAGTTAGATTTATCCTAAGACTGTCAACTTCTTCAATGCTTGGCAAAAAAAAAAAAAATGATGTGAACCCACCTTAAATTTGTCCCTTAATAAAAAATAAAGCATCCTTCATTTACTAAGAAAATACACAAAGGGGGCCTTTCAATTGAAGAGCAGAAGATGAAACACCATTAGAGCCAGGTGTGTGGCCCATCTGTGACACTGAAAAGAAGATTGAAACACATGAAATCGTTGATATTTATCTTTTAGCCCCCACTTATAGTTTCTTGTGGCTTCAAAATGAAAAATCTAATAAAGTGTTTAAATATTTATTAAAACACCACCTCAGATGTTTGGAGTCCTTCTATGTATCAAGTAATAACTTTGTTTCAAGCAACATCTCTATTAATAATTTTAAGATATGGGGGATAATTGAGGGGGGATAATATGGGGAATAATAAAAGCAGAATGTTATGATATTTGAAGTTCTACTAAATAATACTTAATAGGAAACAAGTAAGTAGTACTTTAAATTTTTCTAAATTAACACACAAAGCAATAGGTTTGCATATGGTGTTTCTATATATACTTAGTTTTCATTGTCCTGCCATAGCATCTCCCCTCTCCTATGCCACTGCCAACTTCTCCTTAAGCAGTATTCTTTCATTTACAGAAATAAAATTTTGGTATTAAAAGTGTTTCTACTTTCATCTTTTCAGTGTCTATAGGTACTCAATTTGAGGAAGCCACTTAGTGTGGAAAGCTTCTGAAACATGCTACTGCTAAGAGAGCTGGGAAAAAGATAGTTTATATGGACTATATTAAGCCCCCAAAATGGCAGGTTTCATAAATTTAAAATTATTGTTCACTTTACAAACCAAAGATATCCAGCTTTCCATATTCATTGTGTGAGTCTCCTGAACTCCAGACAGAAAAGAAGGAAGACTGTAATTATCACTGGATTGTTGTAGCCTTAAATGAGACTGAAAGCTAATCATGCTGAAGTGTCAGATCCAAAGGACGGCTGCTTTTAAAAAGCCCATTAAACAATATTATTCAATTTAAATGGTTGCATTATCAGAAGGTCTTTGATAATGTAGCTGCCAATTGTGTTCCCTTGATTTGTAGCGTTCTTTGAGGGCTTCGGGAACGTGAGCTGTTTAAGGCATCTTTAAGAAAAGCCTAATATTCTCCTGACTTGGAACATTGTTTTTCCTGTGGAACAGACAGAAACCTCCAACTCTGACTAGAGTGAAGGACAATTACACAGAGTCCCCACAATCACACAGGTGCCATGATTAAAACTCAGAGGTGTGGGTAGTCAATGAGGCCTACCAGATGAGGGACACAATACGCATGAGAGCTACATGAAAAAGCAGAATTACTAACTTGTTGAGACATGAATATCTTAGAAGGAACAGATTCCCAGCAGAGAATCTGCATTCACAGAAGGTGCCATCTACAATAACAAGCTGTATTCAAGCATGTGTGTATGTACATGTGTATATGTATATGTATGTGTGTATGTGTATTGTAATGTGTACATGTGTGAGTGTGTGTGTGTGTGTGTGTGTGTGTGTGTGTGTGTGTGTGTGTGTGTGTGTGTCATATGAAAGTTGCTTGAGGTGTGTGACTTCACATTACTGGGACTTCACATAGCTTTTAAACTAAATCTTTAGATTTGAGTAATTAATTTAAAGTATGATGAAATGCAACACAAGTCAGTACTTGTTTTGTTTTTATTTGCTTTTAGATCCTTTTCACCATAACTCTCTCGTCAACCACTTGAAGTCAGCTCTTACACTGCATCCTGCCCTAAGTCTTCTGTGTGGGCGTTTAAGCATTCAAGATAGAACAAATGACAGAATAAGAAATCCTTTAGAGCCAAATCAGAATTTTATCATGAAAGAAAGACAAAATATTACATACACTAATGTTTTTATTTCGTTATATATAATTTCTCTGGAGGTTAGCCCAGTCCTAACATTAAGATGCACACAAAGCTAGCCAGTACTCCAACCCAACAGAGTTGTATTTCGCACAAGTAAAAGCCTGTGTATGTATATTAGATATAGTAAAGATTGGTTATTTGTGTGTACGTGTGTACAATTGTGTTTGTGTCTACATATGTGTGTATATGTATATATATACATATATGTGTGTGTGTGTGTCTGTGTACATGTGTGTTTGTGTGTGTATGTGTGTATATGCATATACATGTGTGGGGATGAGAGAGACAGAGAGAGGGAGAAAGAGAGAGAGAGAGAGAGAGAGAGAGAGAGAGAGAGAGAGAGAGAGAGAGAGAGAGAGAGAGAGATGAATAATTTTGGAACTTAGTTGTCTTCTTTCCTCCATGTTGTTCCTGAAGAATGAACTCAGATGGTCAGGCTTGGCAGCAAGTACCATCATCCACTGAACCATCTTGCCAGACCTCTTGTTTTAAAAAACAGATTTTGAGATTTTTGTTTTTGTTTAGTTTTTAGTTTGTTTTTTACTTTAAAATTTTTATTATTTTACATACCATCCACAGTTCCCCCTCCCTCCTCTCTTCCAGCTCCCCACTCACCTCTGTCAACCCCCCCCCACATCCACTCCTCAGAAAGAGTAGGGCCTTCCATGGAGCATCAACTAAGCCTGGCATATCCAGTTGAGGCAGGACTAAGTCCCCTCCATCCCTTAATCCTCCCCCCACTCTCCAACATCAGGGATGAGCAAGGTATCCCACCATAAGAATCAGTTTCCAAAAGGCCAGCTCATGAACCTGGGATAGGTTCTGGTCCCACTGCCAGGGGTATCACAAAGAGACCAAACAATAGAACTGTCACCCACATTCAGAGAGCCTAGTTTGGTCCCATTTAGGTTCTCTATCTGTCAAAGACTGGTTATTTTAAGACAATATTTTTTATTTAATATTACTCTCTTAAAGTTATAAGTAAGGATATTTAAAAGCAGTTTTCTGGATATTCTTAATCCATTGTCTTAAAAAATCTCAAAAATAGTAATAGAACCTAGATTAGATAAAAGTTTGCAAAGTGGGTATCTTTATTTTAAGAAATCAGCTTTCTCTCAAGCTCATGAGACCCACCTAAGAGACTGTAGTCATGAGAAACGATGCTGCCCAGTCCCGAGAGGCATCTGCCTTACACTCCATTACGTTCAATGTGTCATAAAGTTAAGCATTTCTCACAGAAGGGAAACCATACACCTTGACAGTTCCTTCTTCATCCTCCACTACGTGCAGTGAGAAACACCATAAATATCCATTGCTATCAGAGGCTGGCTGGAGAAGCCAGGCTTTCTTAAAGAGTAAAAGGAAAGGTGTAATTCATAGATAATAAACGGTCAGTTTCTTGTACTGGCCTGTGTATCTTGAGGCTCTAAAGAAAAGGTGCTTTGCAGATTTTCAGAAGGTCAGAGAGAGGCAGGGGTGTAGGGTCTCTGAAGGAAACCAGAAAAGTCTTATTTCAAGTAGGCTTTTTTTAAAATTCACTTGAGTTTGTGTAATATGTTTCTTGGAGGAGTTTGAAACCCAATATATAAAAAGCTGACTATTTGTATATTTGATTCCTTAAAAGCAATTAGGAATACAAAGCAGATGGTCCAGCATTGTAGATTTCCCTTTTCATATTGCTTAAACACTAGAGATCAATAAGTCTAATATAAACAGATGATTTCCATAGCAGGGTTTATAATTAGCTGGCACTGAATGTGTCCAAACTCTAAAATAATTAGCAGAAGCATGTGGCACACCATTAAAACCTTGTGGCTTGTCTGCATTTACATTTATAATTATTAAAGTTAATTATGATGCTTGCGGTGTGGTTCCAAGCTTCTTTACAACTTAGATTAAATATTTTTTTAATGCCATACCTTCCTTTCTAACCTTCCTTGAGCCCCTGAAAAACAATGAAATAAGATCAAATTACAAATATAAAGCTAAGTTGGTGTTTTTGTTTTGTTCCAAAGAATAAAATCTTGGCCTGATCATGAAAGATAGGCTCATCTTAAAGAGCTGGCAGCTTCTTTGGATGATAAAAAATATTTAGATCTTGGATTTTAATGTATTCATAGAGATGAGGATAGGCAGGGTAACAATGCTTGTGAGTTTTTGGAATGAAAGCTGTCATTCTGAGTGCTAAATGAATGGCAAATTAGTGCCAATGCAGTCATCTCAATTTATTACAGTAATAGAGAATTTTAAGTAACACACATAATGTTCTTGATCCATGGTCTAAAGATATTCTGTGTTATTTTACAGTATAGTTAGCAATTCATAGCAGGTTGTCTTTATTTTTAAAGCTAATATTGCAAAAATGGCAAATATTGAGTAAAGGACTCTCGTGTATTGGGAATCGGAGGTACAGTAAGCAGCACATGCAGAATCTGTCTTCTAGGGCAGAACAATGATTCACAACATTGATAACAGTTATGTTACCCACAAAAGCACATTTCTTCAAAATCTGCATCAAGAAATATAATGACATGATTTTGAAGAGCAAGTAGTCAATGCCATCTATTGTCACTACAACTGGCTGGTGTATTTAGTATAAATCTCATTTAATCTCAAGGTTTCAAATAACCATGATTTAAGTTACTTGTTAATCTTTGATCTTTGGAGTTTTCTGGTTATTAGTCTGATACATAAATTTACTCAGAACATCCTACAAAACAATCAGAACGTCCTACAAAACAATTTTTCACTGGCTACTTTGTTTTAGATATTTTGATCTTATTTGGCATAGTTTTAAGTATTCTTATCTATATGAAATTTTTAAAATGATTCTATAACATTGCAACCTCATTTTTTTTTACTATAGTACAGAATTTTTTCAGAAGAATTACCACATTTTCCATGTAGGAAAATCTTTTGTTGCAGAAATCCCAAGGTATCATCTGGAGGTAAAAATATTAAATATGCTTCTTTCAAACTGTTAATATTAGAATGAAAGACAGTTGTGTTAATTTTACTGCTAATGAAATACACGAAGACACATGTAGCATATTCAAATAAAATGTAGTATCAGTAGAGTGGTTTCTAAGTTGCTTATTAGTTTAATAAAACTAACGATTATGTGCAGTGGAACCTATGGCCAATAGCAGCCAAGAGAGAGACAGAAGACAAAGAATATTGAAGGAGATGGATTAGAGTGGTGAAACACTCCATATTCAGAAGGAAAAATGAAACACAAAGGCAGCGAACATAGGTGTCAAGGAGGAAATTGTCTATGGAATCCACATGTTAGCAAATTTGTTGCGGTTAGGAAATCTCATGACTGTCACTGCTTGCCCCAGTGATCCTACTAGAAAAAAAAAAACCGTATACATATAGTGTCCTTTGTATCACTACACAGAATTGAAGTACTGCTGTTGGCATTACCATACATCTCATTATACACATGCATGTGTTTATTCCTGAGCAGAACACTTCTTCACACTCCTGCTGCCTCTCCAGACTTACCTGAAACCACTTCTGTCAGCTATTCATCATGCATTATTTTGCCCAAGTAAAACTCAAGTTCACATAACTGGGTTAAACCAGAGAGAAAAACAAACATAAACTAAAAGTCAGAAGTTCTTATTAATTCCGTGAAATACTTTATAAAGAAATGTGAGACATTAATATTTTGTATTGCCTTCAACTCTCCACATTATTGTCCACTCTGTTATATAAACATGAATGAAAATATTCCTTTTTTATTTCCTGGCTTTTTGAGACAAGGTTTTTATGTGTAGATTTGGAGTGTGTCCTGGCTCTGCAGACCAGGTTGGCCTCAAACTCAGAGATCCACTTGCCTCTGCCTCCTGAGTACTAAAATTAAAGGTATATGCCACCACCACCCTGCTAAATGAAAACATTCTTAATCAATATTGCCAATCAGTTACATTCTGAGGATGTCAGAATGTGTTTTAATCATCTTATAGGTGTTGAAGTTATGAAGATTAACCTCAGGTCATTCCAAGACTGATGTGAAAAAATAAAAATGTTGATAGCAATATAAGATGGTACCGTGCACTAAGATGTACATGATATGGAGCACACTTAGCAGCTACACAGTACTCCTGCACTAAGGAAACCTCACTAGAATGACGGAGCTCTGCATATGCTCTTACAGAAAGACACAAGACTGAGCTGTAGAGATACTGCAGGTGACACAGTGATCACCTGAGTTCTATCCCCAGAATTCACATGAAAAGTCTACCAATGATGGTGGTTGCTAGGGTGACAGAGACAGGTAGATACTTGGGGCTTGCTGGCCATCCATCCAAGCCTTAATGATAAACAAGTTGGACGATACTTGAGGAATGATACCCAAAGTTGATCTCTAGCCTCCACATGTATGCACACAAATGTACGTGGATCCATGTGAAAAAGATTATGTGCAGTGGAATCTATGGCCAATAGCAGCCAAGAGAGAGACAGAAGACAAATAATGAGTCATCCCAAACTGAAGGCACAGACATAAAGTATATTCAGAGGAGGCAAGGGCCCAGTTAGGAAAATTCCTAGTTGTCATGTTGAATGGGGGCCTTTGAAGTTGTACTTCAATCATCAGATAATATCAAACTTTAAAAACATGCTTTTAGACAGAGTTAAATTGGGTCTTTTCTCTCACATTTTCAGCACACACACCCCAAGACAGCACAACTTTTCAACTTCATTTTGTTTATGTCAAAGTCTGCTTGGCTCACAGAGAAAAAAAATACTCTAAGTATGTTTCCCACAGCCCAAGTGTCTCCATTTGTCAAATTTCTAATTTAAAAAAAAAAAATCATGTTCTCCTTTCAGAAAACCCACATTCTCTTGCCGCCTCTTTTAAGTCTCCTCCATGTCCGTCACTTGCCTTCTGGCCCATACTTCAGTTTCCCCTGGCTCAGGCTAGACCAAGAGATGTCTGGAATTTGACAAGGTGGTATGAGCCTGCCAGCTCTATTCTGTTAGCAAATTTATTTTCTTCTCTTAGACGGATGATAAAAATGTCACGGTGTGATGCTTTAGCAGGCCCAGGAGCTCCCACCTACAGCTGTGGGGCTTGTGTTCGACCCGGAGCCAAGAACAGCAGAAGGAACACAGACAGCAGCCCCACCATGGCTGCTGCTCCCACTCTGCTCATTCTCCTGCTAAATGATGCAATGGGACCCCTCAGGGATTCAGAGTCTGATCATGTTTTCCTTGATATTTTTTTTACTTCCATCTTTCCTTCACTAAAGCAACCCAAACTGCTGAATTTTTCATGAAACAGATAATATCATTGTACACAAGATAATGGCATTCAAATACATCCATCTGCTTGTTAGCTCCAACTACATTGATTGCAAAGCGACTGAAGGAATATTTACCAAAAATGATTTTTCTCTGCTTTTGTAGTATTAAAAATGCACATTTTCAAAAGGGAGCTATAGAGGGATCCATACACATACATTAGCCAAGAGGGAAAAATGAACTGAGAAATTAAACAGCAGTCCCTGGGGCTCATCCAAGAACAACAGTTTACTTTTTCTCAAAGACAGATTAGAAATCCAGATGAGTTTTATGACTCAATGATTTTGTTCTTCCATCAACTGGAGAATGGAGGGTGGAAAACCGACTTTTACCATTATGACAGGCAGAGCCCAGACAGCTCCCCAAGTGTTGAAAAATGTACAGAATCATGTCCCTTGCTTTATCTCAGGTGGCAAAAACTGCATGAAACAGGATAAGTAAGACTGTTAGATAGGGTTTTCTCGGTCTCCAAACATGTTGGGATGACAGGGAAAACAAAGAAAAAACTCAAAAGTGAGAAGAGGAGAAGATAAAGGGAATATGACTTTTTGATCTGGGCCCTAGAATCTGGTTTCTGAATCTTGCCTGGGTGCTCACAAACCAATTCAAAGGAGATCATGGAAGGAGGGGTTCTTTCATTTGTATCATAACTATCAAACACCATACATATTTATATTGTATATGTTGTACATGTAGATAAAAGTGCCACAGCATGTGTGTGGGTCAAAGGACAACTTGCAAGAGTCAGTTCTCTCTTTCCACCATGTTGGTCCTGGGTATTGAACTTATGTCATCGGGTTTGGCAGCAAACTCCTTTACCCATTGCGCCATCTAGCCTGCCTGACATTTTAAAACTCTCCTCTTCCGTCTCCTGTTCATAAGTGATAGACTGACTTATTTACTATGCCATTCTAATTGCCATGCTTGCATTTAGAAGTCAAATGGAAAATTAATTCAGCATGTTGGTGTATGTCCAACCATTATGTCAGAAGTCACTGTTTTCTCCATACTTTTTCTTTGTCCTGTTTAACTACAGTCAAGTCATATTAACTGGTTTGGATTCTTATTTGAATAATTGCTAAGACATTTTCTAACTGGCATGAGGTTTTTAATTGAATGTTCAATTAATCCAATTACCCCTAACTTCCCTAAATTCTAGACAATTACCCTAGCATCCTTAAATTCTAAGCAAGTATTTTTATTCGGTATCTAAATGATATAACAAGTTTATTCCACTCCACATTGTCTTCAAATTTCTGGACAAAAATGACAAAGCACTTAGCTAATCCTTTCAACCCGAAACATCTGCAATATTCTTTAGTACTTACAAACTTATAGTGAGAATTGGAACATTTTTTAGATGAATTAAAGACTGTTGGAAATTATTCTACCATGAAGATGCAATTTTTGTAAAAAATGAAGTATTGCTACAGTAAGTCTACCCAGTTCTTTGCATCTTTTGAATGACACACAATTTGGTGAAAGTGAGAACATGTGAGATGGGTCTTGAGAGTTCATAGTGTGCTGTGCTGTTTTCATACATCAAATCCACAATCACAGAATCTGGGATGACTTCTTTGTGTCGGATCATTGCTAGAACACTACGTGGATCAGATTAAATCACTGACAGTCAAAGGAAAGCACATAGATGGGTGTCAATATGACATTCTTGAAGCTCAGAAATGGTCTTCTATGTTTGCAAAACAGGTTGAAATGCCATTTTACTATTTGGAAATCATTCATTGAACTGAAGTCACTCCTTTTGTAAATTTGAAATTTGGAGGCAACAGAACTGGCTAGGTCACCTGCCACCAAGCCTGAGGACAAGACCTCAAGCTCTAAGCTCTACAGGGTAGAAATAGAAAATTGACTTCAGCAAGTTATTCTCAGGTCACCATGCATACCATAGAGCATGAGTAAATCCCCTTGTAAATAAATTAAAGTAAATGTAATTTTAAATGAAAAATAATAAAAGCCATATAGCAAATTGACATGTGGCTTTCCACACATAATGCATTAATGAGGATTTTGTAGGCCAACTAAGAGGAAGGAAGGCCCTCATTATTCCAAGCCTTCTTATTAAAGATGCATTCCTAATATTAGGCTAAGTTATCATAGAAAGATTTCAAACAGTTTTTGCATAGTACACTCTTTCCTAACACCAAAATGAACTATCAAAATCTTTCAGTTGGAAAGCAAAGCCTCTGCAATTGCAAAAAAATGATCTTCCTTATGTCAGCTTTTGTTGAAAAATGGTATAAAGATTACATTGTACCTTGTTCAAACATTCTTTCAGTGGTTATATCACTAACTCTTTAGCTAAGACAAAAAGATGGGTGTATGTTGGTCTCACCTACTGCAGTGACAACAATATGGTTTTCTAATAAACTGTAAAGTTTATTGCAGAACAACACAGCCATTAACAGAAGCTAACATCATGAGGCAGTGTGTTTCCTTGGTCTTTACAATATAGAGTTTCCTTGGTCTTTACAATATAAGACTTCTCATATACTATTTTCACATTTATTTATATACCAAATATTGCACCTTCCTGTCTGGATCATGATTTTAAATGTTGTATATACCATATAGATCCACAATTGACCACAGCTGTTTCTGTATTTCCTACCTACTGAGGCAGAGTAGCAATTCATTATATCCTCTAAATTGTCATCTGAGGACCATTGTCCATGTCATTGTACTTAACTTCTGCTAAGATCCACAACTGTTTTTACATGAGTTGATATAGCACTGAAGTTACTTATTTTTTTTCAGACATGTGGAATAGCTGTTTATAAATCCTCATGTTTCTCTTAACATGAAAATAAAATACATATTTATTATCTACTTCATATATGTTATCTTTGAATATGAAAATATATGTTGCATATCTACAATTTTATAATTCCAGTGATAGGCAAGAATAAGTAATAATAATATAGCATAAAAACACACATCATAATATAACATGTGATTCTTTCCAATGATATATCAGAATAAGTAGGTGACTGGTGTTGGGGTTAGGAACAAGGAACAGTAAATGGTAAAGAACATATACATGAGAGAGAGAGAGAGAGAGAGAGAGAGAGAGAGAGAGAGAGAGAGAGACCCCCCCATATACCAAATACACCAACTTTCTCTTACTACAGATGGGAATCACAAGAACCAGGGTGAGGCATGCTTTCTATAGTGTATAGAGATAAGGGATATATAGACAAAGGAACTTTAGTTCTAATTTAAATAGCATTTTCTCTTCACTGTGTGAGTCTGAAATTTTCTATGAGTTTCCAAAAGTCTACAATATTTAAAACTGTGGACAGTAAGATCATGTGATCAATAATAAACAGTTTCTGATACAAACTGATTAACATTTTATTTGTGAAGAACCAGATACATAAATATTTTTCTTTGTGCACCATGTGATCTTGCAGAGTTACTAATTCTCCCTGTAAAGTGTGAAAGCTGCCATTATATAATGTGTCACCTGAATAAAAATAACTCTACTATGAAGAAATTTTATTGACAACAAACAGAAGGCAAACAGTATAGTATAGTCATTGACTATACTAATGATTTTCAACATATAGGTTAAGCCCCATTGGTTGGTCAAATGATCTTTTCACAGGGGTCACCTAAGATCATCAGAAAACACAGAAATTTTCGTTACAATTCATAATGGCAGCAAAACTACAGTTATGCAGTAACAATGAAGCTAATTTTATGATTGGGGAGAGTGCTCACCAAATCATCAGGAACTCTATTAAAGGGTCACTAGTCTATACCTTATTTAGCAAGCTCCACCTATATAAGTATACTAAATAAAAGAAAAAAACTGAATTCAAATTATGCCCAATATCATTTATAATGTCATGAATATACTTCATTTTCTATCCAAATCATTCTGTGGGCACTTTATGATTATGGTTTTTCTAGAAAGTAAGACAATGTTTTAGCATATCTCCTAAGCAACCAAGCACTGGGTTGAACTCCTGGAGTTTGGTTAAAGAGAGGAACAGGGATCATATGAACAAGTGGGAGTCAAGACCATGATGAGGAAAACCACAGAGACACCTGACCAGAGCTAGAGGGAACTTGTGGACTATGGACTGACAGCTAAGGAACCTGTATGGGACTGAACTAGACCCTCTGAATGTGAGTGACAATTATGTGATTTAATCTGTTTGGGGGAGGGCTGACAGTGTCACCAGGACCTATCCTCGGGACAGGAACTGGCTTTTTGGAGTCTACTCCCCATGATGGGATATCTTGCTCAGCCTTAATACAGGGGGGAGGGACTTGGTCCTGCTTCCAGTTGGTATGCAGACTTTGTTGACTCCCCAAGGAAGGCCTTACCTCCTTTGAGGAGTTCATGGGGGTTGAGGAGAGGAGTGGGAGAAGGAGAAGGAGGGGGTTAGTATGTAAAATTGAAAATAAATTTTTTACATAAAAATGTTCACCAAAAATAAAATACTTTTATTTCTTTAAGAATAAAAGAAGTGAGGCAATCAGAGGCAAATAATGGGAGGGTCCAAGTGAGCACTAAATCAGTACCATGGGAATTAAGTGAATAAAATCAAAATGTGCTTGGAAACCTCACAGCCACTCTGCATCCATTGCTTGTCTTTCATGATGTCTGGAGGTGATTGCTCTTAACATTTCTTTTTTATTCTTCACAAACTTAGAATACACATTTCCATGGAAGTGAGAAACTCACTCAGGGAAGCTTGCTTTTCTTTAAGGGAATGTACAGTTCTGTCTTCCACAGTCAGGAAGGCGGCTGAAAGTATCATATCTTAGTAACATTTTGTTGAATCTCAGAAATAGATTTATATTACATAAAGCCTAGAGTGTTGTCATTGGAAAAAATAGCCATAACATATCCACATGCAGATCATAAGGCAATTTAAATCTACCAATCTCAGAGAAAATTAAGAATCTTTTTTCCTTGGGCAATGCCACTATCAGAATGAATTGCTTATGGAATCCCACCAATTCAGGCCCTCCTGGTACATGATTAGGAGTCCTTGCTTAGAATTTTAAAGCATAAAAAATCATCTGAAACTATTTCTGTTGAAGCAATTTTGTTAGTACATGTGATACAGTTACTCACATCCACACCCTCTCTGAAAAGCAGATACAAATATGAGTTCTATAATATGGTGAGTTTCCCTCTACAACACAGATGCTTTGGAAGATATGGGTGGGACTGCATACATGGAAATGTCCACTCTGCATAGTTGGCATCAATCCAGCCTCATTTTTCTGTGTTCCTCAAGGAGCTGAGAATATAGCACTCCAGGCCAAGCTTGCATGAGTCAAGTCCAAGTAGCCACAAAGACAAGGTAAGATTTCTTCCTAAGAATCTAAATAATCCTCAGAATCCAAGAGAACAAGAAGCTGAAGTAATGAGAGAACACCCAGAAAGTAATGAGAGAAAGGCATGTGCCCCTGCCCCTTTAAGCAGTAACTGGGATGGATGACAAGACACCCTTGTTTAGAGAGTGCACAAAACAGTTGGGAAATGTCCTGAACTCTATGAAGAAACTCTGTAGTTTGTATCTTGGGAAATTAGATGAACAGTCACATTCTTCTTGTGTACTTTCTTCTATTGGCTGTTATCAGGCTGCAAATATCTCACTAAACTTACTGATGTTTTTAGGAGCTCAACTCAGTAGTGAAAGTTTTGACAGATATACCTTGCATAAAATGCTCTGAATATTATAAATTAGGATATAGAAGCTGTATGAATCATAATAAACTATAGATCCAATATAGGAATTATGTACAGAATGCTCATTTTGTTTTCACCTTTTTTTTTTCTGCCCAAAGGCAGAGCTAGACACTGCTGTCAGTGTCCTGTTCTGTAGCTTAAAGAAAATAAAATAAGAGAGAGAAAGAAAAGTCTGCACTTCTCGGTAGGGAATGGAACAGGGTGTTCATTCATCTGGAAAATCCTCAGGCCGAGCAGAGGAATCCCTATTGCTATTCAAACCCTTATAATAATCTCATCTAGACAGATATTTTTTCTTAATGAATGAAAATGGCTTTAAACGACTATAAACCTATGTTAAATTAGCACCCTGTTAACTTAATACAAATAGCATCTTAAACCAAATGAAATTAAATGATCCCTAAGAAAGATTATCTTAAGGCTTACCAATCTTCATCTACTTAAAAAGAATTTTTATTTTAAGTGATATATAAATATCATATAACTTATCTGATGATCAAACTTCAACTACTCTGACCTACCAAGAACACTACTTCAAATACAGAAATTAGTTTTTAAAGGGGAAAAAATCCCTGAATACCAAAGTACCATTAAAATAGAAGGAAGAGGAGTTGTAGAAGAAGAATGTCCAACTAATTGCACCCTGCCTGGGTAACAAGAGGCACCGAGAACCCATCCTCAGAAAACATGGAGACAGAGGTACCATAGAAAGCAAAGAGAGAACACCATGCAAGGCTGGCAGGTTGTCAAAACCAAGGATGTTTAAGTTATGTGGATGCCAATTGTCTAGTGGCTGCTCTGTGAGAAATACAGACAGGAAAATGGGGGTAAACAAATGGGACAGAGTGAGAATGTCTGAACCATTGTTAAACGAGTCTATAAATGGCTCTGTCAAAGTGGGATCTCTCTAAAGCATTCAGCAGTGAGTTCCTGTTCTCTTACAGAAAACCTGGCTTTCTGCAGGTGTAACTACTTTCTTCTGAAGCCCATTTTCTTAACTCACATAGCCTTCCTAAAAGTACATATCCATTTCAAAATGTGTATGGCTACTACCCACCTCAATATGAGTTATGGTGGAGACCTTTGAGTAAAACTCTAAGTACATATAGTCTTGGGGTTAACAAGGTCAAAAACTGTATAATGAGTTTGCTTTTGTTTTTGTTTTATAGAGCATAGTATATGTTTTGTTGTTTGGTAGGCAGGTTGTTTGTTTTGTGTATCAAAACATTAAAATGCATGAAGGAACATCTATCTCAATGTATCTTACAGAAAATCAGTTCCTAGTATGAATGACTACTGCACATGGATTTGTCTTTCAGATAAGCTATGTTTTCTTGTAACAGTTTTAGTCAAGAAGCAAATCTGCCAACACATAAAGTATTGCAGATGTGGAAAATGGCCCCCACATTTGTATCCCTTTCTTGAGTTCATTCTCTTACAGTGAGTTTGCTTCATAAGTAAATTCTTCACGTTATATTTAATTTCTTTTCATTCTTGAGAAAAATGAAAGCAGTGAGAGCCTTAGAGGCAAGGGCATGTCTTAGAATCAATGCTGCAAGCAATGTCCTAACTAGGTCACATTTCCAAGCTGTAATTTCAGCAGATAAATTTATCTTATTCACCAAGATAATAAAAGAAGATACTTAATGCCAACATTTCAGCTGTCCATCTTAATCTTCAGGGTCTTTGTGGTCTAGCCCAGTCTGGTCTGACAGTCTATGATGTGCAAGCATTAACTTGAAAGGAGGTACTCATTTTAAGTGCTCCATATACTATTCTGTCCTAAATGTTTGTTTTTCTATGTATGTTTCATTTATATCTGCAAGCCCAGGACTACAGGGCCTGCCCTCGATATCTCCATATTTTAACCACCTCCTTCCTGAACTTGCAGTCTGTGTGGCTCACTACAGCACAAGGTCTGCTGTAATTCTGTGGAACATTTGACCATTTCAGACATATGTTTCATCTTTAGCTATAAAATCATTTCCAAGTATTGCAGCTCATTCCATATAGGCCTCAGCAATAGTTCCAAACACATTTCCTGAATATTACATGGGTGACTATTCAATACCTAGAGTATGCCTAGCCATACTTGTACTCCACTGCAATTGGTCCCCAAATGGAATACCCAAGTTATTGACATTTTTTTTGCATAATTTCCTCAAGAGTACTTTTCACATGAAGTCTATGGGGCATTTCTTTACCACAGAAAATAGTGGGGAAAAGTGCTAGCCTGTGGTCACTCTCATCTTATGACTGTTTGATCCTGTCAGAAAAATTCCACATGCTATCATGCTAAAATCAGCAAGCTATCACTTCATTCATGGATCATTGCTAAACAAGATGTATACCCTGAAATAAAAATATTCCCATAAAAAGGGACCATTCCAAATGCAGCCCAACTTAAAGTTCAAACACTGGGCTTCATACTCTAAAGTTTGGATTTGGAGACCTGGCTTCACTAGTGGTCTAAATATCATCATAATCTCTGGATGCCAGCATGATGATGGAATCAAGTCGTCCACTCCAAACAGCACTTTTTAAAGAAATAGAGAAGAATTATTATTCAATAAGTCAAGGCTATAATTGGTTACATTTTCAGTGAAACAACTATATCTTTTCAGTATAAACTCTGCAAATACACAGAATGACTGGGTTTATTGTGTAGTCTGGACTATTGGATGTTAAAATTCCAGACTGAAAAGAATCAAATATCCTGTTAGTTTTTGAAAGACAAAATAGCTGTATGGGGGAGGCTAAGAGGGTGTACTTCCCTGTGGTGTAGGCTGCTGAGTAAACCGCACACACAGAGATTGCTTAAAGTATATCTCCAACAGGACCCATAGCAACAGCTTTCATTTCCTTCTATTTTTTCTTTCAATTCTTTTCCTCACCTGATTTGATCTTTCTCCCTCTATCACCAGCCCTAATCAATGCAGCAGGTCAGCTTGAGAGAATGGACAGCCTCCAAGCCACATACATTTAAACCACTTTAATGCAAATATTGATCTTAGGAACAAGGACATAGACTGGGCTGCGCCCCCCCTCCCCCGTACTTTTTAATGAACATGCTTTTCTCCTAGGGCTGTACTGCCCATGATAAAACAAATCACAGCAGATCAGCATTCTACCATCTTTCTATGTACAGGAATGCAGAAGCCACCCAAGAGGTGGGCCAAATTTAATGCCAAGCATGTGAACATGCAGTGTGGGTACTTGGTTGGAATATTGGGCCGTATTTTCTTAACCACTTATGGAGACCTGCTCATATTTCCTAGGGGAGCTACTCTGGTCCACACAAAGGCACAGTATCTGAGTGGGTGTGGTTTATTGTATCACAGGAATAGTTGTGCAACAGCTATGTCCACTATGAGAACACTTATCTCCTGTGTACCCGGGATTATCAAAGCATTATAGCAGAAAGCCACTATCCAAGAGGCTTTAACAACAGAGTCCAAGTAGGAACTGAAACCCAAAAGGAGAGATCAAGGGCAGGAAGGAATTCTAAGGGCCACTTTGAAATTTGAAACTAAAAAGATCTGATATTCTATCTGTAGGCATTTTCAGGCTGGACTGGAAGCGGGAGGAGGAGAAGAAAAACTGTTTGTACAGAGAAAGCTTTCTTGGCCTATGGCCAAGAAAAGAGGCATCACAAACTGGGAGGAGTTCGAAGGCAACACAAAGGAACCTAGAGCCGAAGAACAGAGGGGGAGACAACCCAACTTAAAAGCTCTGGGCCTATGCTGCTTGCTTCAAAGCAATGCTGGCTTATTGCACGTGTTTTTCTTACCCCATCCCATGGGTTTGTCACTGCCATTGTGTACTGCAACTAGAAAGCAAGATAATACTGCTAGAGCATCCTCACCTCTGCAGACACGGCTTCAGACCCAGAACTACCCCTGCGCAGCCTCCACTGCAGATAAGAAGCTTTCCTGCATCTTCCCCTTGCTCTCTCAGCCACATCTTTATGCAATGGGGCAGATGTCATCATGACAGGGACCAGGAGATGTGTACACCGGATGGACAGAATGTTCACTGTAAGCTTATCAGCCCAAAAGCTACAGATAACTGGAGGTGCAGGGAGAGCAGAGTGCTGTGCAAAGTGGAAGGGCAGCTAGGCAGAAGGAAGCCTTTGACCTTGGAAAGGCTCAGTACTACAGGAGTGTGGGCTGGGAGTGGGAGAATGGAATGAGGAATTCCTTGCTGTAATATATTCGGGTAAAAATGGGGCTGTCATCTTGAGCTACAAGTTAGAAAGTTATTACTTTTAATATGCCACTACCTTAGGCCTATACTGTTATGTAAAAGAAAAATAACCTTGTGTGACAGTTTAACATTGATCGATGTGCCTGCCAAACGCGAGGAGATAAATAAGCAGGTGATGAATAAACAGCACTTCAAGTAAAGACATTACGCTGCATGCATAAAACGGCGCCAGGCACCTAGGAGCTGTGGGTGGCCGAAGGTTGGCCATTTCATGCCCACTCAGTAAAGCAGACTTAATCGCTTCCAATATTTTCTGTTAAAAAGCACGCTTAATGAGCCAATTTCACAAGCCCAGAGAAACTGATTATTATCTCTGAGTTCCAACAGAGTTGGTTGTTTTCCAAGAACCAGTTCTTTTTTTTTTTTTTTTTTTTTTTTTTTTTTCTTGACGGGATAAAAACCTTTTTTAAAGGAGAGGGAAAAAAAGAGAGAGGGTGCAAGAGAGAGGAGCACAGGAGAGGAGCAAGAGAGGGAGAGAGAGAGAAAGGGAGCCACGGAACAAGCCTGAGGGCACAGACTCAGGCTCACCGGGCAGGGGCGACCACTAGATGGCAGTGTTACTCCGCAGTCTGCCCCAGGGTCTGGCTGGACCTGGACTGGAGGTCTGGGCAGAAAGCTGGAGGGTAATTAAAGCTCAAAGCAGCTGCCTGAAGAGTTCACACCCTACCACAGTGCAGGCCTTTGTCCAGTTTCTTCATGCCCAAGCTGCTGGAAGGCAGGAGACAAAAGGGGCAGTCCCCCAAAGGCCTCCCTCCCTTAACAAGCAGCATTTGGGGATTGCTTGCCTGGCTTCTTTTCACAGGGTGGAAGAGTCCTTTCTCTGGTATCTTACTATCCCCACGGGGTTTGCCATCTCTGTGTACATACCCAACAGGGTGAAGCCTGTGGCTACTCAGGAGGCGAAAATTCCAGAAGACAGAAATCTCACTTTTCAGCCTTTTCTTCGGGCACCTGCCTCTTTACTTTTCCCTTTTCCTCTTTCCTCTTTGCACTTTGCAAAGACCCCCTGCCAATGTGTGTGTGTGTGTATGTGAGTGTTCGTGTGTGTGTGAGTGCGTGTGTGTGTTCTTTGCATTGTTTATTTGTTTTGCATCATTTTGGTAAGAAATCTGCAAGAAATAAACTTACCCCATGCAAACACACTGAGAGTGGAGACGGACAGTGCCCCTTAGAAAGTCAGCTGTCCATCAAGGAACGCTGCTCAGAAGGGACCTTCTGTCCCTCTATTTCCTTCTAGATACACTAAAATGTGCTGAAAGCCACAAAAACACGGCTACTGTCAGCAACTGCAGTCACTCAGTTACCATTAGGCGAGAAGACCCCACAACTAGACCTCAGCGTATAATTAACACAGATATTTTTTTAAAAAAATGAAATGAACTGTTGTTAGGTTCTAAATTGAGATGCAGTTAATTATTTATGAATATTCATAGAAAACTTGAACATTTTCCAAACTTGGCCTTTCATTTCTCATCAGTTAACCAAATAATTGATGTGTGTTCTTTTTCTGTAAGAGACTTTTTTCTAGATGTGTGACAGAAGCATAAAATTCATGCATTTGGAGGTTAATTTTGCCTTCTGATGACTCAAAAGAGAAGAGTATTGGCAAGAGCAAAAATAATTCTCAGCTCTTATCTTTTTCTTCTAGTCACCTACAAGGGAAGAATGAAATAACACTTAGCAAAGATTGCTCCATTATGGGAAGGAAAATTAGGACATTTGAGGAGCATTTAGAGGCAGCAGAGAAAATGCCACTTTGAATCTGCACGAAGGGGCAGAATAAGGAGGGAAGAGCTGCTTGGGACCAAACAGAGACGACTATTTAAGAGGCCTGACCCCAGAACTTATTTATCACAGGTGGGTTGAGAAAACACTGGAGCAGAGAAGTCACTCAAGAGCCTCCTTGGACAGGTGCCATCCTGGAGATACACAGACACAGAAAAGAATCTGATGGGGCCTTGCTGGGCCCTTTGCTTTTCAACAGCTTTTGGTCATGATGTACTATTGATTCACATTTCTCAAGATGTCCCCTTACCAAGCAAAAGCATGCACAAGTTTATCTGTGTCTTTGGGTGTTTGTTTCCAAATAAACACACATTCTTTTCTGTCATCATCTTTTATTACAGAAGCCCCCTCTAATTTAGAAAAAAAAATGTTACTTCTCTGGCTTTCAGTGACCACTCCTCCCATTTTCTCACTCAGAGACACAAACTGGTATCTGTACTGCAATCTTTTCACTTTCTTTTCTCCATTACTCCTGGCCCTGTATAATTTCCACTTCACAAAAAAATAAAGAAAATAAATGGTAACTCATATCTGAATGTGTCATTTCAGTGTGTGAGGGCCCCACAGAGCTTTATCCTCTAACCTGCCACCAGTGTATTAGGCACTGTGGACAGAGCTCAGGAGCTCACTGGATATCCAGCACAATAATAGAGTCAAGGAGAACATGCTCTCCAGACGCTAGTCCATCACCCAGACCCAGGAGGTCCATGATAGCTGCTGGAACTGGGAGTCAGGAAAAGTAACTTGTTTAGGGCTTCCAAAAAAACAAAGCCAAAACAAACAAAACTAAAACAAACAAACAAAAAGCCATCTGCATTATCAGTCTACTTGAAATGATAGAAATGACTTCTTTCATCATTTTAGAAGTTGCAAGAATGCAGTATGAGTTTCTAATGAGAATGCATCCCTCTCTTGTGATCTCTTCTCCGTGTTCTCTCTGTTTTAGAAGCTGCCATCCATGCTTGGCATTCTTTGGAATTCATATCAAAGTGTTCATGAAAGGATGGATTAGATTAAGACACAGTGATATACACTGACCTATAAACCAGTCTTAAAGAGAAGATGCTACCATTTGTCAAAACATGGATGAGCCAGGAGCATGTGAAGTGATCCATATATAGAAAGACAAATCCTGCACAGAATTTAAAACAAAAACAAAGGAGCAAAAAATCAAATACACAGAAAGTGAGAGCTGAGCAGCAAGGGGAGGGAATAGGGAGAAGTCGATTCCATTGAACGTGGTGTGTGTGTGTGTGTATGTGTGTGTGGACTAAGTCCAGAGATCAAGTGTTCTGAATGAGGAATAGTCAAAAACATACAAAACACTTAAAATAGATAAGAGCGATCTAAGGTGTTGTTACCACGTACCACATGTGCTCTGAAAAATAACCACGTGAAATGTCAGTGTGATAGTTAACTCGTAAGATGGCAAGAATCACTGTACTGTGTAAATAAAATGCAAGCCTTAAATAGATACAATTTGTAAAATGCCTATGTATTAATAAGGAGATACTTTGATATTTACCCCAGCTCTGAGGACATTTGAAGCAAGAATGCTAGAGGCTGCAGCATCCCGAGAACATCAGATCATGCCTCACAGACCAATCAGTCTAAAAGTATTCACAAGGGCCTCCTGTGACTTCAGATTCTGAGTTGTTGGGGAGGGTTAAAAAATAAGTAGGTTTCGGTGCTTTAAAAAAAAAAGATACAAGAACATAAACAAAGCCACACTGCTGCCACAACAGGAAGATAGCAACTGAGAAGGCATGGAATCAGACAAAACCTCCAGTAGAAGGTTTCTACAAAGAGAACACTTACAAAGCATTAGCACAGGAAGCTCCCTTGCACCTTTAAAGAAGTAATAAGCTGTAACCACAGGACGTCAACCATGGCAAATAACAAACTGTACGTTGCTGAAAAAGTGAGCCTGCCAAAAGTTGCCTCAAATACCAAATCTGATACAGACCTCTGGCCTGAATAAAGAGGTCGATCATCCATCCTCAAGCAAGATTAGACATAGGTATCAAAAAAGTAGCAGACTTGAATATAGTGGCTATTAGATCATCTGTGCATATATAAGGAGGAAGAGAGGAAGCTAGAGAGGGAAATAAGGGGAAGGGAAGAAGGTGAGATTGAGAAGGGAGAAGGAACCTTACATATGCATAAGAGAAACTGGAGCACAAGCACAGAAGTAGTTTAGTGCCCTCTAATTAGATGGTAGAGGTTTCTTTGGTGGGAGGAAGCACAGGCAATAAGAACAGGGTGGAAAATAAAGGAACACATCAGGTCGAAAAGGCTTGAGAATTTCCAGTAGGACTGACACATTTAAGGAGGATGGAACAGGGGTCTTTAGACAATTGTGTGAGGTACAGGTCTAATGCTTGGCTACAGAGGGCAAAGGACAAACAGAAGGGGAGGATGACATTTTTAAAGAAAGAGCTGCCATTTCTGTTTGTTATAAAAAGAGGAAAACAAAGGAAGGATATAGAGACCTGGGATTAAAAAACAAAAACAAAAAAACAGTGTCACATGTAAAAGAATGGAGATCTAGAACAATCTGTAGGCTTTGTAACTGGATCCAAAGGATCCAGAGCCAAGCCCGGTTGACCCTCTCTGAGCTGTTGGGAGCTGAGGTGAATTTGTGATGCCCAAGCACTTTAAAAATCAATTTGTAAAAGCATACGCACACCTATTCCTAAGGACTTTAGGGTAAAGTAGGTTTTAATCTGCAGAAACTACAATGGTACACACACACCCTCTACTGTCCCCTGGTCTGACTCAAGTCTCAATGTCTCCAGTCTGACTGTGACACAGAAAGCACTTCCTGCAGGATTAAAATAAAAGAGCACAAGAGCCCCTCTACATCCTTCCTCAATGTGGAAGCCAGGATATGTTCTCCAAACCTCACTTCAAAAGAGGCAATGGACAGGCATCCCTCCCTTGTTCTCCAAGGTAAATGAGTCTATTTCTTGGTGCTCTCTGGAAAACACCAATACTAGGAATAAGGGTTCACCCCTTACAAGAAAAAAGACCTGAGAGCCAAGCTTGAGCTACTGTGCAAATTATGAAGACATAGAAAAAGAGCAGCGTTTCTACTTTCAACAGAACTTTTTATTAAACACATCCTCAAAAGCATTGAAACAAAGGTACTTTTCTCACTAGTGAGCAACCAATTCACCCTCTGCTTGTGACTGTGTACAATGTCCAGTATGTCTTCGACACCTAAAACTACTCACTGTATTCACATGGTCAGGAAAATGACCACAGAATAAAATCTTCCACTCCCAAAAATGAAAAACTACACATCATTAAGTCAAATAAGACCAAACGCTAATTCACAAAGAAGAAGCACCAAGCTGAGCAGCAGTTTTGTCTTTCCCCTCCATAAAAATACCTTATAATGCCAGCCATCAATGACAAAGCAGAGACTTGACACCAAATCACCAGAGGCAGCCTTATGCTGCCCTGCCACCCTATCCCATTCCTGACGCTCACTGCCATGGAGCAGTTCCTTCACGTCTCCACCAGGTCCATGACACTGAAAAGCATACTAAACTGCTTCAAATAGGTTCCATTCTTTTGGTGTAACACAGACAAATTTATTTCTCACATATGAGGTTTTATCTATAGGCTTTTATTCAGAGCCTAAAGGTAACAGACTCACCAACTGCTCAGATATGATAAAGGACAGATAGCTGTATGTTACCCAGCTAATTATCCATCAATCTTACAGATTCTATCCATGATCTGGGTGATCTCAGCTGCTTCTGTATTTGGAAAACGATGCTAATGGGTGTAATTAGAAAGAAAATGGCAAAATAACTTAAGAGTGGCCACAGAACATTTACTTTTCAGAAAATGCAAAAACATACAGTGGATTTGACACTTGAGTTTCTCAAATTAAGACATCTACTTGAGATACAGAAGAATGAGGACATCAGTTCCTCTATAATGTGATGAACAATGGCTTATGATTTTTTAATCCTTAAAGTGATCAGATGCCATTTCTCACGTTTTTGTACAATTATTAGGCTAAGGACAAGTAAATTGATTGGTCAAGAGATTATTCTTTATGCTGTGATAAAGACTATAATAAGAGGGTGATCTATGATAAGGGTCATGATAATCAAGACAATATCTTGGTTAATATATTTTGGAAATAAAGCTATTAATACCCTAAATGTGCCATTACATTCTTATGTGAATGTTCCGGTTTTCTTTGTCTCAGAAACATATTGTTATCAACCACCCTATCAACATCTGACCAGTTCTAAAACAGTCTATTTTAAATTATGTTAATATTTTATTGGATCAATATACATGTGTATATGTACACACATACATGTGTGAGCACACACATATGCATGTATGGCTGAGTGTGTTTCTCAGGGGGGGGGGTGGAAAGAAAAGTAACTCATATTTTGAGCCTTTGTTTCTATTTCTTACTCTTTTTCAATTCACCAGTCCCTAGTAACTGTGAAAAGATCCAATGCACTACACAAAATATTTTAAAGTCTATTTTTCAGAAAAGTATTAAAAAGATTCTTAATAAATTGACAACTTGTTACACAATGAGTACTCAAAGCTTGCAGAGCAAGGAAATGGATGTTGCCACCAAAAAGAATGGTCTTGGTCATTCACATGCTGGTCTTCAGGTGCATTCTTTTCCTTTGCCAGCCAAATAACCCTTCCTATCAGTAAGTAATGTCTTCTAATGCATTCTAGTGCATTCCACTGTATGTGAACATGTTCCTTGCCAAGAAAAAGTAGCATGAGATGGTGGAGGAGAACAAGGGGTGGGAGGGAGGGAAGGAGAGAAAGAGGAAGGAAAGAGGGAAGGAAGGAGGAAAGAAGGAAGGAAGGCAAGCAGGCAGGCAGGCATATCTTGGCAATCCAGTCTACAAGAGTGTCCTTATGATGGGGCATCAAAGAATGAGGGACATCCTTTATTTGGAATTTTACTTTATTTTTCTGTCTTTTTCAACATGGAATAGGAACACCAAGTAGGTGATTCTTCACTTCATATGCCACCTTCTGTGTTAAAAGGATAGGCCCACAAGGGAAATTCAAGAACCAACACACACCATCTCATTATTTAGCTGGCAAACCTGATTTAGAAAAAAAAAATTTACCACTTCATGTTCTTTTATCCTTAAATAATAGAAATTGAAGTTTAAAAATTTATTCTGCTTAATGAGAATATCTTTAATCCTGGTAACAGAGAGAAATAAAATATTATGTTATTTGTTTTCCATTTCCGTATCATGGTATCATCAATATCTACAGCAACATACTTTGACCCTGGAACAAAAAAAAAACAAAAACAAAAAAAACCACAACAAAACAAACAAACAAAAACCCCACTTTGTAGGTATTGAGCAGTGGTTCTCAGCCTGTGGGTCATGACTCTCTTGGGGTTGGATGACCCTCTTACAGTGGTGACCTAAGATCATCAGAAAACATAGATATTAGCATTATGATTCATAAAAGTAGCAAAATATACAGGTATGTATGAAGTAACAATGGAACTACTTTTATGCTTGGGGGTCCCCACAACATGAGGAACTGTATTAAAGGGTCACAGCGTTAGGAAGATTGAGAACCATTTTCTAGAAGAAGCTAGCTTGTTTCTTGATTTCTAGATGGAGCAGGTACATACTGAGGGACTTCAAGCTTCTCTATCTCACATAAAGTTCAGAATGCTGTACAAAGGACTGCAAGGACCATGCATACACCTATGCCCAGATACTGGATGCCAGCCTCCTTCTCTTTAACCTTCACTTATTAAAGGCAAGTATAAACGTGGACTATTTGTCTTGCTATTTTCCTAAACAAGACACAAATAACTACATTAAGTTCCTTTGGTTTTGCTCAATTGAGTTAGAATAATCCAGTATCTTATATTATATATAACAGAAAAGTAGCATTCATTCTTTTCATCTTTAAAAAATTTGTGCCTGTTAAATAGTTCATGATTTATGGGTAAAAGTTCTCTAAACCACAGTTGTTATTTCCATTATTTTATGATATTTCTGTCATTAAAAAACTCACAGCAGCCAAGCATTGGTGGCACACACCTTTAATCCCAGTACTTGGGAGGCAGAGCAGGTGAATCTCTGTGAGTTCAAGGCCAGCCTGATCTAAAGAGCTAGTTCCAAGACATGTTCCAAAGCTACACAGAGAAACCCTGTCTCAAAAAAAAAAAAAAAGAAAAACAAAAATATAAAACAAAACAAAAACCCAAAAACATCACAGCAAATTGTATATTGATTAGAAATCTTAAAAATACACTAAAAATTACAAAGAACAAAAATAAAGTCCCTAGTAATCCTCTAAATTGAAAATAATTGCTACTAATTTGAGAGATTTTCTATAAATTTGAGGGATTTTCATTTTACATTTACTTTTGCATTTTAAGGGGTTCTCCACTCCTGTCTTACCGCGATTTTATAAATGTTCATATGTTCATTTCTTATGAATGTCTTACATGCCTGAATCTTAAACTTTCTACAAAGCATGAAAACAAATTTAAGAGCTAAAATTTATCTCATGAGCAAATTATAAATTATTAATATTAAGTTATTAAATACTTATGTGTGGTTGCCAGTTTTGGGCAATACTGCCATAATAAAGCACTATGTGGCCTTAACCTAAAAAATAAATATCTGAAAAAAATGACCTTATATTTGAATATTTACATTATAATGTATATCATAATATAATAATGTGTGTGTAGGTGTATTCTGAATCACTTAAGGAAAATTGTAATATTGGGATTATTATTTTTGTATAATTCTGCTAATATATTAGCCATGACCATAAAGCACACTGTGGTGATTTGTTTTGTTTTGGTTTTTGTCAGTTTTTACCAATAAACTTAAGCTCTCCTTATATGAAATTTTATTTTTTCTTTCATAAATTGTCCCTTTTGTTCATTCTTTTTCTTGTTTCATTCCTATGTTAAGCATTTGAGAAACTTGATCTCTAATGAGGAAATCCACTGTACAAAATAGACCAAAAACCTCTTCTCATTCCCTGTACTATCATTGCCTAGCCTAGAGTTTTGTTCACAGTCCTGATCAAACATGGCAAAGACATAACAGGCATGTAAGACATGATTACCATATAACTCATTTTGTCTTATAGGTTAGATGTTAGGGCCAATAACTTTCCAAGGATATTATGATCAAGGAACATGTACCATTATATCAAATACTGTGGCCATGAATTCTATACATAAATTATAGAATCTTCTAAGTCCTGACTTTGTAAATTTTATTTTCCTTATAAAGAAGAAAACACAATAACTATTATTATATTGCATGTTAAAAAGCATTATATAAATGGAGGTTGACTGTTAGCATTTAAGAGTCATATACTAGCCGGGCTTGTTGTCATCATAGCACTTGAGAGGCAGATGGAGGAAAATCAGGAGTCTCGAGTCATCTACATTTTGTAGTAAGTGTGAGAACAACCTGGACTACATGTGCCTTCATCCCAAAGGAATCTTTTGAAGAGTCCTATATCTAAGCATGCATGTGCTTTAAAACAAACTCTGATGCTAGAACACCCACTGGAAAAGATCCTGCACTTTCAGGCTAACTTTAAGAATATTATCATCTGAAAAGAGAACCACAAATAATTGAAAGTCCAAGGCAAAATCTAAAACATAAACAGCTAGTAATATTAGCAGGAGAGACACAATGTTAAGTTCATACATATGAGTAAAATACCATACTTAGAACTGAACAACATAGCAATTGCAATATTGTAATCAGATCTTTATCACATTACTGTTCATATATAAATATTACTATCATGCAAATAGAATTGGCATTCAAGTTGCTTGGCTTGAATTAAATAGTTTTCCAATTTTTAGCATATAAATGCATAATGGAAAATATACTTATAAAAATAGAAAAGGAAGAAATGATGGAAAGGACACAGTAAGAATAAAAAAAAAAAACTTTTTTTGTTGTGAGCCTAGCCTTTAATGGGTGAGCCATCTCTCCAGCCCCAGGCCCTGCCTCAAATGACATGACAGATTTTGAAGACTCCCCATGGAAGGCCTCACCCTCCCTAGGGAGCAGAACTGGCCTTTGATTGGGGTGATAGGTAAGGATAGGAGGGTGAGGGAACTGAGATTGATATGTTAAACAACCTTGTTTCAAATTTAAATAAAAAAATTTAACAAAGAATAAAAACCTTGCTAAAAAATATGTTTAATTCAGAAACACTGCATATGCTGATTATAACATAATATACAAAAACCAACAGCCAATATCAAACTGAATGGAGAGAACCTTAAGGTGATTCCTTTAAAATCAGGAACAAGACAAGACTGCACTCTCTCTCCATATCTCTTCAATATTGTACTTGAAGTTCTAGCTAAAGAAATAAGACAACAAAAGGAGATCAAGGGGATACAAATTGGAAAGGAAGAAGTCAAACTTTCTCTATTTGCAGATGATATGATAGTTTACATAAGCAATCCAATAAACTCTACCAGGGAACTCCTACAGCTGATAAACACCTTCAGCAAACTAGCAGGATATAAGATAAACTCAAAAAAAAAAAATCAGTAGCCCTACTTTATTCAGACAACAAAGGGGCTGAGAAAGAAATCAGAGAAACATCACCCTTTACAATAGCCACAAACAACATAAAGTATCTTGGGGTAACACTTACCAAACAAGTGAAAGACCTATATAATAAGAACTTTGTGTCTTTAAAGAAAGACATTAAAGAAGATACCAGAAAATGGACAAATCTTCCATGCTCTTGGATGGGTAGGATAAACAGAGGAAAAATGGCAATCTTGCCAAAAAGCAATCTACAGATTGAATGCAATTCCCATTAAAATCCTAGCACAATTCTTCACAGACCTTGAAAGGATAATAATCAACTTTATATGGAAAAACAAAAGACCCATTTGAATTTTCCCATTTTCAACTTTGGTGGGACTCAGGCCTGAAGCATGGCTGCATTCATCAGCACTGCAGTTTGCCAAAATACCTATGAAATTACTGTGTCTTTCTTATATGATCCTATAATTTAGCTATACCTTCTGGGGAGATTCTTAAGCCATACTAATAACTTCTTGAATTTGATGTTTTCATATCTAGAATGTATATTTTTATCTTAACGAGTGAACTAGGAGAAAAAGCATGCTGGTAAATACATGTTAGCCATATGGAAAAGACAATGGGGTCTAGTAATTAAAACTGAAAAGGTAAAGAACTATGCAGTAATTAGAGCACTGATTAATCAGCTGATAATTTTATCTTGATTAATGCTGCCGGTTTCTCTTCTTATTGACCTAGGAGAGGTGAATTTAGAACAATTAAATATAAATTATTCTTCTTTTTAAACATTCTGGGCAGCTTCCAGTATTCTAAGTACTTCGTCACTTACAGAGTACCACTAAAATGTTTTTACTAAATTGGGCAGCTCAACAAAAGATGGAATTAGGTTTATGTTCCAAGCAAAGAGTTGCTTTTGTCTAAAGGAAAATTACACAGAACTTGTTTGTTTTGTTACTAGATAGGGAATATTAACAGTTGAGTGAGTTGCCATGTAAAAGGAGAAGGGTATTCTCTGATGACATTCAGCTGTAAAACAACGGGATCTATATTTTACTAAATGTATCAGTGAAGGAGTGTGACTAGTATCTTGTGTAGATTGCTACACCATGGACCTTCAGGCCATGGTATTGACATAAGAAATAATCTAGTGGAGACCCCAGTAAACAAAGAAAGAAATGTAGAAGATCCCTTAATTCTACAGGTTAATGTGTATCAATGGAGCCTACTATTTAAAAGTATAGCAGACATTTTAAAAATAGCCAGAACTGAACAAATTATATTTAGAAACACAAAAGTGAATATACATACATGATTGTAATAATCAATGGGGAAAATGGTCATGAATTGAAAGAGAGCAAGGAAGGGTATATGGGAGGGTTTAGAGGGAAGAAAGGGAAAAGTTGTGTATTTATAATCTCAAAAAGGGAAGAAAACACTCAATAACTAGAAAATATTAGAAGAGGATTATGAAGAAGAAAGTAAAACCGAGCTGAGGACCCTGATTGTGTGCTGAACTGGAACCCATGAAGTCCTAGGCTAAATTTCAAACACTAAAAAACGGACATGTTGGTATGCTGCTGTAATCTAGCACTGAGGAGACAGTGACAATAGGATCAGAAAGTCAAGGTCATTCTCAGCTAGAGAGCACATTTGAGAAGTTTGAACACAGCCTGTGGTGGTGGTGCAGAGTCTAACACTCAGGAAAGAAAGAGAAAAGGGAGAGAGAGGATGGAAGGGAACAAGTAGGAGAAAGAAAGAAGAGTATAAAATCCTCATTTTGATTAATGTGTTTACATTTAAGCAGCAAATATCTACAAAGTTAAGCAATAAACACTGTTCTAATCTGCAGTTTACAAGATATTATCTTCATCTTCAAGTGCAGATCTCGGCTCATCTTTCTAGAAGCTCCTGGATAAACTAAATTGTGACAAATAAACATCCTCTCTCAATCCCTGGCCAATCTTTCTTTAGATAACTGATCTTATAGGGCCTAACCACAGTAAAGCTCTAGAGTGACAAGCCTCCTTTGTGTTGCATGGAAGAATGTCTACAGGATACTTTCTGAGAGGAAAATGTCACAGCAAGAACTCATGAAGTGCATCTTAGAAAACCATTGTAGACATCAGAAGACCACAAAAAGCACATAAGAATGATTAGATACAAATAGTAACTACAAGAACAGCTTCGTTTAACAGTAGAATGGAGACTTACCATGAACTATGACAAAGGTTGACAATTCTTGCACTATTAACTCTCAAACAGTCCAATGATTTAGGGTCAAGTTTAGCCTTACTGCAGGACTGAGGATTGAGTCACAGAAAGGTACTCAGAAAGGTATAAAAGAAGTTATACGGCAGTGTTAATCAGAAGTGACTTCCAGGACTCAGAATCAATTGTTCTGGATGATATGGGCTGTTTGGATTTCAGCAACATGACACAGTATGAGAAAAAATCTGACTTGCTTGCTTTATTGCTAGGTCTGTGCTCCAAAGGCCTGTCTTTCAGGTATGTGTGACTTGACAACAAGGACCATGTAATGCTTGAAAACACATTGTTGCTTCTAAGTAACATATAATGTAGACAAGTTGAGCCCAATGAGTCACTGTCATAATAGAAAGGTTAGCATGGATAATACTTCCCCAGTGAAATGTTTGATATAAGATGGACTTTCCAATAAATTCTTCTATCATCAACAAAAAAGGCCCACTCAACTAAGTCTATTTAATATCTGTACCCTCTTGCTAAACCCTGTATGAGAGGCTACATGGATACCAACATGAGTTCACTCATTCATTTGAGGATCTCTTCTAGATGATGAGCTGTGGCAGTGAACTTTCCTAATTATTCTTTCACTCCCAATTGCCTGGAGAAAATGCTGAAAAACTAGGAACATTCATTAATAAGTTACATTTTTAAATATGGGGTCTATTTAATAACTTGAAATAGTTAAACAGGATATCAGCTCCAACATTTGATGAAAATAGTGTTATCTAGAATATTGTAGTACATCTAGCATATGCCTAGCATGTATGTATTTTGTCAATAACAACCTAACCCCCATGATTATGACATATTGTAGTTTTTTTTGCAGATGTGGTAACCATGGCTCAAAGAAACAAAGTGATTGGCTTAAGAACATTGGTTAAGTAGTAATTCCAAAACTGAGCACTTAAATTGTGGTAGAAGAAACAATAAATAAATAGAATCCTAAGTGTAAACAAACATACAGAAGATTATGTGATAAAGAATCAAATATACCCACAATGACATTTGCTCAACTATGGTCATAGCAGCATTATTCATAATAGCCAGAACCTGGAAACAACTTAAACATCCCTCAGCTGAAGAAATGATAAAGAAAATACGGTATATCTACACAATGGAATATTGATCAGTAGAAAAAAGAAAACAACCACATTGTGAAAATTTCTTGCAATGGAGGGAACTAGAAAAAAATATTCTGTTTGAGGTAACCCAGAAAGATAAACACCAGCCTTCATCCAGTACCTGACAGAAGCAGACACAGAGATCCACAGTCAAGCACTAAGCCAAGCTGGGAGAGTCTAGTTGAAGAGAGGGTAAAGGAATTATATGAGTGGGGAGAGGGTGGGTGGGGAGTGGAGGGTGGGGGAGGAAGGGGTGCTCAAAATCATTATGGGAAAATAACCCAAAGAGGCAGCTGACTTGAGTTTATGGGAGCTTACAAACTCTGAACTGACAGCTAGGGGGCCAGCATGGGACCAACCTAGGCCTTCCGCATCTAGGTGACAGTACCTTGGCCTTTTGTGGGGCCCCTAGCAGTGGGACCAGGACCTGTCCCTGATTCATGAGCTGGCTCTTTGGAACCTATTCTGTATGGTGAGATGTCTTGTTAAGCCTTGGTGAACAGGGGTGGGGTTTGGGGCTCGGTCCTGCCTCAACTTGATGTGCCATGCTTTGCTGATTCCCAAGGGAGACCTTCTCCCATCTGAATGGAGACAGAGGAGAGGACAGGGGAAACGATAGAAGGGACATACAGGGAGAGAATGGGAGGATAAGAGGGAGGGGAAACTGTGATTAGTATGTTGGAATATAAAGTAAAATAAAGAAAAAATATTATTATATGCAAAAAACATATCACTTGTTCTACAAATACTCTGTCTACAAGAGAGGCCACATAAGATGAGTGGTCTTCTATATGCCCTAGATAATTGAGACAGCTAAAAGAAGCCAATATGGAATCAAAATACAGATACAGCATTGCAAACTAAGGTAAAGGAAGGACCCACGAATACATCTGTTACACTGAAAAGATCTGTGTTTGTTGAGAGGAACTGAAGCATGGGATAGATGCAGATGTGGTTAATGACTGGCAGGACTGCATGCTGGAGAAAGCAAGACCACAATACAACAACCGTGCACTTGATTTCATTGGACATGTAGAAACCTTGATGACTACAAACGGGAGACATGAATTTGTATTATATGATTAATATAGTAGGAAATTAACTCTGTAAGCAGTATGAAGAAGGATTGGCAAGGTAAATCTCTTTTGACTTTTCTTTCTCTTAGTGTGTACAGGAACAGATGACAGAGCAACATGGCTGAAGAGGAGTTTGGAAAAACAGGTTAGGTCAGAACACTAGCATACCTTGATTAATAAACATAATCAGATATTAGTAGCTTTATTTTATAACAACAAATAAAGTATGAAAATCATGTGATAAGTCAATCAACTATAACCATTTAACATAGCCCTTACTTTATAGGCAAGCTTTACAGCACTGACAAAACTTTATTAGTTCATCTGTGCTGATTAGTTTTTCTGTATGGTTTGGTTTGGTTTGGTTTGGTTTTGTCAACTTGACGCAAGCTGTGGTCATCTGAGAAGAGGGAACCAGAATTGAGAGTTGCGAAAATGCCTCTATCAGATTGGACTTTGCATGTCTGTGGGGCATTTTATTAATGACTGATGTGGGGACATCGCACTATGGCCAGGTGGTCCCAGGAAGTATAAGAAAGTGACCTGAGTAAGAGTAAGAGATCAGGCCAGTAAGCAGCACTCCTCCATGGCTTCTGCTTCATTTCTTGCCTTGAGATCCTGCCCTGCCCTTCCTCAATGATGGATTATGATGTGGAGGATATGCTGTAAATGGAGTAATTAAAAGCATTTTCTAATGCCAATTAAATAATAGTTTTTGTTTCTTCTGTAATAAATTTACACAGGCTATAACAAATGAACATTTAAGTGAAAATAAAAAAGTAATTAAAATATCATTATTAATGTATTTGAGGGATGTGGTGGTTTGAATAAGTATAAATTCATATATTTGAATGCTGGGTCCATAGGGAGTGGTACTATTGGAGTAGCCTTATTGGAGTAGATATGTCCTTGGTGAAGGAAGGGTGTCATTGTGAATGCAAGTTTTGAGTTCTCATATATACTCAAGCCATTCCCAGTGTGAAGTTGCTGCTGCTGCTGCTTACAGGTAAGATGTAGAACTCTTAGCTCCTTCTCCAGAACTATGCCTGCTTGCATGCCACCATGTCCTGTCATGATAATGGACTACATCCCTGAAACTGTAAACCACCCAATTAAATGTTTTCATTTATAAGAGTTACCATAGCCATGGTGTCTCTTCACAGCAATAGAAACCCTAAGACAAACCACCTACCTAATGACAACTGTACTGAATCCCACATTCAAAAGTGAGCATCACCCTGAATTTAGTTCATATTATCCCTCTAACTTGTTCACCCAAAATAATATATAATTTTATTTTTGCCTGCTATGTTGTTTTATAAAAGAATAACATTATAATATATACCTTTGTTCATTTAATATTACTCTCATAAGACTTAATTGTGATGGTGTATGGAGTTGCAGAACATCCATTGGTATGTTACTGCATTTCATGAACACACAAAAGTTCACTCACTCACCTTACTAAGAGTGGACATTTGAGGTACTTCTACTTTTCCTACAATTATAACCAAGGTATACATGTCCTTGAATACATTTACATAGTAGCTCTTAAGTCCACACTGAGGATTTAAGGCAATCCTGAAGTCCTTTATCATATCTAAAACATTTCAGCTTTCATTTAAAAAACGTGTTATATAAACATATTTTTACCAATCCTGAACTTCTAACAGTCCTGCATATGGGTGCACGTGTGGGTACATATATGCTCATATATGTATATGTACATGTGTATGTGTGTATGCTTGCATGTGGAGACCAGAAGTGTCATTCAGGAACCATTCTTTAGTAGATGTCCATCTTGTATTTCTTGGAACACAGTATGTCACTAAGACATAGAAGTTGCTGATTAGGCCAACAAGCCCTTATATCAGAAAAACAAATTCAGGCCACCATGCCTGTAGGTGACAGAGATTGAATTTAGGTGTTCATGCTCTTACTGAGCCATCTCTCCAATAACACTTGATGGACTTTTAATTGGTGTTGTTGGTGTTATGCCATTATTTCAATTGGTATTTTCTTGATTGTAATGAAATCAGTATTTTGCTTTCTGGCCATGCATTCTCTTTTATGAGAGTGAAAGTTCCACCTTTCCTTTGGCATTATTTGTGTTTTGCACACAAATCTGTAATTATTTTCATGTTACAGACTCTAATTCTTTGCCACTGTCTTTATGTGATAAATACACCCTTCCTCTGCACTCTGTTTTCACTGTATGATAGCAACTGAAAAGGATATTCATAATTTGAAGATGTTACATTTGCTTTTACAGGCTACTGAGCCAGTGTTCTCATTTAGCAAAGATGTAGCATTATCTGCCTGTACTGTCTATCAGTACAGGAGGTTAGGAATTTCACCTTGAGGTGGGTTTTTAGAACATCAAACTTGGCATAACATAAATGAGTTAAAAGGGCTCTGTGCCCTCTGGTGAACAGGAGTTGCTTCATCACACATTCTTTCAATCATTGCTTTCCTTTGCTGGCCTATAAATCTAATGCTGTCTTTAAAAAAAAAAAAAAAAAAAAAAAAACGTGTCCATCTATTGGTGCTCTCCTATCCTAGTGTCTACCTGTCTGAAATTGTACAAATCATGTACACCTTAATTACCATAACTTTATAGTTAGAATTGATATACACTATACAGGGCCTATGCTCTTTCTTGTATTTCTTGACTAATTCTTCCACAGGCATGTTAAAATCACACTATGCAGTTCCCACAAAAACTTCTGTTGCCATCCCCTTGCCAGTGTGGCAGCGCTGGGAAGTGGGGGTCTTTGAGAGAACATGCATGATGTCTGTCTCCAGAGACCAGATGGGTTCTCTCAGAGGTAGGTTCTTACAAAGCATCCCATTCCCTTTGTTCCCTCTCTCGTCCCAAGAGGTTCATTTGTCATTCTCACACAACCATCTTTGCTGCATTACAAAAGCATTTGGTCCTCCTGGAGCTAGCTGCTTAATATTGTTGTCCAACTTATGCCCCACAAGCCAAAACTTCTTTCTTATCAATTACTGAGTCTCGGGTATTCTGCTGTAGCAATAAAAAATGATCCAAACAATAGCAAAAACACAAAAGCTTCCTAAACTTGACCCTTAAACATGATTCATTGTCTTAAGAAATCCTCTTTTGTTAAGAATCTTTTCTCTCTGCTTCAATAAAAATTACCATTATCTTTTATTACTGAATTTCATCATGTGATTTTTATTTTCTGGATGTCCAAAGTGGTATAACACTGTCTTCCCTCATTCTTATCTGGTTTCCACACAAAGCTCACATATTTTTAGATTCATTCTCACCATTTAAATTTTTAAATCTAAGTTCCTGGTGGCAACAGCCTACAAATGTCCTTTCTTCTATTTTCTAACTCAAAAATAGGTTAGAGAATAGAGTTTCATTTCCTGTCATCTGGAAGAATTTTGTAATATGGGAATTTTCTCTTGCTTAAAAATTTGGGGGAAAAAAACAATGCATCAAATGATATAGTGAAGATGGCTTCTCAAAAGGAAAGGTTGGCTGGTGATCCCTCCAATGGTACAAGGTATTCATGAACCACATTTCTTTTCTTCCTGCCAGGAATCCGCTATTCCATTGTCTTGTGTTTGATGGCATGGAAGCATTTTAATATTTTTTTATTATCTTTCTAAGTCATATTAAAAGTGTTTTTGATGTTATTTTCTGGTCATTCCAGAGACTCTTGGTTTTTATCCACTTATTTCTCTTCAATAGTCTTATTAGAAAGTCATTATTACTTTTTCTACAATTTTTTGTAGATAACAATTTTTTGTTCCCATTTCTCCTTTCAGTATTTTATTATGATTCTTTTCAAATATCATTCACTTTCTTTTATCTTTAGATTTATTTTCAAATTTTTCTACTTGTTTTGAGACTTCTAGTTGGTCAAATTTCTTGAATGGTCTATGTATTACTGATATGTTAATCACTGTACACCTGGTCTACAGAAGCTGACATCATCAACTTCATTTCAACCTCCCCTGTAAGTGATGTCTTGAAAATGGTAAAACTTTTCTCTAGATGTCTATAAAGTTTGCTCTTAAATATTTTTTTTCTTTTTGAGATTATAATTATAATATTACTCTATTCCTTTTCCTTCCTTCAAAGCCTCCCATATACCTCTCCCTGTTCTTCAAATTCATGGCTTCTTATTAATAGTTATTGTGTACGTGTGTACGTGTGTGTGCGTGTGTGTGTGTGTGTGTGTGTGTGTGTGTGTGTGTGTTTACAATTTCTGCATTCCATACAATGTTATTTGTATGTATGTTTTCAGAGCTGACCATTGGGTACTAGACAACAAATTGGTTTGCTTTTCCCAGGGGAGGAGTACCTCTCCTGCTATGCTTTCTCCGTTTACCTATAGTTCTTTATATAATGCCCTTATCAGCATGTGCAATGGTGTCATCCTTGTTCAGATCACATTTGGGCAATCATGTAAGAATTTATTGGCTTTATTTCTGTGTAGGAGACATACTGTAACAGCAAACTCCCTGGCTCTTAGAGTCTTTCAATTCCCCCTTGAACTATGTTCCCTGAGTCTTAGGTTCAGAAGTGTTTTGTAGATGTATCCAAGGGTAATGGGCTCCACAACTCTGAATTTTCATTGATTGTGTTGTTCTGTAGTGGTCTCTTTCTATTTCAAAGAGAAGTTTCCATGAGGAGGGAGTGAGGACTACACTCTTTCCTCTGCATATAAAAATAAATGTTTATAGATAGTTAGGGAATGTGCTGACCTAGTGGATTAGATACTTTATGTCTTTTGAATCTGTGATGTCGAATATATGAAGTTTAGAGTCTTTTCATCATCTTTATTACTAGAAAGCATTATCAGAATGTTATGACTTACTTTAGAGCCATCTCTAGCCCCAGGTCTACCTTCTTGAACTACTGCACCATTTCAGACATCACTCATTCCTTATCTGGCAACCCTTCCCCTTCTTATCATTTTCATTATCATGTATGCATTTGCTTTATGTTGAAATTTAGTATTTTTAAATTTTTCATATTTTCAACAAATAAATTAAATTAAAGAATTTTTCTTCTTCGGTTCAATGTTAGCTTCATATAAACTAAGGCTGGAGATAAAGGCTTTGTCAACTGATCCACAGCTGCCATCATGACTGTGATCTGAAGTGTATAACATGTCATTGTACAGCACACTTCCACATACATTCTGCTTACAGTTAAAGTGTACCCTTCTGGATTATGTTGAGTTAATTCAGGAACTGTTTTTCTTTTCCAAAGTCATATATACTGTCATTTGCAAGCACCCTTCTGGTTCACATTGAAGGTTTACACAGATGTATCCATCTCTTAAAAATAAATATCAAGGTTAGTCCCTGGAAGCTGGGCCTTCACCCATGGTGGTGGCAGAATTCAGCTCTGGCTGGCAGTCCACTTACTAATTCAGCTACCATCTGGGCTCAAATCTGACACTTTGATTTGGGCCACCCAACATCTACCAATCCACAGGATGTTGAAGTATATGAAGGAGCTGGTCCAGCAGAATAGGAGCTGCAGGATCACCATGGCTCTGGAAAGAGACAATCTCAGCAATAGTCCAGGATTTATGGTGCTTTGGAAACCAGAAACATTCGACCAACAACTCATAGCAATGAATATTTGTATGCAAAGCTGTCTGGGCTCTGTGTGTGTGTGTGTGTGTGTGTGTGTGTGTGTGTGTGTGTGTGTGTGTGTGTGTGTTGACACACTACAGTTTCTAATGCCACAATGACAAAGTAATATTTGATAGAGAGTTAGGAAAGACAAAGGAATGGAGTGGTGACTGAGCAGTAGAGAGGCAGAATTAGAGATAATGATATGAAGAAGCCTGTGGTAGGTGGCAGACATTTCTGAATAAGGCCAACAGGGTGGTAGGCAGCAGCCTGGGGATTTCCCAGACTCAGCCCCCAATATTCTGCCCAGATGCATGATAGTCCTGATTCTGAGCAATACAGGACAATGTCTAAGGTGAAGAACTGTTCATTTTCTGGATTGGACCTTTGTGAAAGACCTCTATGGTCTATGTTGTCCCTGGAGGCCACTCTGATATCCATGGACCACTGCCCCAGGCCATGTTGAGGCTGGAGATTCATGACATGAAATTCCCAAATAATCAATAAAAATATTATGAAACAAAAATGTTCAAGTAAATGCATCAGAGATGATTATCAACAAAGATCCTCTACTAGAAGAAAATGCAGAGCTGAAAGAAAAGCTAACTTTAAATAGCCCAATTGCTTCACTTCCATTAACAAATAAAGGTTCTGGCAGACATAATTCATGATCAGTTTAGTCCAAAAAATGAATCCAGAAGCAAGGGATTAAAGATGATAATACACCTATGAGGATTGAGTGAATGAAAGAATACACCTAGATGAAATGAATAAATGCCCCACTTGGTGGCAGTGGAGAGGAAAGTAGCCAGGTGAAGGAAAGACCTAAATGTTAAAGGTTAAAACAACAACAACAAAAGTAGAAAATGTTCTAAATGTTCAAGCCCTAACCACATGAAAAGGTGTCATTACTGTGGCAATGCAGAATTCCAACAAAAGACACAGAAGTGAAAAAAAGGGAACCTGGTCAGAAAATGTCACAGACACAAAAAATGAAAGACTGGTGTAGAGAAGCTATACATCAACCCAATTAAAAAGCAGCAAAATATTTGAACAATTGTTTTGGAATGGCATAAAGCTGAGAGACATATCTCTCAATGGCAGAACATTTGCCTTACAAGCACAAGGCTTCAACAAAGAAGGAAGGGAAGAGGAAAGAAGAAAAAGAGATGTAGTGAACTAACATTCAGGAACTGGTATTTAGTTTCACTATTAAATTACAATTATACTTACAAAATTGGTAGAAATGGCAATATATTATAATGTAAAAATATGGATATTGATAATGGACTCCTGTAACCTAGTTGTATAAGTACAGCTTGTACAGTAGCATTATGGAACAATTTGGCATTCCTTAGGACACTTAAAGACATACTAAAGCTGCCCATCAACAATATAATCTCAAGACAGGCACTGTAGAAATGTACCAAATGTGCACCAAAATATGTGCACAGAAGACTCATGCTCATAATCTTTGTAATAGACAAAAGCTATAAGTCATGTTCCAGTAAGAATGAAGCATGTAAGCTAATGAATTCATAAATAGTATAGCCACAGCAATAGGAGGAAGTGAGCCATAGAATTTTAATTGAGAAATAACACTAAGGAATTTATTTTCACTTAGAGCTGGAAGATGACAAACATGAATCTATACACCTTAGAGATGTGTATATGGGGGGGGATGTATATAAAGGGGGGGGAATGTCCACAGGGCCAGAATAGCATAATTTTGTACATGTGTGACTCATGAGTATCACTAATAAAGACCAGCCTTTTTCTTGACCTGCACATTTCTTGCACTGGTCCTTTGAACGTTTTTGTCACTTCTTTGTGTCTTGGAAGAAACCATAGATCTGAACTGCACTTAGTGTACAATGAGTACATACCGACAAACTCAACATACTAGAGGCTGATGCAGAAGGATCACAAGCACAAGGCCAGCTTGGATTGTAAAACAACAATACATAAACTTACAATAATAAAATTTTGTTACCAAAAAAACATAAACTAAAAAGAAATTCCTGGGACTAATTTTCCTACTGGCTTTCCTTTTGTTCCACAGAGATTTGCTGATTCACATCCAGTGAAATGAACCAGTGTAGTGAATCCTCAGAATGGATGTTTTCACCACCCTCCATCTATGGAAAAGAAAATGAAAATTTTCTACAGAGGATTCTTCTGCTTGTGGGAATTCATTATTACTTCATCTTAAATATGAAATAATAAGCCTTTGGGGGCACCATAGACATGTCCATAGACCTCTTATTTTGTGCAGATAGATTTGCTTCTAATCCCCCTCTGCACCTTACCACTCTGTTTAAGGCATCAGCACCAGTTGTCGACATGGCTGAAGTTGTAGGCAGAAACCATCCTGAGAACCCACATTACCATTTCCACCTGTTTCTACATTCACTTCATTTCTGGAGTTTAAGAAAACCAAAATTTCTCTAATGCCTAAGTTTCCTTTCATCTTTAAACATATTTAAGTATTTAACTAGAAATACAGTTTGGACCATCTGTTTCAGCTACAAAAGGGAACTCAAGATTCCTTCTTCCTTCTATTGGTTTATCTGGTGTTGCTAGATGTGTGATTCAGTACCCAGTTCCTCTGCACCATCCCTCCATCTAAAGGAGAGCATAAGTCAGACAGGAAATGCCTTAAGCCCTTCATTTCTAATATCTCAGTCCCAGCTGTGAACTCTAGCTTTAATACAAAAGCAGCCACAGATAAGAATCCAGTGGGTAAACATGGAGATACATACATACACACACTCATACATACATACATACATACATACATGTTTTATTAAAACAAACAAACAGGGAACAAACCAGACAGTCTGTGAGTGTAGCTCCAATATAACTTAATACCATAATAGTTTTTCTATTGGATCAAGTTAAGTAATTAGAATTTTAACAAGAAGAAATCATGGAAGTGATAATTCTTATGTAGTATTTTAGAAAAGAGTAAAATATATAGAAAGAATAAACACATGGTTTGTTTGATAAGTAGTGTTATGAGCCTTAGAAGAGCACCTCTGAACACAGTGAGTCTCCATGGGCTCCCTGAACACACAGTGAGTCTCCATGGGTTCCCTGAACACACAGTGAGTCTCCACAGGATCCTTGAACACACAGTGAGTCTTCACAGGCTCCCTGAACATACAGTGAATCTCCATGGGCTCCCTGAACACACAGTGAGTCTCCACGGGCTCCCTGAACACACAGTGAGTCTCCACGGGCTCCCTAAACACACAGTGAATCTCCATGGGCTCCCTATCATCCTAGGATGTAGGAGTAGAGCAGACATACCCATCTTTGGTAGTTCACAATCCAGGAAATCAATAAGTAATATTTCAAGATGATATGTTTTACCCTAGGACTTATATAATACCATGTATACTCTATAAATTTTTGAAGAAAAGCAAATAAAGTGGATTAAAAAAAAGTGTAAATTATATTATTTGGGATTGATTATAATATATACACTTGAACTGGTCAATACCAAAGTGGCTCTCAAACAGTAAAACTGAGATTAGAAATGTTACTTAGCTTGAAAATTGTTCCAATACTTCATAAAACAGACACTTACAAAAGTGTCAATAATTATAGTTGGAGGAGATGAGACATGTCACAGAGTTGGGCTTTAAAAGTTTGTCATCAGTCTATCTTGGGCTTTACAAAAAAACAAATATAAATTTTAAAATCTAGTAGGAGAATCTAAGCTTATCAAATGGCTTTCCTATGCTATCAAAATCATGACTAATAACTACAAGAACTACTTCTGTCATTACTATGACAAAATGCCTGACAAAGCAGCTTAGGGAAGGAGGGACTTACTTGGTCTGATGGTATAAGGGTACAGTCCATCATGATGGGAAGGAGTGGCAAGAGGCGGCTGAACACATTGGGTCCTCAGCCAGACAATACAGTGAAAGAACTGCCCAGTTCACTGTCTCCTTAATAGTCATCCTGGGACTCAGATCAGAGAATGGTGCTATCCATCCTGAAGCTCACATTCAGGAAAAACCTTCCTTCTTCAGTTGACCCTCTGTGAAGAGATATGCCCAGAGGCATATTCCATAAGTGTTTCTAAATTTCATCAAGTTTACAATGAAGATTCACCATCACAAGCTGAGTTTTTGCTAACTTTATAACCAAACAAATAATCTTAAACCACTAAATCCCATCCTGGTTCTCAAGTCTCCATCATCCATTTTCATGGATGTTCAATAGCTCAAGCTAGACCAAAAAAAGACAGAAAGGTTCAGATACCTTTGCAGCAGATACTCTAGGACAAAATTATGTTCTAACAAACTAGTATTTAAATGCATTTCAAGTAGTTTAACACTTTTAACAAATATGTATTTCTATGTCTGACCCCATAAAATGAACAGAAATGAAGTGATGCTATTTTGGTGATGTCTGAACTAACAGCTACATACTACCTAAATGATGTTCCCTGATTCTCTCACAATGGCACTCCTGGCAATGACTGCAGCTGAAGAAAAACCACAAAAGCCAGACACACATTTCTTTTTCTAGATGCAGATAATTGCCCCAATAATTATAGAAGTCGATAGCTTTCAATTCCATAGAGTCCTACCTTCATAATAATAGCCTTTCTTCATATTATCCTGGATCCTTGTACAAATAAGCAAATAAACAAATAATAAAACCAGAGTAACAAAAAAAATCATATCACCATTGGCTATAATTTATATGTGATGGAACTTTATAAAGTGAAGAGCTAAAGAAAGTTTGAATGTGGGTCTTCTTAAAAATGGTTTAATGAAGACTGGTGAGTTGTGTTGGCAACATTGTTCGGCAAGGAACTTTTTATAAAGGGGAAAACTTACGAAGACCATTCAATGCAGATTCTTGTCACTGTACTTGAAGAAAAGATGCTGCTCTCCTTCCAGGAGCTACATTTAGGGAACAAATGTGACTTGCTTCTGGGAAACGTCAGAAAGTCCTTCCACATTTGTCATTTTTTAAATTCCTTCAGTTTAAAATACTCAATATGGTAAGCTATCATGTCAGAGAAGAATACGTCATGAAACTGCACAACACTGACAACTTTACCACTGGAGTTGTGGGCTAAGGCCCAATAGCCTTATCACAAATCACTTATTTCTCAGGAAACAATCTCCTTGGATCTCATTTAGACTAATTAATTATCACAGACCTTTCAGATACAGATAGAAGACTTCATGTGATACTCAGAAAGTATTTACTATTTCACTATAATCATCATGCATTTAACCTGCTGCTTTAATTCTAGATAACTGAAAGTGGTGTCAGGGAAAGATTTCTTCACCATTGCTATTCAGAGAAGGGTAAACAGCCAGCTCAGTAGTTTAACCTGAAGGCTTAAACAGAATGCCAAATCTTGGGTCCTAGTCAAAACTTACTAGCTCAAAAATGTTCATCTTTGAAAGGAATCCAGTGGCTAATTACTTAATATGTATGCATTTTTCAGCACAAATACATGGAACTGAAAATGCAATCATGTCTGTAGGGTGAAATGAAAAGAAAAGACTGTGTAGTTTACATATATTATTGTATTTACAAATCTCATCCCAGAATGGGGCTTCTCTTTCAATCTACAGCAGTGTTTAGGAGATTTTTGTGTTGTTGTCATTCAGTTTTGTTTTGTTTTTCTCTTCTTTCTTTCTTTCTTTCTTTCTTTCTTTCTTTCTTTCTCTTGTGGCTTTTCTGCTGTTTTGTTTTTCTTTTCTTGTGATAATATTTTTTAAATTTAAATTTGAAACAAGCTTGTTTTACATGTCAATCCCAGTTCCCTCACCCTCCCCTCTGCCCCTGTGGTCCCCAAACCCCCATTCCATCCCTTTTCTGCTCCCCAGAGAAGTGAGTCCTTCCATGGGGGATCTTCAAAGTTTGTCATATCATTTGGATAAGGGCCTGGGCTCTCCCCCATGTGTCCAGGCTGAGAAATTATCCCTCTATGTGGAATGGGCTCCCAAAGTCCATTCGTATATTAGGGATAATTAATGATCCACTACCAGAGGCCCCATAGATTGCTCAGTCTTCCTAACTGACACCCACATTCAGGGTATCTGGATCAGTCCTATGCTGGTTTCCCAGCTACCAGACTGGGGTCCATGAGCTCCCCTTGTTCAGGTCAGCTATTTCTATAGCTTTCTCCAGTTTGGTCTTGACCTTTTTGCTGATCACTCCTCCCTCTCTGCAACTGAATTTTAGGAGTTTGGCTCAGTGTTTAGCAGTGTGTGTGTCTGCTTCTGCTTCCATAAACTACTATATGAAGGCTCTAAGATGGCATATAAGGTATGTTTACGAGTCTTGAACTTATTTGTGGAATGCTCACTGTGTAAGCTCCCTATTTGTTGTCTGTTCCTTAGATATTTTCTCATGTCATCAGTGTTCCTCTGAAGGCATTTCAGTAGCTTCTAGGGTAAGAATGTATTTCTTCTACCCAAAACACTAAGACAACTTACTAAGATTGCCTATCTGTAAATTATACTCAAACACAGCAATGCATTCCTATGAATAGAGAAACATTAAAAATAATTATGTCTAACTTTCATAGAATTTTAACATAATACAACCCCTTCAGTGAGCCTAATCTAAATACTAAGGGAGGAAGTCACATTTATAATAGCTTTCCACAGAATTCAGTTTAATTAAAAACCAGGTGGTCCTGAGATTTCCTCTAAGGCTTTATGGTGAAAATTCCCATTGATCATGCTTTCTATAATGAAAGATTCAACTATAAACCTGGAGGAAAATGGGATAGGCAAATTAAAATATTCTCTCATTCTACTTAATATAATCTTGGTATCCATTAAGGGGTTATATTCATAATGCTGAACTAGGAATCCATCAAGGAAATACTTGATAGATTTACTAATTAATTTTAAAAAGTTCTTTGTATAAAAACCTACATAATTCAAAGGCCTATTTAAATAAATAACTTTTATGAATAAATAATGAAAAATTAATATATAAAGAGAAAAATGAGAGGAAATGATCAGAAATTTCTCAAAGGAAAACACAATGGGCAAGAAGTACAGAAAACTTGTTCATCATTTTGGAAATGAAGAAACAAAAAGAGTGTATGGGTGATGTATCTCAGTTGGTAGAGTAATTGCCTAGTGTGGACAAGGGTCTGGGTTCAGTCCCCATCCCCTGGTAGGATAAGTGACATAAAGCATGTCTGTAACACCAATACTGGGGAATTTTAATTTAATATTCATCTCAAAGAATGAACCAATACAAATGGCCAATACAATTGGTGTTAGAAAATATTCCTGAAATTTAGGACATGGCCAAGTATGGTCCATGCTTGTCTCTCCTGAAACAGGCTCTTAAAGATCACCATTTCTCTCAGAGTGGTCCAACAGAAAATCTTTGCAAAGGTACTTTCTCTGAAGACATGAAGACCCAGATAAAGGTTTTAAAGTATTGTGGGGTCCTTCACTGTTCATTATAATAAGGTCTTGCCCATTTGTCTAGTAATACTTCTCCACTGCTGTCCTCACCACAACTTTAAAATTAAAAACTAAAAATTCATGACTTTAACTGCTTGTTCCTTTTTCATTTCCATAGGACTTTATGTTGCTTAAGTTAAATGCATCTACGTAGTTTTCTCTTGTGTTAGAGGTATTTAGACCTCTATTTACATTCTCTGAGCTAATGTATAACAAGTTCTAGAACATTTAGATTCATTGGGTAAATCTATATCAGGGCTCAGAAAATCTTGTCATGTTTATCATATAGTCCCTACATGTATTTTTTCTTAATGTTATATCAAGACATTTTATGTTTTTATTGTATATTTTATTGTAAAGAGTTGGAAAAACAGAAAGCAACTATGAAGAAGTTTTTCTTAATAAATTTTAAAGATCAACTCTTGTAGAGAGCTGCTGCGAAATACTGCGCCTTAAGATGGTGCTGGCTTCTGCCTTCCACCTCCCTAAGGGTGAGTGCTCTCTGGCGTAAACAAACCCTTATTTGGTTAAGTCTATTCAGCCTGTCTGCTTTAGAGTAGCTTTAGAGTAGCCTATCTGCAGGGTCCATGTAGCTCACTGGGGTTGGTTAGCGCTAGGGAATTTAAGCCTGTGCAGGGGTCCCCTGGGGTCCCATGGGTCAGAAGAAACATGTTCAAGGATCCTGATTAAAACTGCATGAAGATCTTCCCGGAGTCACTTCTTCCTTGTTGGCGAGGGCAGGTGCAGCACAAACTCTGTTATAAAATTGAAAAACAATAAACTATCCTGATATATTGTTTATGATATAATAAAGCTAGCCACAGACATAACACCCAAGCATTGATGACACATATCTTTAATCCCATACTAGCTAGTCATATAGGTCAGGCAGGTACATACCTATAGTCCAGGGACTTGGGAGACAGAGGCAGATAGATCTCTGTTAGCTACACTCAAGGCCACACTGAGTGATATACAATTAATCCAGTCTAAAAGAGAAACAGCTCACACAAAGGTGATTTCAGCACTAGGGATCATATGCTTTTAATCCCAGCACTAGGGAGGTGGAGACAGGAGTGATGTATCTTGGAGGAGAAAGGAATATAAGGAAGGAGGAGACAGGAAATCAAGGGACTAACAGTACAAGGCTTGGTGGAGAGCAATGCAGTCTTGCATTGCACTCTAAGGATTCACAGAGACAGAAGTACCTATTTTGATGAAGTAGAGGTAAGAGATAGTGGATTTGCTTCTGTGATCTTCAGTTTGAAGCCTAATCTGTGTTTATATTATTCATGTTCCAAATTGAAACCCAATGCAAATGTGTGAGCTAGGCTCAGGCCTGAGTTGCAGGTGAGGATCCCGCTGGGGTTCCTGCCCAGCTGGCTAGGTGTCTTTTGTTTTTTCCCAAATATAATTTTCTCTCTCTGTCTCTCTCTCTCTGCCTCTGTCTCTGACCCTCTTTCTCTCCTCTCTCTCTCTCCTCTCTCCTCTCTCCCCATGGAATATGGGCTATCAGGTAACTGCTTTGAAACCCACTTGGGCTTATACTGTTCTACTCAGCAGCAGTCAGCTACATACTTCACCTTTATCTGAATTGCCATTGTCAGCAGATTTGGTAAGACAATTGGGAATTCTTAAAAGAAAGGAATTAGTTTAAAAAGAGAGGTTTTTTCCCACATTAAAAAATGGGAAACACTATTACAATGGAAAAACTTCAGTCTCTGCAAGATTATATAATGCATGGTTTAAAAATGTAGCAAGTAAACGAATGGGATAATTAATTTATCAAGGATGGACATACTGTTAATTATCATTTTGATAATCTTTGTTGGTGGTTTGATAATTCTTGGTTTATCTCTACAAATGTTAGTTGATGTGAGTGCCAAGATGGATGCCTTAGGAAAAGAGGTCATAAAGATATGCAAACACTGACTGAGGAATTTAATGGAGAACCAAGTTCAGCATGGAATTATAACATTAAAGAAGAACAGTCTAAAGTCTTAAGAAAACCAACCTAATATATCCAGTAACCTTACAGGAAGTGCCAAATGACAAAGAGTCTGTAAAAGTTGATTGAACCCCTGTGACAATGTTAGATTTAGAGGAATTCAAGGAAGCAGTAGTCTCATTTGTGAAGCACATGTTAAAAATATGGTCAGTTTGTAATAGAGTTAAGCCTATAGACTGGATAGATTTGATTAAAGCTGTTTTTAGAGCCTGTACCATAATTACAATGGACTTCTTGGTTCAGAGAAGAGGCTAAGACTAATGAAAAACAGACTAATGCTAGAAGGATATAAATCTCCCAAGATCAAATACTTGGAAAAGGATATTATGATATTTTAGAAAGACAATGTCTGTATGATGATGACCTTGGCTTTAGGCCTTTAAAAACAAGGACAATACCTTTGGATGAATGGATCTGTGATTTAATTAATATTGAATCTCATGACCATGATGATAATACATAGATAGGATAGGTAATTTCAAGAGGTTTGAAGAAAAATCAAATTGTCAAATGTTTTAATTGTGACAAAGTCACCTTAAGAGGAATTGTAAACAGGGCATTTCTAGAAATAATGCTTTTTCTAAGCATAATCCAAACAGAGTGTCCCTCCCTACTGGATTATGCAGAAGGTGTAGCAAAGGCAGGCATTAGGCAAAGGAATCTAGGTCAACAAGAGGTAATCAAGGCAGACCTTTGCCTTTGGGAAATGCCTTAGGGAGCCTCTGGAAGACCACTATGCCAAATTCAGTTCAAGCATTTCCTGTCACCATGGAAACTCCTTCCTAGAGCAATTAAAGAACCTAATGCCTATTGTAAGAAACCAAACTGTTCTGGATGATAGAAGAGCATTAGAAGATAAAATAAAATTTTCAAGAGAAACCATAAATCAAAATTGAAAAAGATTAGATTAGGAACCTCACCAAAGTTAGGTATTAGGGAAGGGTTTTTTATATTTTTGCCTGTTTTGTTTCTGACTCTATGTATTCTCTAAAATCTGCAAAAAGAAGATGGAATCCCAGCAGAGCAGAGGTGGTACATGCCTTTAATCCCACCACTTGGGAAGCAGAGGCAATCACATCTTAATGAGCTTGAGGTATGGTCTACGAAGTAAGTTTCAGGAAAGCCAGTACTGTTAACACAGAGAAACCCTACTTCAATCAATCAATCAATCAATCAATCAATAAATAAATAAATAAAATAAAAAAGAAGATGAAATCCCATAGATCACAATTACACCAGGACTATGATAACACCACTAAGGAGAATAGCACCAACTAAAGATCACCTTTGAACTAAAAATTGCTCATAACAATTACAAGGTGACTTTCTGAGATGATCCAGCCTCACAGACACTGCTCAGAACAAACTTGAGGTGGCTAGATATGATGAACCATCCTCACAGACTACTTTAGCCAAGACTGAGACAAGCCTTGCACTTTCCTATTAATGCAAAGACTGGACAAATTCAGAGAAAATAATGCATTGTCTATCCTATCTTGGTGAGTCCAAAGTCTTGCACTAAAATTCTGATACAGCTTGATAAGTAACCAATATTCTTTTTCAGGATTCCCTAAAGATGCCATTGGCCCCAGATAGCAGAAAGTAACCTTAACATAATACACACATTCCCAAGAGGTGGGGTGGGTGGTTTTTTTTTTTCTTTTCTTTTTGGTCATTCAATAGGTTATGGTTATTTGTTGCTATTTAGGGGTATTGGGTATAGACAGGAAAAAAGCTAAACAAAGGAAATAGATTCAGAATTCTTGTTTTAAAAAGAAAACAGGGGATACAGATATAATGGGATAAAAGGATTGATTATTGAATCTACTCTAAACAGGAAAAAGGGAGGATATAAATATGTAAGAAGGTAGAGTAGAGTTTTTAATCTACTTCTAAAAAGTATAGATATAATAAGATAAGGTAGATTATTGAATTTACTTTTAAAAAACTATTAGTTTTAAATATTTTACATTGTATTGGACTTTTGTATATTGTTTACAAATATTGTATAGTGATACAAATTTGAGAATAATTTTTTTAAAACATGCCATACATATATTTCTAATCTTGTTCAAGGTGTTATACCTATACAGTTCATTTAACAATGTAATGCGAATTTCTAGTCCTTGAAAGTTATTATTACCAACTTTATATGATAATAAGGAAATATAGGTTAATAGTCAACTACTATAATCAAACTTTTAGTAATATTAGGCATATCATCAAGGTCAAACAAGGTATATTTTAGAAAGACATGTCATCTTTAACCATAGAATTTAAGGTGTTTTAATAATACAGGTTCTTGGGGTTTTTGTTTTTGTTTTTTTTTTTGTTTTCTTATGACAATGAGACGTGTCTGTTCCTGGCAGCACCAATCTACTTCAGAGAAGATGATGGATATTGAAGAAACTCCACATGGAGTTTATTTACTTTGTAGCAAAAGTAGCCACTAGACAAGAAAGTACCCTTACTTCAACTGCTCATGGTATGCTTTCCAAATTGGATAAGCAGGACACAAAAGAGAGTAACTACAAAACCTTGCCAAGACAAAACAGAATAGTCATTCAAAAATCCTGATTCACAGAAAAGTCTATAAGATATGCTAGGCAGAAGATGGAAACCCCAATGTTACAGAAGAACATTGGGTAACTGTCCAGGCAGTCGGCTGGTTTTGTTATTTCTTACGATTTTTTTAAATTCACTTGTTTGTACTTCCTGCTTACTCGGGTGACATTAATTCCTTCTTGATTCTCTGAGGGAATTGAAGACTGGATAGTTATAGTTAAAGTTTTCCTTGTTTACCAGATTCAGAAAAGAATCTCACTAAAGAAAAAGAAAGTATATAAATAAGGTTGAGAGATATAAAAATATAACATTGAATTTTAGGTACAAGACTTTGGACTCACCAAAATAATATAGACAATGAATTATTTTCTCTAAATTTGTCAAATGCAAATGGACTAGACATTCTTAATACTTTTTTGCCTATATACATTGCATGTACTTATTATATTTACTATATAGAGTTTCTCTGGTGTTAGTTATAGTCTTCCTTTTTGTATTAGACAAAAAAGGTAAATTGTGGTGTTGTATTGTCTATGATCTAATAAAGCAACTGAAGATCAAAATGCAAAGCTAGCCACAGCCATAAGACCCAGGCAATAGTGACACACACCTTTAATCCCATACTAGCTGGCCATAGAGGCCAGGCAGTGGTGGTATACACCTTTAATCCAGGGATTTAGGAGACGGATCTCTGTTGGTTCAAGGCCACACTGGGTTACTCAAAATTAATCCAGTTTAAAAAAGAAACAACTCACACAGAGCTAATCTCAGCACTAGGGATCACATGCCTTTAATCTCAGCACTAGGGAGGTGGAGAGAGGAGTGATGTGTCTGCTGGGAGGAGAAAGGAATATAAGGAGGAAGAGACAGGAAGTCAAGGGATTGCAGTCTGAGGCTTGGTGGAGAGAGCAGCACATTCTGCATTGCACTCTGAGGATTTGTGGAGACATCACCGATTTTGTTGAGGTAGAGGTAAAAGCTAGTGGGTGGCTGATTTGCTTCTCTGATCTTCAGTTTGAACCTCAATCTGGGTTTATATCATTCATATTATAATTAACATTTTGTAATAACAATAATTAAGTAACATAGCATAGACTTTGTAAATAATCAGGGTATATAGTATGTTATGACAAACACCCACATAGTAGAAAAAGTCAACTAAGAGTCTTTCAAGGTTTTCTTCCTTTCAAAATAAAAAACAATCTTAAAGTGGTTTTACATTCATTTTATTAAAAAAAAAATCATTAGTTGGTACATGTGTTAGGACACCACACCTAAATATTACAGTGTATTAAAAATCCATTTTCTGTACCATACACTAGAAAGAATTGTTCCCCTCAATAGGGAGAAGACTGGTGGCAGGGCAGAAGGCAGGCAGGCCTCCCACCGTGAAGGATGAATGAAAACAGGAGCGGGGGAAGTTAATCCCCTAGATTTGACCCTACTGCAGAACAGATGTAGGATTCCACAGATGCAAATTGCCAGGGAGGATTAAGGCTGGACTGGGGCACAGTCATTAAAAGAAGAGTAAGTTGCCAGAATTCCTTAGGGATTAGATGGTATACACTAGGAATGACCCCTGGATACTGGGATTTGGCATCAGAAAAATACATAATACACATCTCTAGAAAATGCAGTTTTGCTTTCTAGAAATAAGGAAGAAAAATCAAAGGAAAGATGTATGCATTTAGCAACTTGATTTGCACCTAAGAACAAGCATTTGAAATAACTCAATCAGCCTTGAAACAAAATATAAAAGGGTCTGCCCGGATGGAAGTCCTGGTTTAAGAGAGGTTTGTTAGGGTTTAAGACTACTGGTTTGCTCAAAAACAAAACAAACAACAAAATAGGTTAAAAGAAATGATTAATAAAATTTCCTGTCAATACCTTTAAAAAGGAATTTTTTGCATGAGGAATTTCTTCATTCTAATCTTAACATCATAGAACTGTAAGAATATTTTGATTATTACTGTTGTAAATTTTGGGGTTTTTGATATTGATGTTGGAGATTTCCAGCTTGGGACCACATTCCATATTCAGGTGTCACTCCTCCAATTCCAAACCTCCCCCCCAAAGCCCACCAACGGTCAGCTCCTCCCCTGTGGGCTGCTCAAGACTGCACATATAGGCTAAAGACCTCTTAGCCATATTTGCCAAGTGACTCCTCTCCTTCCCTCCTGAGGGTCACCCAGGAGTTGCTTTGATTTGCTCATTAAACCTGGATTTAATGATTCAATTTGATTGGCTTAACATCAGCATCGGTAAATTTCCAGTAACTGTCAATTCAGAATTTCAGAATTTATCCATTGGCCTGATTTATCATCCTTTTTTTTCTTTTTTTTTTTTCTCCCAAGCAATAGTCAAGATTTTAGCTTCCCACTCTTGACAAAATTTTTAAGGTAAAATAAGATGTAACAGTCAAATTTAATAAGACAAAATTCAATTAATTACTTATAAGTTATAAAAGATTACTCAAAATAGTTAAAATTTTCTAACTTCATCCTTTAGTCTTTGATGTTTGCATTTACTAATGACAGCATCATACTTAAAATCAAAAGAATGAGATTTCGTTTTTAGGTCTTAGTTTTTTGTTTTGTTTTTTAATTGTCTGTATGTGTGAAAAACTGCTTCCCATTGAACAGAAAAAGCTTCTGTTAGGTAAGCGTGAACAGTATAATAACCATCCTGCCTTATACTACCGAAGTCTGAGAACACTGAGTTCATATTTCTCCTCTAACACAAAGCTCACCAGATAACTTATGCAAGAATTTGGACTAATTAATACTGTTAAAGCACCTGATCACCTTTCTTTCTTTCTTTCTTTCTTTCTTTCTTTCTTTCTTTCTTTCTTTCTTTCTTTTTTCTTTTCTCTCCCCCCCCCCTCTTTTGAATAAAGGCTAACTTTTTGGTAAGGTTCCTTGAGAGTTTATTGGGGCAAATAAAAAACTCATTATTCTTTAGTTTACTGTAAGAAGTCTTTGATTTAAAAGCAAAACAAAACACTCTGACTAACCAGGTAGTTTTGCTGAAGTAGCAACTGAGCCCCTGAGAAACTGTCAGAGCTCTGGCATATATTCAAATGAAACATACAGTGGTAGTGACCATTCTCATTTACTGCCTTTGAAAGACTGACAAAGTGGCTGTGTGCCTTTTTAACATCCAGGGAACAAAGCCAGAGATCTGAGAACAGTCAATGCTTTTTATTAAAAAAAAAAAAAAAAAAAAAAAAAAGAAGAAGAAGAAGAAGAAGAAGATTTAAAGTCACCAATCCTGACCAATGCAAGTAGACACAGAGTTAAATAAAAGTGGCTTCTTCAATGAACAATAGCACACTATTCTCTATGCTGACTAATGAGGCAGAGAATAAAAACAGCCACTTCGAAAATGATTGTAAGGTGAATTGATAGCAATTCTGTAGCTTTTGAATGTCTGTAAAAATGTTTTGAAAAAACTGGCTCCTGAAATATCAGATTGCTGTTTTGAATATGAAATCTAATTTGTAGTGTTGATACATGTTAGCAAAAGCTCTCAAGTTAACTATATCCTTTTCCAAAATACATAATTTCTCAGAAAATGAAAGAAAAAATTATTTATCAAAATGTGCACCCAAGACTCTAATCTATAATACATTTACCAAGCACTAAAAGAAACAACAATAAATGATAAAAAAGTGTATAAATAATAAGTAATAAAAAGTTTATAGACCTTAGAAGAGTAAGGTTATGAAAAACAACATGAAGAAGTAAAATGATTATTTTAGTCTATATATGAAGTAGTAACAGTAAGTTGGTCAAGACAGAAACAACTGATTCTAAAGAGAAAAGCATCTTGGAAAGAAATGTGTGCTTACTTACTTCTATGGCTAAAATTAAAAAGACTAACCACATCAAGTGTTGGTGAAGACAGTAAATATTTCATATATTGACATCTGACATGCTCATATATTGGTAGTAGAAATCCAAATCAATAAAGTCACTGTGAAAAATAGTTTAATAATAGTTCACAAAATTCAAAATCTACATACCATGAACCTTTGTCATTGCATGACTAGATATTTATGCTAGAGAAATTCAAGCTTATAAAACTTACATACACAAAATAATACATATGGATATTACATATACATGTGTGTCTGTACATATATATGTATATATATGTATATATGTATCTATGTATATATATATATATTGTATAAACTAGAATGCACTAAAGAAGTTGTCAAGTGACATCTAGATAAACATACTGTGGTATGTCCATACACAAAAATATTAATTATCAATAAGAAGAATTTCAGCACACATGCAATAGCAGGCAGGGATAAGATTCATAATCATTGCTTTAAATGAAAGAGGCTAATCATGGAAGGGAATATGTTGTAAAATGTCCCTAATACTATTTCTTTGTACAACTTTACAATTGTGTAACTAGAATAAAATATATATCAGTGGTTGCTAGAGATACTGAGTATGTGTGGTGTGTGTCTGTGAGTAATGTGTACCCAGGATAAAGCTGAAACAGGAAATGTTAAGAATATCAATGAATAGAATACCAATAATATGTAGCTGAACCTCATAGCAAATAATGAATCGAATCAATAGGTCTATATAACATTATGGACGAATAAATAGCCATGATTGTATTCTAAGAGCAGGTGTTGCTATTAGGAGTTCTAAGAGTATACAATGCTGTGTAATAGAGGGCTCTTCTCGATTTGGAGCTCAGTAAGTGACTTACTCATCTTTTTAACTACAGGAAGCAATTATGAACTTCATCATGATGATATAGCTGAGAAATCTGACACAGAGAAAGTAGACATAAGAAATTAGGGCGTGAGAACAAGAGCTAACAAACCAAGGGTTGGGATCACTGGTATAGCTACAACCTCTGCTTGGGAGGGTTTAATGTAAGAAGTACTTCAAGGGTGGACACCACTTAAAAAGTTGTCTTCAATTTTAATTAAGTGAAGTGAAAACAGAAAACAGGTATGAGTATGTGAATAAAATCACAGTGACTATTCAGAAAATAAGAAACAATTTCTTGGCACAAAGCCTTGTGAAGCAGGAGCCTCACCAGCCACAGCCTGATGGAACAAGTTTTCCCACAAGTTTCTTACTGTGGAAGATTTACCAGTTAGCCTATTTCCCATCTCTTCATTGAGTTACTTAAGCTCAACCAAACATTTAATAAAATGGGTCTCTCTCTCTCTCTCTCTCTCTCTCTCTCTCTCTCTCTCTCTCTCTCTCTCTCTCTCTCTCTCTCTCTCTCTCTCACACACACACACACACACACACACACATGCACACACACACACACACACACATATTCAATTATTTTTGAGCAATATTTTTAGACAAAGAATAGGAAAACTTGTAAGTAATCTCTTCCAGTTTAATAAAGCAGTGATGTGCATCCAATGAACATTACACATATTGAGAAGTGAGAAAATATGTGAATTGATAGAAAAAAAACGTACAATGAACAAATACACATGCACACATATACACAGGTCCATGTGCTTGTGCACTCTGTGTATTTTTGTATTTTTATGTGTATGCACGCACACATGCCAAATATCTTACTTTAGGTTATAGTGTTTTCAATGAAGTTTTGCAACAATTAATTTTATGAACTCTCAATGACAATTTGTTTTTAATGTCTAATAATTTATAAAAACTTAATATCAGATTGTTAATTATATTGACAAGCTTCAGGAACTTAGATCTTTGATAAAGTAATGTCCATGTTGTTAATACAAAATTAAAAATAAAAGTTTGGTTTTTTTTAAAGGTACTATAAGATTAAGCATTAGCTAACAAAAATACTAGAAGTCAAACAGTACAATTAAACAAGTTAATAACAACAAAATGGAATTGAAAATACACCTAGAACTGGTAAGAAGACTGACTCTATGAGGTAAAGGTGTTTAATGCCAAGCCTGGTAACATGGATTCATCCCTAGATCCCTTGCCAGGGAAGGAGAACCAACTCCTACAAGCTGTCCTCAGTCTCCATGCATGCAATGAACACATGCCTGAGCATGCAAGTAAGTAAATAAAGTATTTTTAAAAGAAAATGAATCTATACTGTTTAAAGAAAAATACTTAACAAATTTCTGATTTCTTGCAGTTCGTGAACTACTTGCAGGAAAACAGACAAAGGCCAGGTGATCTGAAGAAGAGGGAAATGGATGTTTTAATCATTCAATGTTTTACAAAACATATTCTACTCTAAAATACACAGAGCACCTACTTAAATTATTTATTAGGATAAAATATATTTTCTCTGTTTGGGAGGCAGCAATTCAGTTTTGATGGTATGGATTGAGTAGCTCATTCTGGAAGTGAAGGACATGTAGATATTCAATACAAACAAATGAGGCCCAGAGCCAGACATCTGGATCCTGGAAGGATCAGTGCTAATACATTTGAATAACAGAAGCACTCTTGTAGAAATCTATGCTCTAACAAATGAAAGACTCATGAGTAGACATGCAAATATACAGTTTTAAGCCCTACAGAATAGCCAACACCAAGATACCATTTCTTGTTTTTGAAGAGAGTTATCATTATAAGAATGGAATACCCTTCCTCAAAAGAGAAAATCTGATGACAGATCATCAAGTCGTCTGTCACCCAAGTCACTATGAGAAGAAAAACACAAAGAACAGTAGATGTCTTACTTCATCAGTTCTGCCATCAAAGGTGTGTTCATCCAGGCGAGGAGCTACTGAAACTTATGAGCACCAAAGTCCACATACAAATGTCAGCCACGGTTCCTTCCCAAATTTCATCTAACTTTTACCTCCATACATGGAGCTCCTCCAAACAAAACATTTCCAGAACCATCATCTATCTACAAGCTCTAGAGCATCCGTCTTTCTTCTTTCATTCCTTGGCATCAGCAACACTCGGCCCCTTCTCTCTCATGTTGGAGTAGGGCTTTCCATACAGCCCCCATCATTTCACAGTAAAGTCCAAAGGTTGACAGAGATGTTTGTAATGACATCTACATTTCTTCCACAGTTCTCTTAGAAATTGGAGAGGAAAAATAATAGGAAGAAAATAGAAAATGCTTTGCTCGGGAAAATTACAATCTCGACACCCACAACCTCTAGCTCATATGTGCCTTCTACCTGAACATTCATTAATGTTGCTAATGCAACAGCAGGCATCCCTACCCTTCTTCTAAAGCAAGAAGGAGAGTGCTCTCTTTCAAAATTATTCTGTACTGTTCTGTGGCCACGGAGGCATTTTTCACAGTTGGGCTTATTCTCCACATTGTTGTATGCAGTCAAAGCCACTCAAGAGTTCCTACGGTCCCAGCAGCACTAAAAATACATAACAGCCTCCTTACAATAATGACTGTGAATCACAGCATTCCTCGGCTCACATAAGTAGTTAAAATAGTTGAAAAAAAAAGTTAAATAAAACTTTTTAAAAAGTTCAAGTGCAAAAATATATGAAAAGGGGGTTGAAAAGGACTCCCCTACCGTCTAACAATATTAAAGTCTGTCTCAAATTTACAAACGTCCTCAGGAACATCAAATGCCGCAGCTTCAAACACACGCGCCAGCTTCAAGCCCGACAGCTTCAAATGCCGCAGCTTCAAACACGCGCCGCAGCTTCAAACGCGCCGGCTTCAAACAGCCTTGGGCAGCCATCTTGCACACGCTCCAAGGAGCACAACCTCAGGGCCCTTAGGCGGCCACCTCATCCCGGAGGCCACACAGAGGCTTTGTTGGGGGAAAAATGGGAAGAAGAAGGGGGGAGAAAGGAAAAGAAGAAATATCATTTGCAGACGTTAAATTAGCCCGTAGAGGGAGCTCCTAGAGCCCCATAATTTCACAGTAATTGGAATCTCCTGTAATTTAAAATGTAGCCCCATCATTTGTTAGAGAGAGCATCCAGGGGTCACAGGGAGCAGGGCTCGCTTCATACCGATCTCTGCATGCCTAGAAAATGCAATTCCATTCACATCCCCTTGACCGTGTGTTTTGTTATCGCAACAAAAAAGATGATGATTCTTGGCTACGTGTTCTCCAAAAACCAGCCCAGAAATTAAAGAGGCTCATCTATGTGTGCTGTTCGGGTGAATCCACCTGAATAAAGACCACGATAAGAATAAAGTTCCAACAATTAGAATTGTCATGGCAATAACCTACATGTCCCCTACTCACGGCAGCTTTCGTTTGAGAAAGCCTGCTCTCTTTCAACCTTGACTAGATACACGCTCATGGCTCTCCATCTCCCTCACTGTACAGTCCTTAGACCAGGAATGCGGCAATAAGCCTCCAGACAAAAGGACAAAACCAGAAAACGAAATGATACAATAGCAGAGAGCCTTTTCAAAAATAAAACATGAGAGAAACAAAATTCCAAATTCTGTGGAAAGGAAGATTGAAGACCGAGCACACTTAGAAATAAAGGAAGCATCCAAATGTGCTGTGGGGGTCTATTATCTGCTCTTCTGAAGCGAACGTAGAAAGGAAACTATAGTTTACATTTATGTAATTCTTAAATATTTAGAAACTCCAAAAGTAAATTGGTTTCTAACTATGTTTTAACCTCTAAAGTAATGTTATTTCTGTCTTAAATGCATACCCAAAGTGGCAAGAACAAAGCCCAGTGGCTGGGGCTTAATCAATAATTTAACATATGTGGATTTTATTCTCTTTAGGATAATCTACCAGGTGCCAAGAAAAACCTATCTATTCAAAATTATGTCTGTGTCATTTAAATTATTAAATATACACTTGTACATTATGGCTGTTTATCTGTTACTATACCTGCCTGTCTTGAGAACCATGCTTATCTGTCATCTGTGGCTTAAATATATGTCACACAGATTTTTAGAATGAAATATTGTATTGCCACTGAAGATTCTGTATCAAAGAATATAAAAGAACTCTATAAATACACACACACACACACACACACACACACACACACACACTTTCAAGGGAAGTATTCCCCAGCAAGATATATGAGAGATCTCAGTATCCAGCATGTATTCATCACAGCTAAGAAAACAATCCCACACGATAATTTTAGAATAAAAGTTCATTTATTTGCATTTTTCTCCCTATTCAGATATGTATTCATTACTTCAAGCTCTTCACACTTTAGACATATTTCGTTCCAGGTGTGTCTGATAGCCAAGTGTTAGCCAAATGTGTCTCATATTTCAAACTCAACCAGAAAGAAAATGTCTAAAACCTCACAGATTGATGTGTCTATAATAGCACCACACAAGTTTAGGGTTTCCTTGGTGTCTAATGTCAGGTCTTCTTAGGATAGTAACCTTAGTTTGTCAAGCACCTGGTCCAACAAGAAAGTCATTATGAGCATATGAATGACAACAGACTCAAAGAGGATCCTTAAGAATTAATATCTGAAAACCAGAAGTTTTAGAAGTGACAATCATTCATCATGAGGGACCTAAATGAGACTCAGAAACTATATACGTGTTACATTGATGGGTGAAATATATTTATCTATGTTCAAGCATTTAAGGCTATAGATCATATAAGATTATATTTGATGGTTTATTTTAGTTATAATGGCCATACAAGGAGTGAAGATGGTGATGATTTACTGTTTTCAACAGATCCATGAACAATTTTTGTTACTTGGTAGGGAAAAAATCAGCAAAGATACTCAGCAGAAAAAAGAAATGAATGAGAACAGCCTCTTAACTTCCAAATTCATGCACTAGTACAACATTGAACTCCATTATCTTCTTGCTGTGGATACATATTCTAAAGCTTAACTGGCTGTGTATAAAGCAGGAAAAACATAAAGCTTGTTGAAAGACTACATACAGTCCTCATCTTTAGCTAGCTCTAGAGTTGATAATGAATGGCACTCAACTACAGCAATGGAAAATGTGAGACTCTTCATTGTACTTTATGCTCTCATCATGCTTCATACATGAGAGTAGAAGACAAAATTCTACTGTTGGTTAGTACCATTGCATTTCCACAGAACTAAAAAAGAAGTTTGATTTCTGGTGTTTTTATCACAAAAATAGAAAGTAGATACAGCTGCAATTGTCTAGAGTGGCTTCAAACCTAGATGACTTGGTCACTCACCATCTTTACACACTTTGCAAAATTTTACTGAGTGACAGCTAATCAAGATATATTTCTGATGGCTTATAGTTTCTCTGTTTGAGGTCTTTTAAAATTCAATTTCCCTGTTACCCATGTCAGTGTCTCTGAACATACCATTTGACATGCCTGGTTAGGATTAGGAACATACTCTCTATGTAGATGGCTTGGATCTACTCCTAAGGATGATTCTCCAGTCCATGTGTTCTCTATTCTTGTTATATGGTTTACCTGTGTGAATTCAGAGTTGTTGAAATTTTCTCAACTATGAGTAAGAACATGCTTTCAGGACATTGGAAAGAAAGCACACAGGACTCTAAGAACTTTGAGTACATATTCCTGCTAATGAATAAACTTTTTGTTCATACAACTTCTATAAGAGAAACTAATGCTTCAACTTTAACAAGAAACAGAAACATCAGTTCAAAAATACCATCAGTTACCAATACTTCTGACACAATGTTATTAGACCTGTATGTACTCTAAGAACCCAATGACTAAAGACATATGGAGATCAATATAAACCCACTGGTTATGCTGAAACACTTCACAGCTAGTATCCACACAAGTATCTTTTCCTCACTTAAACTCATCCAATTGGCATATCAAACACTATTTTACTTTTTGACTTTTTGAGAAAGGGCTTCTCTGTGTAACAGCCCTGGTTGGCCTGGAACTCATTTTGTACACCAGGCTAGCCTTGAACTCACTGAGATCCACCTGCCTCTGTCTCTCAAGTGCTGGAATTAAAAGTTTGTGTCACTACCACCTGGCTCAAACAGTATTTTCAAAAGTTTCTTCTGTTTGAGTTTTGTTTTGGGGCAAATAGTAATAAAGACTGCTGTTAGAATGTATACACATACAGTCCCTCACTCTGTATGGAAGGTGGCAATGTTTTCTAAAACTGGCAAGTTAATGAACTCTCAAATCACTTCTAACCAAATCATAAACCACTTACATACTTAAATTAGAGAGCAGGAGGAATGGTTTAAAACACAAATGTTTTTCACTATGTGGAAGGGTTAAACATGAATGAATAATATTAGACCATTTTTTTCCTTTTGACTGTTACTTAGCTTGAAAATCTAGTATGACCACACAATCATTCAAAACAATGTTGTGAAAATAAAAGGGGCACTAGGAATAATTACTGCCATAGAATATATCTAAACCAGAAGGGTCTGACAACTGAGGCTGTGTGGTGGTCCTGCTTGGACAAGCTAACTTGTAATGGCACTCTGCTCACAGTGTGTATACAACAAGGGACATTATGAAAAGTTCATTCCTTTTGCACTACTCTCTGCAAAGACATATCGATTTCCAAATTAATAATAAGCACACATTGAATTCTGATGTCAAAAGGGTAGAGGCCTGGAGGGGCTGCTAAGTTATAACTGTAAGTAAACACTTTGAAACTGCTTAGCTCCACTGAAGATACATTGTAAAGTCTAATGAAAATTCAAGCAATTGGGCTTAGCATAAGATTTTGTAACTTCTTGACCAAAATCAAGAGAGAAATTGACTGGCCTCTAAGGATGATTCTTGAAATAGTGACATGGCTCCTCAGGCAAAGGCAAGTGTGGCTAAGTCGAAAGAACTAAGTTCCAGCTCTGGGACCCACATGGCAGAAAGAGAAGCTATCATTTGACCTCCACATGCATGCTGGTACATATATTAACATATAAATAATTATTTATATATTTTTCAATATGCTTCTTTCCGTATATGGGGCATATAAATAAAGTCATATACATGCACACATATATACAAATAGACAAGCTTATGTATGCGTTCAACTGATAGAAATGTATTTTGTTGCCACTTACTCAGGAGTTGAAATACACTTTTTTAGTTTAACCATTTTGGAACATCTGTGAGATGCAACTACAAAATGGAAATTGCTTAACAAACTATGCATTAAGAGAGCTACAGTTTTGTTTCGCTTTGTCAACAGAAAATAATATAAATTTTCTATCAGTCACAGTAGGAGCTAGAGGGGCTGATTACTCGATATATAGTCACACCTACGTTTCTCCAAGTATTCCCCATGACATGGAATTTACTCTGAGTGTTCAATAATTTCCTCAAGCTGTACACCTGAAAAATATGTCTCTCATCTGGTGTTCATAATCTGGCAGACAACCACATGTGTTCACAGCCCATATCTTTGAAACAATTATTCTCTTGTGTATGCAAATACACTGGGTTTGCAACATGTTTATTCAAGAGAGTGGGCAAGAGTGTTTCTTATGTGAGCATCTGCAGGTTTCCACAGGAGATCTGCATAGAACAATAAATACATTTCTCTATAAATTCAGTTTTTTTAATTGCAATTATACATATTTTAAAACTTTTCCAAGAGCTAAAGAAACTCAACTTAGCAACAACTTTTTAATCCAGAAAAGCATATAAAAGAAACAAGATCAGTATATGCAAATTAGAATCTATTTCATGAATTAGACCTCTGCATGTGCTGAATACACTAAAATCCAAACACAATTATTTCTTTTTTATTTTACATATCCATCCCAGTTCCCTTTCCCTCATTTCCTCCCTCCCTGCTTCCCTCCCTCCCTCCTTCTTCCACTCTCTCCCACCCTCCCATGGCCCTGACCACACTCCCCTGCCATCCACCCCCACTCTGCTTGTAGGGCGATGCCTTCCAGGAAGGGTCATCTAAATCTGTCAAGTCATTTGGAGTAGGGATTAGGTCTTCTCACCTGTCTCTAGCTGAAGGGAGTATCCCACCATGGGGGATGTGCCCCCAAAGTCCTTTTGTGCACCAGGAATACATCCTGGTTCCACTGTCTGAGGTTCCTTAGACTGCTCAAGCCTTATAGCTGAGACTCATGTTCAGGGGGTCTGAGTTGGTCCCATGCTGGATTCTCAGCAATCAGTCTGGGGGCTCATTAGGTCCTCCTTGTTCAGGTCAGCTGTCTCTATGTGTATCTGCAGCCTGGTCTTGTCCTCCCTCTCAGCATCTGGATTCCAGTTCAGCTCAGTGTTTAGTTAAGGGTGTTTGCTTCTGTTTCCATCAGCTACTAGATAAGGGCTCCATGATGATGGATAAGTTAGTCGTTGATCTCACTATCAGGGAAGGGCATTTATGGTAGCCTTTCCACTCTTGTTCAAATTGTTAGTTGGGGTCAGTCTTGTAGGTCTCTGGACATTTCTCTAGGTTCAGATTTGTCTTCAAACCTATAATAGCTACCTCCTTTATGGTCTCTCTGTCTTTGTGTGTGTGTGTGTGTGTCTCTCTCTCTGTCTATCTCTCTCTTCTATTCCTCCACTGACTCAATCTTCCTAGCCCCACGGGCTTTCCTCTCCTCCCCTTCTCTTTCTCCTAGTTCTCTCTCCACTCACTGCCCCTCCCCACTCCCCATATGCTCAGGAGATCTAGGTCCCTTTCCCCTTCTGTGAGGAACCTTATAGGAAGTTTATCTGGCGGTGTGAATTATAGGCTCGTGATCTTTGCTGAATGTCTAAAATCCATATATGAGGGAGTACATACCATATTTCTCCTTTTGTGACTGGGTTACCTCATTCAGGATGGTTTCTTCAAGTTTCATTCATTTGCCTTTGAATTTCAAGATTCCATTAGTTTTCCCCCCACAGAGTAGTATTCCATTGTATAGATGTGCCACATTTTCTTTATGCATTCTTCAGTTGAGGGTTTCTAGGTTGCTTCCAGGTTCTTGCTATTACAAATAGTGCTGCTATAAATATAGTTGAGCACATGTCTTTATTGCATGGATGTGGATCATTTGGGTATATGCCTAAGAAGGGTATTGCCAGGTCCTGTGGTAGACTGATTCCCATTTTCCGGAGGAACTGCTATACTGATCTCCAGAATAGCTGTACAAGTTTGCACACCCACCAGCAGTGGAGGAGTGTTCCCCTTTCTTCACATCTACTCCAGTATAAGTTGTCATTCGTGTGTTTCTAATTTTAGGAATTCTGGCAAGAGTAGGATAGTATCTCAAGTTGTTTTCATTTGCATTTCCCTGATAGTTACGATGTTGAACACTTTCTTAAGTGTGTTTCAGCCCTTTTAATTTCCTCTATTGATAGTTCTCTATTCAGTTCTGTACCCCATATTTGAATAGGCTTATTTAGTGTTTTGGTGAATAGTTCCTTGAGTTCTTTGTATATTTTGGAGATCAGCCATCTATCAGATATAGGATTGGTGAAGATCTTTTCCCAGTCTGTGGGCTGCCCTTTTGTCCTGTCAATTGTGTCCTTTGCCTTACAGAAGCTTCTCAGTTTGAGGAGGTCCCATTTATTAACTGTCTATCTCAGTGTCTGTGCTATTGGAGTTATGTTCAGAAGCAGTGTCCTGTACCAATTTTTTCTAGGATACCTCCCACTTTTTCTTCTAAGAGGTTCAGCGGGGCTGGATTTATGTTAAGGACTTTGATCCATTTGGACTTGAGTTTTGTGCATGGTGATAGACATGGGTCTATCTGCAGTCTTCTACACACAATCATCCAGTTGTGCCAGCACAATTGGTGGAAGATGCTTTCCTCCTACTGTTGTATGTTTTTAGCTGTTTTGTCAAAAATCAGGTGTTCATAAGTGTGTGGGTTAATATCAGGATTTTTGATTCAATTCCATTGGTCTACTTGTTTATTTTTGTCCTAATGCCAGGCTGTTTTCAGGAATATAGCTATGTAGTAGAGCTTAAAGTCAGGGATGGTGATGCCTCCTGAAGGTCCTTTATTTTACAGGGTTGTTTTGGCTATCCTGTGTCTTTTGTTTTTCCATATATAGATGATTATTGTCCTTTCAAGGTCAGTGAAGAATTGTGCTGGGATTTTAATGGGAATTGCATTGAATCTGTAAATTGCTTTTGGCAAGTTTGCCATTTTTACTGTGTTTATGCTACCTATCCAAGAGCATGGAAGATCTGTCCATTTTCAAGTCTCTTCTTTAATTTTTTTCTTTAAAGTCACAAAGTTCTTATTATGTATATAGGTCTTTCATTTGCTTAGTAAGTGTTACCCCAAGATACTTTATGTTGTTTGTGGCTATTGTAAATGGTGATGTTTTTTCTGATTTCTTTCTCAGCCCCTTTGTCGTCTGAATACAGTAGGGCTACTGATTTTTTTAGTTTATCTTGTATCCTGCTAGTTTGCTGAAGGTGTTTATCAGCTGTAGGAGTTCCCTGGTAGAGTTTATTGGGTCGCGTATGTAAACTATCATATCATCTGCAAATAGAGAAAGTTTGACTTCTTCCTTTCCAACTTGTATCACCTTGATCTCCTTTTGTTGTCTTATTTCTTTAGCTAGAACTTCAAGTACAATATTGAAGAGATATGGAGAGAGAGTGCAGTCTTGTCTTGTTCCTGATTTTAGAGGAATCACTTTAAGCTTCTCTCCATTCAGTGTGATGTTGGCTGTTGGTTTACTGTATATTGCTTTTATTATGTTTAGATATGTTCCTGTTACCCCTGATCTCTCCAAGACCTTTATCATGAAAGGGTGTTGAATTTTGTCGAAGTCTTTTTCAGCATCTAGGGAGATGATCATATGGCTTTTCTTTTTCAGTTTGTTTATATGGTGGATCACATTGATAGATTTTCATATGTTAAACCATCCTGCGACCCAGGAATGAAGCCTACTTGGTCTTGGTGGATGATTTCTCTAATGTATTCTTGGATTCGGTTTGCCAGTATTTTATTGAGTATTTTTGCATCAAGGTTCATGAGGGATATTGGTCTGTAGTTTTCTTTTTTAGTTGTGTCTTTGTGTGGCTAGGGTACCAAGGTGATTGTGGCCTGGTAAAAAGATTTAGGTAATGAACCTTCTGTTTCTATTGTGTGGAACAATTTTAGGAGTATGGCTATTAACTCTTCCTTGAATTTCTGGTAGAATTTTGCACTGAAGCCATCTGGCCCTGGGCTTTTTTTTTTTTTTTTTGGTTCGGAGGCTTTTGATGACTGCTTCTATTTCATTAGGGGTTATAGGTCTTTTTAATTTGTTTGTCTGTTTCTGATTTAATTTTGGTAAGTGATAGTTATCCAGAAATTCGTCCATTTCCTTTGAATTTTCAAATTATGTGGAGTACAGGTTTTCAAAGTATGACCTGAAAGGTGTCTGGATTTACTCAGTGTCCCTTGTTAGGTCCCCCTTTTGTTACTGATTTTGTTAATTTGCCTATTCTCTTTCTCTTTCTGCTTTTTGGTTAGTTTATATCAAGATTTGTCTATCTTCTTGATTTTCTCGAAAACCAACTCTTTGTTGCATTGATTTTTTGTATTATTTTCTTGGTTTCTACTTTATTGATTTCAGCCCTCAAATTGATTATTTCCTGGCATCTACTCCTCTGGGGTGAGTTTACTTCTGTTTGTTCTAAGGCTTTCAGTTGTGCTGTTAATTATCTAATGTGACTATCCTCCGTTTTCTTCATATGGGCACTTAGTGCAATGAACTTCCCTTGTAGCACTGCTTTCAAGGTGTCCCGTAAGTTTGGGTATGTTGTGTCCTCTTTCCTGTTAAATTTTAGGAAGTCCTTAATTTCTTTCTTTATTTCTTCTTTGACCCAGGTATGGTGGAATTGAGCATTGTTCAGTCTCCATGAGTTTGTAGGGTTTCTATGATTCATGTTGTTGAATTCCAACTTTAAATCATGGTGGTCTGATAAAATACAGGTGACTATTTCAATTTTTTTTGTCTGTTGAGCTTTGTTATGTCACCTAATATGTGATCAATTTTTATAGAAGGTTCCATGTGGAGCAGAGAAGAAGGTATATTCTTTTGTGTTTGGATAGAATGTTCTGCAGATGTCTGTTAAAGTTAATTGAGACATAATTTCTGTTAGTTCTTTTGTTTCTTTGTTAAATTTTTTACTGGTGGTTCTGTCTTGCAGTGAGAATGGGGTATAGAAGTCTCTCACTATAAGTGTGTGTGAGATTTGTGATTTAGTAGTGTTTCTTTCACGAATGTGGGTGTCTTTGTATTTGGAGCATAGATGCTCAGAATTGAGGCTTTGTGCTGATGGGTTTCTCCTGTGATGAATTTGAAATTGCCATCTTCATCTCTTTTTGATCGATTTTGGTTTGAAGTCTAAAGTGTTAGATATTAGGATGGCATCACCTGCTTGCTTCATGGGTCCATATGATTGGAAGATGTTTTTCCAACCCTTTACCCTGAGATAATGTCTGTCTTTGAAGCTTAGATGTGTTTCTTGTATGCAGCAGAAGGATGAATTCTATCTTCGTAACCATTCTGTTAGCCTGTGTCTTTCTATAAGGGAGTTAAGATCATTAATGTTGAAGGAGAGTAGGTACCATTGATTGTTAATACTTGTTTGTTTTAGATTTGTTGTTAGTGGTGATATTGTGGATTTAGTTTCCCTGCTTTACCCTTGGGTTCTGGTGAAGTGGGATTATCTATTGCCTATGTCTTTGTGAGTGAAGTTAACTTCCTTGGGTTGGAGTTTTCCTTCCAGAACTTTCTGTAGGGCTGGATTTGTAGATACATATTGTGAAAATCTGGCTTTGTCATTAAATATCTTGTTTTCTCCAGCTATAGTGATTGAGTGTTTTACTGGGTATAGTAGCCCGGGCTGGCATCCGTGCACTCTTAGTATTTGTAGAACCTTTATTCAGGACCTTTTGGCCTTGAGAGTTTCTGTAAGACCCGCGAGAACGTGGTCCCTCGTGCTTCCACTCAGGAAAGGCGCCCCCCACCAAATCATTCATGAGAAGCAGTCTTGATGCAAATGCATGAGGTCCTTTATATTCCAGTATACTGGGGCCATTAGCCATACGCCATGCAGGGTAGAGGGCTGAGCGACTTTCGGCACAGAATTGAGACAGCTTTTATAGGGTTACAACAAAGCCTACGCATGGTGAACCAATCACCTTGTAGCATCCAGTGCGAACCAAGTAATTTAAAATGTCCAAGCCCGCTCTTAGCCCAGGAAGTCTGCTTTCCACAGGCTTCTGGGTGTGGTGACAAAGCTCATTTCCTGTGTTCATTCACTCACAGGCTGTCGTAAACATTAACATAGGTGACCCTCAGCTTGGGATTTCAGACTCCCAGCTTCCTGGGTTCACTGGAGAATTAGGCTAAATATTTCCATCCTAACATTTCCATGGAGAAGTCAGGTGTAATTTTGATAGGTCTGCCTTTATATGTTACCTGGCCTTTTTCCTTTGCTGCTCTTAATATTCTTTCTTTATTCTGCATGTTAGGTGTTTTGATTATTATGTGTCAAGGGTCTTTTTCTTTGGTTTAGTCTATTTGATGTTCGGTATGCTTCTTGTACTTTCATGGGCAATTTCTTCTTGAATCTGGAAAAGTTTTCTTCAATGATTTTGTTGAATATGTTTTCTGCTCCTTTCAGCTGGGCTTCTAAACATTCTTCTATGCCTATTATTCTTAGGTTTGGCATTTTTATAGTTTCCCACATTTCCTGGACGTTGTTTGTTAATGATTTGTTGGATTTATGATTTTCTTTGGTCTATGAATGTATTTCCTCCAGTTTATCTTCAGTGCCTGAGATTCTTTCTTCTATCTCTTGTATTTTGTTGGTTATGCTTGTGTCTATAGTTCCTGATCATTTGCCTAGTTTTTCTATTCCTAGTATTCCTTCAGTTTGTGTTTCCTTTATTGTCTCTATTTCAGTTTTCATGTCCTGAACTGTTTCCTTTACCTGTTTCATTTTTTTTTTTTTTTTTTTTTTTTGGTTTTTGTACTTTCTTTAAGACGTTTTTTCATTTCTTCCAATTGTTTGTTTGTTTTTTCTGATTTTCTCACATCACCTTTGAGGGCCTCTAGCATTTTTATGAAGATATTTTTTTAAGTCATTCTCTTTGGCTTCATCTGCTTTGGGGTGTTCAGATCTAATTAGTGTAGAGTTCCTAGATTCTGGTGGTGTCATGCTTGTCTTTCTAATGTTAGGTGTTTTCTTACATTGCTGTCTTCCCATTACGTCTTCCAGTGGGTGCAGATGGGGTCTCTCTCTCTCTCTCTCTCTCTCTCTCTCTCTCTCTCTCTCTCTCTCTCTCTCTCTCTCTCTCTCTTTGTTAATCCCCCCAGTGGGCTTAGGTGGGTCAGAAGTTCCATGTCTGTAGCTCTGGGTAGTCCAAGCTCTCTAGGAGATTTCTCCTCAGGCAGGGGCCCAGTGAAGGGGGTCAAAGATTAGGCTCCAGCAGAGGCCTGGCAATAGGGGTGCACACAAGTATTTCTTAAACTATCATCACCTCACCATACTATTCATTTACTACCCCACAGCCAATTCTAGTATTAGCTTCAAAAATACTTAGCTTTTTTCTCATTCCATTTTCACTATCTCTATGTGCATAAAAATGTAAAAGTGTCTAAAATATTTTAACAACTCAAAATAGTCAACTACATTAATATACATTAAACTTAATATGTAAACTACACAAAATACATATTTTAAAGATATTAAATGTTCCACATAAATGTATACAAACACAAAAATACATTGACTTTCTGTAATAGTTATATAACTAAAGCAATAAATATAACTAGCACTTTGTCCAAGTGTTTTCAGAAATGATGGATGCTTATTTAGACCAAATCTACTAATGATAATAATTGAATTCTACCAGGAATGTTTAACAATCATAAAGAACCAACAAATCAAAAGTGTGAGGAAGGAGGAAACAGAGGTGCACACATGGAAACTGCGGCAGTTTAAATAGATCCTTTCCCAAATCCAAGCTTAATCCTCATTGTGATGGTATTAGAGTTGAGGCCTTTGGGGAAGTGATTAAGTCTGGAGGGCAAATCTCCCATGAATGCTTACAATAGGACTAAGGCTTGCATCCTTTAGTACCTGTTCTCCCCTTTGGAAGTCACAGCAACGTGATGTCATCTTCCAAAAAAAGAGAAGTCCTTAACAGAAAATAGACTTTCCAGAGTCCAGGTCTTAGCACTCTGAGCAGTCAGACAAACATTTTCTACCCTTTGTTAAATTATATTGTTATATTTTGTTACCAGCTCAAATGAACTAAAACAAACAGCATGATGCTTTCATCATAGAGTGGGCACCAAATTTGCCAAAATGTGGTGTGGACAGAGGAGAAAAATAAAGTCTATTTTATTTACTTTTGATCAAGACTTGCCAAGAACAACACATAGAAGATGCAGGCCCACTTTCTAGGAAGAAGACTGAAGAAAAAGAAAGCTGAAAAGTACCTTTATATGGACTGTGTATCTATAAAACTATTTTCCTTAAAAAAACATGTATTTTATGAATATATGTGCATAGCTGCTTAACTATATGTGCACTGTGGACACACATGCCTGAAAAGGTCTTCAGATTCCCTGGAACTAGAGTTAACAGTCAGTTATGAGTTCTCAGGTTGATGCTAGGAACCGAACCCAATCCTTCTGCAAGGGCAGTGGGTATTCTTAATACTGTACATTGCTCTATCCCTGAGTAGAAATGCTTTCTAAATGTGGTTGAGAACTTCAAATTTTATATTGGGTTAGCAAATATTTTCTATGCATCACAACCTCATGTGCCAACTAGAAGAAAAAGCAAATAAGCTATAGTGAAAGATGCCAACTGTACTTTTCAAGAATAACTGCAATTCCCAAGATTTTTTTTTTGAGGCACAGAAAGAAATATGGTTCTATGAGCCAGAACCAACAGAAATGGCCCAAAAAATGTCACAGGTGTGTACCAGATATAGAAAATTTGCAATACACTTTACAAAACAACAATATTATGTTTAAAGAAATAAAAGACACTTTTGAAATAGTGTTATAAAATAGAAAAATCCAAATTCAAAATCCAGTGAAAGGAGTGCTGCCACCAAGAGCAGATGACCTTATTTCTAATCAGCTCTCTCACCAAACAAATGCAATCCTGCATTTACATATATAAAGTTCAAGGCACAAGAGAGATGGATGCCAGCATCCAGAAGGAAAGCCACGCAGGGTGAGCCTTGCACTTGAAACTCTTCTCATCACAATGATGACAAGTTCCAGGCAGAAACTGAGATACCAAGCAGGTATTTTAGCAGATTACAAAACTGAAAAGTCAAATATTGGAATTCAGGAGAAGATGCCCTGATGAATCTTTCATTCCCTCTGATTCCAAAGTTTCTCTTTTCATAGCAAATAAAATCTGGAAATAAGCCTTTCTTCCTAAACACTAAAGCCCAGCTTCAAGTCACACTTCAGTTTCTCACCTGGTTAGGGTGGTTCAAATTATTGTCTCTCCTCCCTGAAAATTAGAAGTAAAGATAAACACATTCTGGAAGATGAGGTCATCCAGAAACTCCAGGTATATTTAAAATCATAAAAATTCCTATATATTCTGAGAATAGTGGTAAGCTCTGTGGCCCAGAACAACTAAAGCAGAGAGATCACTTAGCCCAGGAGCTGGAAAACAGGGGCAGAAAGACACTGTCTAATCCACACATTAAAAATAAAAGAAGAAAATCAACATACAAAATAACCAGGCATGAGAAAAAAAAAGATAAGTCAGGCAAGCAAAGAGTTAAAGTGGGTCCAGGAAATTCCCCTATCATTGAATTCAATGTAACTGTATTTAATATGTACTTAGAGGTGAGACTGTTGATAAGCATAAGAATGTACTAACCTACAAACACAAAAGAGAGAGAAGAATTCTTAGAGTTAAATATACAGTATCTTAAAAATAAGAACTTGTCAGATTTCATAATGGGATAAAAAGAAAGGAAATAATGATGACCTGAGAGATAAAGTAGGATAAAACACTAATTTTACATTGTAAATATACAAAAGAATGAAGAATAGAATCAATTAGACATGATAAAGATGTTCCAGTTCTAGACCCATAGAATAAAGTATTCAGGAATATCTGAGGAGTTTAAAGAAATTGATGGTTATTAAACAGAAATTGTGTAATGCAGCAAAATTACAATTGTATTTTGCTACATAAAATAGCTACACATAGAATTCCATATCCAGTAAAGATATAATCAAGCTAAACATATTTTCAAAATACTAAAACAGTGAATTTACTATCTATTCAGTAAATAAAGTTATGTTAGATGTGGTGATATTGCAAAGAACATAATAGGTATAACCAATAGGGCAAATATTTAGATAGATCTAATTGTCTGAATGGACAGGTAATACACTGGAGGATGTGTGTATGAGTATGTATATTATACACCACATACACACACACACACACACACACACACACACACATATATATATATATATATATATATATATATATATATATGAGAGAGAGAGAGAGAGAGGATTTTAGAAGAGTTTTTAGTGAAATCAATAAAAAAGGGTTCTTCTAGTTAGCTTCAGTTGTCAACTTAACCTATCCCAAAAACTACCTGAGAGTTTCTCAATTGGTGAATTGCCTCATTTTGTTGCAGAATATTTGTTTAACTATGTAAAGACATGTTGCATTTATTTAATTATGTAAAAATGGGTTACTGTTTTACATTGCTTGCCTAGGTTACCTGATGGTTTAATAAAAAGCTGAATGACCAAAAGCAATGGAGGAGTTATAGGCAGAGTTTCCAAGAAGGGAGAGTAAATAGGAGGAAGAATTTAGACTTGAGCAGTAGTCAAACACAGAAGAAGAAGGAAAGTAAGACATACAGAATGAAAGAAAGAAAGCTAAAATTCTCTGAAGCAAAATGTAGATGAACAGAAACAGGTTAAATTAAATAAAAAGTGCTTTGGGGACAAGTCTAAACTAGAGCTAGGTACTCATAATTAACAATAAGTCTCTCTGTCTTCACTTGGTAGTTCGTTTGTGGCCAAAAGAAAATTTCAACTACATCAACTAGCTTGGCCAATAGACATGTCTTTGAGATATTTTCTTATTGTTAATTGATATAGGAGGACCTAACTGTGCCATCTTTGAGCAAATGTGTCTGTATTGTTTTAGAAAGCACTGAGAAAACTATAGGGAGCAATCCAAAAAACAATTTTCTCCCCTGGTTGCTACCCTGATTTCCCTCAGTAATGGACTGTGTCCTGGAAGTATAAAATGAAATGAACCATTTCCTTTCCAAGTTGCTTTCCTTCAGTGTGTTTGTGATGGAGAACGAAAGGAAACAGAACATTTGCTTAACAATCTAAGGAAATTTTTGAAGGTTTTATTATTTTTATTCATGTATATTGTGTGTTTCTGTCTGCATATGTGTATGCATACATGTGACCCGAAGAGAATATTGAGTCCCTGGAGCTAGAGTTACAGTTAGTTGTGACATACTCAATGTGGACTCCAGACACAACTAAGTTTAGGCAGCAAGTACTCTTGACTTGTAGCCTCATGTCCAAACCAAATAATTTTCTTAAAATAATAGAAACAGTGAAAAGGAAGGCAAGAGTAGGGTTAAGGGAACATAGAAGAAGTAGACAAATGAAAAGAAAGAAGAAAACTGGTTAATATAAGCTCCAATAGAATCAGTTATATTGTTATTTATACATATATATGTTATATGTAACTTAATCAATGTTATATTGTATATAAACTAACACATTGGCACAAAAAAATACAAAAGAGAAAAATCTGTAGTGTTTTGTAGTAACAGTAGTACTTCAAAAATGCAAAATATGAAAATAAAAGAATTAGAATTATATCCTCTTTTAACACTAAAGAAGCCTAATGTAAGTAAATTAACACTAATCACACTGCATTTTAAAAATGAATGCATTTGTTGAGAGTTAAAATACATTAATAAGTTCAATTATAAATTTAGCTATCATCAAAATAAATAGAGAAAAACTATTTTCCATATTAGAAAAAAATAAACAAATCAGACAGTGGGAGATTTGGAGAAATTTAATGACTTTAAAAGTAATTTGAAAAAGAACTAATTAAGGACTACTCCTGAAATACAAAATTAACTCATTTGATCAGCTGGACACACATTACAGAAGACTGCACTAAACAATGAAGAACATATACTTTTAAAGACAGATAAGTAAGAGCTAACTGGTTAAGTTATAAACTAGTAAGTCACCTGAGTCAAGACCCTAAACGTTCAAGAGGTCACAGAAACAGACAATATCAGGATAGTTGAACAAGGTCTATGAAAACAAAATATCAACAAAGTGACAGGAATTAATATACATTTTTCAATAAGAACTCCAAATTTTAATAGTCTCAATTCCTATAAGGACACAGACTAGCTGGCTTGTTTAGAAAATATGATCTATTGTTTGGCCAGCTTTAGGAAATAAACCTCACCATCAATGATAGAAACCACCTGATGGCAAAAGGGTAGAAAAAGGCATTTTCAGTAAGGGGAACTAGGAAACAAGCAGGCATTGATGTTCCAATATTGAACGTGGTCAACGTCAAACCAAAACTAATCAGAAGAGATAACGAGGGTGACTTCATTATCATCACAGGAATAAGCCACCAAAGCGTATTACAATTCTAGGCATACAAGCACTTTCATAGTTAGGATGACTATTGTTGCAATGAAACACCATGACCAAAAACAAATTGGGAGGGACTGAGTTTATTGCTATTACATTTCCATAGCAGAGTTCATCACTGAAGACATTGTTTCAGGAAATCAGTAAAGACAGGAATCCGGAGGCAGGAGCTGATATAGGGCGTGGAAGGATGCTGCTTACTGGCTTGCTTCCCATGGCCTTCTCAGTCTGCTTTCTTATAGAAGCCATCACCACCTAACTAGGACTGGCCCCACCCACAATGGGATGGGGCCTTCTACTTCATTCACTAATTTCAAAAAATGTCTTGGAGGCTTGTCTATACCTTGTTCTTATACAGCCATTATCAGGGTTCCCACATCTTAGATGACTACTAGCCAGCCTAACATATGTGCACCCAATTTTACAAAAGAAACACTACTAGATATAAAACCACAGGTTAATCTGAAGACAATGAGGGTGGGTTATTTTAATACTGCATTCTCATCAATATACAGGTTATCTGGCCAAATATTAAACAGAAAAAATATTGACATTAAATTATCTCATTAATTAAATGGGCATAAGAGGTCTCTACAAAATATTCTACCGAAACTCTCTAAAGAATGAACATACTTCTCAGGAGCTCATGGAACTTTCTGCATATGTTATAATATAGTTTAAGTCTCAAATGAGAGGAAATTTGAAATAATATCTTGTATTCTTTCTAACTACAATGAAATGGTGCTAAATAGAAACAGCCATAGAAAATATAGAAAATACAAAATCTTGTAGAGTCTATATAATTCAGTATCAAATAATAACCTGGACAATAAAAAAATCAAGAAGAAAATTTTTAAGATTCCCAGAATTGAGTGAAAATGGATACATAACATACACAAATCTATGGAACAAAATGAAAGTTGTAAAAGTCCTAAAATATGTAAGTAGCTACATCAAAAGGTTTTGTATATCTCAAATTAATAACTTAATGATGCACCCGAATGCCTTGAAAAAAACAAACAAACAAAACTCTAGAATAATAGACAGGCAGAGATAATGAAAATAAAGTCAGAAATTATAAATAGAATTTAAAAATTCCATAAAATGAAGAGATGGCTCTCTGAAAAGATAAACAAGAGTGACAAATCCTTAGTAAATTTAACCACGAGAGAAAACTAAATAAAATTAGAAACAAAAACAAATATGGAAACATCTTAATAGACAGTGAAATGAAGAAAATAATGGCACATTATAAAAATGACTATTCCATGAAATAAAAAATTCTAAAAAAGCATAGATTTCTATATGCATACAACATATCCAAATTAAATTCATGACATGAATAATGTAAGCAGATACACAATCATCAATGAAATGGAAACATAAAAAGTCCCCTAAACAAAACAAACTCAGGACTAGACAGATTTACTACAGAATTTTATCAGAACTTACAAGAAGAATTAGCACCAATATAATTCAAAGTATCCCATGCAACAGAAAAGAAAGAAGGCTTCCTATGAAGATAGTATTGCACTAATACAAAAAAGAATCAACAATCACAAAAAACAAAAATTGTAGACTGATCTCTCTGATGAACATAAATGCAAACATTCTCAATGATTACTGGCAAACTGAATTCAAGATTATATCACAAAGATCCCTACTGAGATTAGAATGAGGCAAGGTTATCAATTCTCACAGCCTAATTCAATATAACACTTGAAGTCACAGGTGAAGTACAAAGAAAAATAAAGAAATAAATGGGATACAAAGGGGAGAGAGAGAGAGAGAGAGAGAGAGAGAGAGAGAGAGAGAGAGAGAGAGAGAGAGAGAGAGAGAGAGAAGGCAAAAATATCCCTATTTAAAGATGATAGAACTCTATTATGAGAAAGTAATGACTCCACCAAATGTCTTTGATAAAGATGGTTAATCTTGCAGGGTATGAAATTACCACATAAAAATCAGAGCTTTCCTATACAGCAATGATCATGACAAAGAAACCAGGAAAACACAATAGCCTCATAGACATAAAAAGAAAACACCTAAGAGCAAACCTGCCCAAGGAAACAAAAGGCCTCTGCAATACAAGTTTCAGGCAGATATGAGAAGATAGAAATTAACCTTGTAAAATGGCCACTTACTAAATTAACTAACAGATACAGTAGAATTTAAAAAAAAAATCAGGACCTAGAACTAAAGACAGAAAAGAAAATCAAAATATATATATAAATAGATAAAAGACAGCCAAAGCAATCCTGAGCACAAAAAACTGTAGAAGCTATCACTATACTTGATTCATACTATGGAATTGTAGTAATAATAACTGTATGATAATGGCACAAAATAAATACATAGGTAAATACAAAAAGATAGAGGGCCCCAATATAAGTAAGTATAAACAACTACAGCTATCTGATATTTAATAAAGAGTCCAAAAATTCTATACTAGAGAAAAGAGAGTATCTTTAACAAATGGTGCCAGGAAATTTGAATTTTGAGATGTAGAAAAATGAAACTGAATCCTTACCTTTCACCCTGAAAAATAAAACCTCAAACTCAAGTTCAAGCAGAACAGCAACACAGGAAATAAGATGAGCAATTGACAAATGGGATTGCACAAAACTAAAAAGCTTCTATATAGTAAATTGCCCATCAAGTGAAGAGGCAGACCACAAAATGATAGAAGATTTTTTGCCAGATATAAGTCTGACAAAGAATAGTGTGTAGAATATACAAAGAACAAAAAACTAAGCATCAAGGCAACTAGCAAGCCAGTTTAGAAAGGGGGGATTGTACTATGAAATTGAATAGAAAGTTCTCAAAAGAAGAAATATAAATGGTTAGTAAACCCTTCAAAAAGTGTTCAACATCTTTAACTGTCAGATGAATGCAATTTAACAGTATTTTAAGATTTCATCTCACCCCAGTCAGGAAGGCCATCATCAGGAATGTAAATTACAACAAATGCTGGTGTGACATAGTGAAGGGGAAATACTTGCACACTTTGGTAGAATTATAAGCTGGTATAACCACTTTGGAAAACCTACTGGAGTTTGCTCAAAACACTAGACATAGAATTGTCATATGGGCCAGTGGATTACTTAAGCCACTCTACCTTGCCTGGGCACATGCTTTACATCCTCCTAGGGATACTTGCTCATCCATTCCTGCCCTAGTCACAATTGCTAAGAAATAAAATTAAGCTAGATGTCACCTGATAAATGGATAACAACAATGTTCTTTAAGTACACAGTGGAATTTTATAAAGCTTCGGAAGTAAATAGAGGGAACTGGAAAAGAAAAGTTTGTAGAGTGAGGTTACCCAGGTCCAAAAGAACAATTGCCAAATATTTTCTCTCAAAATTATGTAGTAGCTTCAAAACTTCAACTTTTTGTGTTTAGGCTGGAGTGTATATAGAAAATGGGAAACTAGAAACTTGTTGGAGGAGTAAAATATACATAAAATCAGAGAAGAGAGGGGGAATATTAGTGTTAGAAATCAGGTAATGGGGTGTAGATATGGGGAAATAAGGGACAAAGGAAGGGTTAAACAAAATTGAGTATTCATGAAGAAAATACATAAAAACCTATGATATTCCATTACACATCAAAATATAATAAAACATGACACATGTTGTATGAAGGAATGGGGAGGAGGAATACTGAGACCTAAATGTTTGAGTTAGGCTGGGGAGGGCAGAAAGGAAGGTAAGGGGAATGTGTTCGCCAAAACTAAGGATATATGAAGAAACTTTCTAAAACTCCAGTAGTTTGTAAGTTACTTAAAATATAAGTGTTTTAGAAATTAATTTGAACAAAGGTAACAAAAATGGCTAAATGAAACTGTTTCTATGAGTCACAACCAGTTAAATGAAAGTCTCAGTGCCAGGAATGTGTTACAATCGAATGTATTATTGGTCAGGGAGTTCCCAGGGGTTCTAAAGCCAAAGCTTTAACTAGATGGGAAGGCCCCATTTTTGAAGACACTGGAGTTCTCTCCAACTGGCTAGTTTTCAGGATGCTGAAAGGTGCAGTACAAAATGCTAGGGGAGAAAATCATCAATGGTTTCACCCAGCATGGGACTTCACATGCCATAACACCAACATGCCAGGCAAAACCGGCAGTTTACAGGAGAACCAACAGCTCTCTTTATTGGTTTGCAGCCTACTCCACAGAAGGGAATTCATATCTCCTATGGTCATGGTCAAAAACCATAGCCCCGGGGAGTGATGGGGGCAGGAATAAGGGGATTGGTGGGGGGCATAAGGGTATGGGAGGGAGAGGGAACTGGGATCAACATGTAAAATTCTAAATATATATTAAATAATAATAAATATAGTTTGGGAAGTCTTATACCCTAGGGAAGGACTTATTGGTGTTATTGTTGTTTGTTTGTTTGTTTGTTTGTTTTTTGGTCACATTGTCAAACTGTCTCCTAAACATTTATGCTTATATCTATAGGTTTATGTAGTTCTCAACCTTGGTTAGAGAAACTTTTTGTTGCAGTGGGTAGTGGTTAATGGCATCTCATTGTGACATAAGTGACTATTAAGTACTCACCATAGATAACACACTTTTTTATTAAGACTATCATCAGCACCCGAAAGGATGACAATCAAAACATGTTTAAACAAAGTTGAAGGAAGATAGGAAGGTAATGGTGGATAATGAGATGTTAAGGGAACATTTTTTAAATGAGAGTACAATAAGCTTATGATACAAATTATGAAGAAAAAACAGAATAAAAAACAATGCAATATATCCAAAATAAAAGGATGCATAAAATGATAAAAAAGATACTAAAACTAGTAATATTTTCCATATACCTTTGACCCCAGGCAGAGCGAAATATCCAAGAAAATTGCTTTTATTGCCTTGAACTTCATGTTGTGGACAAAGCCTGGATATAGGCATAAAGGACACCATTAGACATTTAAGAGGAGAGGATGAATAGACTCTGGCATGATTTAGATTATGACCTCCAAATTTTTGACATAAAATGGTGCCCAATTTGTGTGCATTCTGTGGGAAAGCATGTGTAATAATTTTTGCTTTGATCCTTGTTTGTGCAAGCAAGAATTGGCATGATCTTTTTCTTGTTATACTTAGTAGCTGTAGTTCTGCTTACACTACAACAGCAAGCTAAGCAGCCATGATGTAGTGGGCAGTGCATTACTAGACTAGAAGGATGAGCAGGTGTGTAGCATTGCCACTAATTCTGGTGGATCTGATGGATACTACCTGATAGTATGCATATTGGCTTTTCAATAATACATATCTATAATTTATATGTTAGGAATATGAAGAGAGTGATGATTGATAAAAAGATAGATATTTAATAATGGGTTGCAATAAATAGTTATGAGAATGTGGGTTTCTTTAAGAAATCATGAAAAATAGTGCTGTTGGTTTGTGATTGACAAGAGCTGATACTATGCAAATTAAAACTACAAATAAGGGGAATTATTCTATTTAAAATACTTTTTGCTTACAACATTGTCATTTTACAATTGTTTATTAGGAAGTAGGTTCAACTTAAGTTAAAGAGCACCTGCACATTCAGAATAAAACTCAACAATCATCAGTGGGAGATAAAATCACTAGTTTTTATACAAAGCTATCATCTACAATACCAAAAGAATGCAATGAATTAAACTACTGAGCATGAGAGGAGGAAGAAGTGAGTGGCTCTCATAAACAGCACTGTTAATGTGAGCACAGAAATTATTCATATGCTAAGGAGAGCATAAAGATTCATCACTGTAAGTAATATGATAACAATTGAGGAAATACATGAAATATCATAGTAAATGGTGCATTTCAACTGAAATGTAAAAGTTGTAGAACTGTTTATATGCAAGAAATGAACAACATAAAGTACTAGAAATAAAGAACTCACTGATAGGTTAATATTTAACTCAAAGGCTGGTTGGTAGAAAAATATTTAAATTGAATATATGTGGGGAAAATAAGCATAGGAATGTAAATGTTATTTTGGATATTTTGGATCCTCTGAATTGCATACCTGGAGTCCTATTGGTAAAGAGAGCAGAAAGTTATTAACAGAGTGATAGCTAAAGAATGGTGTCTTCTTCATGTGATGAAAGACACCAGCCCAAAGATTCTGGAGGTCCAGTAGCCTGGAGGAGGATGCAGAGAAAGAATGATGCACATGGTTGGATCTAGCCTGGTTGATGAGATCCAGAGAAAGAAGGAATCAAGCAACAAGAGTTGCAGAGAGGGAATGTATTGTTGATTAAGAGACAACAGAGAATGTGAGCTTTCTTCTCATCCTTAGCCATGAAAGTCAGAAGACGAGCAAATGGCTTTATGAGAGTTTGGGAAAATAAAAATATCAACTGAAGTTTTATGTGCAGAGTGAATTCTATACATTTCAAAAGAAATAAAAAATATTCTCATTTTCAGAGAAATATAGTGTCCCCAAATCACATTATATGGAAGACAAAAGAAATTTTAACCCAAGGACAATTGTCCCAAACAGATGTAGAGGATTTGAAAATCATGACCAATAAAATTGTTTCAGTATTCATAGGAAACAGTATATAACCACTGCATCATGCACACATTAAACAAATATATGTGATCATTTTAACTCAGACTTACTTTGTACAATAAAGTAAGTCTCAAAACACTATAAAATAGAATTAATAAAGTATATAATCTACAATCACTATGTAATTGAGTTAGAATCAAATATCTAGACTAAAAAATACAGTTCTAAACAGCCATGTGTCTTACATGCTCTCAATTTAAAGGGCCAAAATATGAGAATCCATGACTATTAAAATAACCACAGAGAAGGAACATATTATTATAGAACACATGATTTTTACAAAAATCAAGTCAATAATTAAATTCCTACCCACTAACATAGAAATCCTGATACTTCTAATCTAAGAATTAGCCTCTTAGAAAGAATAATACCAATACTGAACAATGTGATATTTAATAGTAGTGTGGGAAAAGCAGATGAGATTTTCATATGGAATTTTTAAGAAGGCATTTTCCTGAAAAGAAGTAAACAATAAGATTTTAGACATAAGGAGAAATGTAGGTAATAAGACACAGACGTGTTATAAAAAGATAGCAAAAGACATCTTTGTGAATACTAATTAAAATAAAGATTGTGGATCAATACACTACAAAACTATATACATTTAAAACATAAGCATTTACATGAAGGGCATTAATCAATGGAAATATTTACTCTAACAAAAATATAATAATAATAAGTTTGTATTCAGTAAATAAATTGCTTACAATATATAAACCCAAACAATATGATTAAAATGAGATATGCAAATCTATGGTCAATGTCGGTAACTTCAAATTCACTTTTTTAGCAAATTATGGAACTAAATAAGATACTTCTAAATATTTAGACAGATATTTAAAATGGTGTTTTCAAGCATCAAGTAGATAGCCTTTTAAGTTGATTTTAAAAGGTAGCTAATTGGAGAAGTAGAAAAGGATTGATCCCAGGTGATCACTGACCAACCAAGCCTAACTAATGAAATCAAGTCCCCATGAGAGTCTCAACAGAGCCAGGTGGACAACTCTTGACCCTGACACTATGGTTGACCTCTGACTTCCACAAATACACACATATAGTTTCATGATGTCCCACACATATGCATACCCGTGCACCTGCAGATACAGGCACACCAAAGCTTGCTAATCAATGACAAAAATTGTATTTTGACTTAGGGATAATTAAGTTAAAATTAGAAACAAATAATTATGAAGATTTTTGAATGTTTAGAAAACATTTTAATAGGCCCTGCTCCAAATGATATGACAGATATTGAAGATCCCCCATGGAAAGCTTCACCCTCCCTGGGGAATGGAAAGGGGATGGAATGAGGGTAGGGGGCAGGGGAGGAGAGGAGGGTGAGAAAACTGGGATTGATATGTAAAACAAACTTGTTTCAAATTTAAATTACAAATATTTTATTAATAAAAAATAAATAACTTAAAATGATGGCCAAAGTGAACTATAATCACATAACCAAAACTAAAAATATTTGAGAAGACCATAATGAACATACTATATAAAAAGCTTATTGACTACAGCTACAGATATTCCCAATGGACCTTAAAACCTTACATGAATACATGTACTAGAAAACACAAAACCTCAAAATGAATTATTTAATTATCTACCAAAAGAGGGCAAAGAGGGAAGATTAGTAAAAACCACAAAACAAAAGAATAACAAAGCAGAGAAAACAAAAGCAAATATAGAAAAATGGCATATATTAAAATCAGGGTCTATACAGCAAAGGCACTAATCAACACACCAAACAGACTACCCACAGAGAAAAAATGATTTACAAATTAGTCATGACACAAGGGAGCAATATCAGATTAGCAAAGGAATTTAAAGTGTGAACAATAACAAAAACAATCTTAACTTAAAAATGGGAAAACGACTGGATAGTAACTTATAATAAGAATTACAAATAACCCACAAGCACATGAAAAATTCGTCAGCATCACTAGCCATGAGGGAAATGAAATCCAAACCACAATGAGAGGGCATCTCACCCTAGTTAACATCAAACCCACAAAAAATAACAAATGCTGGTTAGGCTAAGTAGAAAAGAAAACCTTCCATACTGCTGGTGAGAATGGAAATGAGTGCAGCCATTATGGAGAGCAGCATGGAGGTTCCTCCAAAGAGCTAAAAATACATCTGCCATATGATCCAGCTGTCCCATTTCTGGCTGCATACAAAAAATGTTTTGAGAAAATGCAGATTATTCTAGATTATCTTGGTGGTCCCTAAATGCAATTACAAGTGCCTTGTAAGAGAGAAACAGGAATATTTGACTACAGAGACAGAAGGCAACATGACAACTGATGCAAGGTGCTATAGTTTTGGCTGTGAAGATAGAGGAAGAGGCCACCAGCCAAGAACGCACAACTCAAGAAACTGCAAAAGGCAAGGAAATGGATTGCCCCTCACAATTTTCAGAGTGTGATGCCACAGACATGGAGATCTCAGCCCAGGCAGAGCATTTTGGATTTTGCCCCCAGAACAGTTAGAAGACAAATGTGCACTGGTTTAAGGCACTACATTGTGCTAAGTTGATGAACAGAAATGGAAAATGGATATAGAATCCAAAGTTTGTCTCTTGGAGAAATAGTTGCAGTGTGAGATTTAAAAGAATATTAGAAACATTAAAATAATATTATATATTTATGAACTTTAAAAAAATAAGAGATAAGATTTCAAGTAACAGAGTTTAGGTGAAATGAAAAATTACTTTAAAACAAATCTTAAAAGTGGACATAAAGATAAACTTGAACCTTCACATGTTTAGTTCTACTAAGTAAATTGAACCTGCTTTCAGAACACTGTCCCAAGGCTATCTCCATCATATAACTTTACTCTCAAGGCTAAGGAACAAACAACTCAGGAATAACACATCTCCCAATAACCCTTCAGATAAAGGGCATGGTGTAACCAGCTTACTTTTAATTCCCCCAAACCATGAAGCCATTACAGAAAAGAAATGTAAAGCCTAACCATCATGCACATTAAAGCAGTAAGTCAAATAAAATGAGCAATGCATTAAAAGAATATATGGAACATAGGTTGTTTTGTTTTTCAGGAATGCATGGGGGTATAAAAATCACCCAAAGTCCCAAGTCTCAAGAGTTTGCTGGTAAATTCTATCAAACATCTAAGAAAGAGCTCTCACTAAGCCTCTACAATCTTTTTCATAATGTCAGAACAGAGGAAGCCTTTTATATGTTCTTCTGTGGACTAGAAACACACTCATATTGAATCCAGGCAGATGGTCCAAGAACACCACAGGCCAGGCTCTAATGAAGATAGTTATAAAGATCCTCAGCAAAATCAAATACATCAGTGTACAAGAATTAGACAACACAGACAATTATGATTTGCTCAAAGTATGCAAGACTGGTTTAACATTAGAAAAATCAATTGATGAATCTATCACAACAATTTTAACAAGAAAATTGGCATAGTTTTATGAATATGTTCAGAAAATGTATTTGACAGAATAGAAGATTCATTCATTATTACTACTCACTAAATTATCAGTAGAGGGAAACTTCTTCAATTTGATAATATCTATTTTTTTAAAGGTCTACCGCTAATGTCATAGTTACAAAGAGCTATTTGAAGCTTTATTATAGATTAAAAACAGGCTGGGGGTCCCTTCTTGGGACTACTTTTCAAACTTCTACCCTCTCTAATGAAATCAGGAAAGTAAATGAATACATTTAGGAAAGTTAGAAAGAAATCTGCCTTTCACATTATCCTCTTTCTTAAAAACCCCAGAGTCAACAAAACAAATCTCTTAAAATTAATAAGCAATTATAACAGTGTTGACAGGTACAAGGTTAGTCCATTTGTCCAGTAAGTTCCTGGGATAAAACATTCTGTTTTGTGGGAAAGTTCATTAAGACTCAAGATGTTATAAAGGAAATTAAGCAGCTCAGAAGTTTCAGAAACTCCCTGAAATTGACTGAATTCACTATTGCCTTCTCAAGCGTATTTAATACACGCTTAGAAAAGCCAAACTATCTCAAAGAGACAGAGATTAGCTGAGCCACAAGAAGAGGCTGAGAAAACAGAATTTGTCCTTCTGAACTGCCTATAAGATGTGCAGTGCACTCTAAATTTCTCAGTTTTGTGTGCCATTACCAATGCTATGTGGATTTTGAGTGATGTAGCCAACTTGGAGTCATTTATGCTCTCATAAGTAACCTACTACATTCCTGAGTGTAACTCCAGTGACTTTCATTGGCTTATCATCAAGTTGGACTTTAATGGTAATATTATTTTGTTTAGTTATCATTTCTTTATCTGAAGTGAATAGACATTTTTTCATGTTTTCCTAGGAGTAGGATCACACAACACTACAAAAGGCAACCACACCCATTTTCAGATCAGCAATGAATTCAACAAGTACTATTACAATCCCCAAATCATAAGTGTAAAGTAGGAAAATTTATACAATTTATATGATGAAAATAGCAAAATCTTTTAAATTTTATTTTATTAGAATAAAAATAATTGGGTTTTGCTATGGCATTTAAAAAATGTTTTCTGTGGTTTCTCTTTCATTCTGGTCTTCTCCATTTACCTCCTTGATGGGAGATGTCATTCTGTAAATATGTTTCTCTTATTGGTGAATGAATAAAGCACTGTTGGCCAATAGGAAAGCAAGATAGGCGGGACTAAGAGACTTGGAGGAGAGAGGAAGGAGTATGGGGGAGATTCAAGATGGAAGATGAAGCAGAACACCAGCCCCTCTCTCCGGTAAGATGAGATCACATGGAAATACTTAGATTGATATATATGGGTTAATATTTAAAACAGAGCTAGCCAATAAGATATGTTAGTAACAGGCTAACATCTCCTCTTCGGCTTTTCTGCCCTATCAACACGACTATCCTCCATTTTATTTTCATATTACAAATGTCCCTTTTGCCCTCCTCCTCAATCACTTTCTTAAAACTTTATACCTGTCATTGTCTTTCATCTAGTTTCATAGCTTCTATCTATCTTGTACTCTCTTATTCACAAACACATAAGTATTAAAAGCTAGGGTATGCATATGAGACAGAACATGTAATTTTTTTTCCTTTCTGTAAAATGACAGAATTTTGACAAGAGAAGTTAAATAATTAAATAAATATTCCATGACTCAATAATGTTAAGCTTGATAAAGAACATTACTGCTATTCCCAGCCGGATGTACACACTCAATTCATTCCTCAGTAAAATCCCAGAAAGTCATTTTATGATTACTGATAACCTCATTTTATGGAATGGCAAAAGAGACAGAATAGCTGTTGAAATCAAGAGACATGTACCAGACTAACACTATCTGACCTCCAGATACCCATGGAAGTATGTTACTGATGAAAGGCCACACATACAAACCTGAGCAAACAGAGTGCTCAGGATGAGCCCACAAATAGTCAACTGAGCATGACAAAGGAAAAAGCCAGTAACAGAGAACATGTCCATGTACAAGGAATTTAGACACAGCCCTTAGACACACCATAACAGTTAAATGAAGATGAATCACAAAAAAAACCCCACAAAATGCAAAACTAAAATATTCTCTGAAGAATTTTGTTGCTACTGGAAATACTGTGAACTAGGATCAGGTAGAACTGTACTGCAATCAGAAGGCATAAACTATGAAAGAGTTGATAAACAACTTTCTAGAACTAAAATGTCACTGGGTGTTGGTGGCACATGCCTTCAGTCCCAGAACTCAGGAGGCAGAGGCAGGTGGATCTCTGTGAGTTCGAGGCCAGCCTGATCTACAGAGAAGGTTCCATGACAGGCTCCAAAGCTACATAGAGAAACCCTGTCTTGAAAAACAAAAACAAAACACAAACAAAAAACAGAACTAAAATGTCAGGCATATTCAAGATACCAATGAAAGAAAGAAAAACAAGCCAGGACCCTAGGAGAAATACATCAACAGAGAATTCAGTGCCATTTTCCAGAACACACAAAAGTTTTTATAATAAACAAGGATAACAAGTAGTCCAGTTAAAATATGGCCACAAACTGATAATCTCACAACATTGGGATGAGGCTGAGAGTCCCATCTAAGTAACAAGGAAGACTTGCTTTTAAGACTCTAAGATACATTGTTGATAAACTATATTAATGGCGAATAGATGTATAAGTGTATTTTAAATTTCTGATAGGTTTTGTGTTGCCTTGGAAGAAAATGGCCTCCAAAGGGAGTAGCACCATTAGGAGGTGTGGCCTCTTGGAGAAAGTGTGATCTTGTTGGAGTAAGTATATCACTGTAGAAGTCTCATATATGCTCAAGCCATGCTCAGTGAGACAGTTCATTTCCTATTGCCTTTAAATTAAGATGGAAGGACTCTTAGCTCCACCACCATATTTTCCTGTGTGCTGCCTTGCTCCCCATCATGATGATAATGAATGAAACCTCTGAACTGTAAGTGAGCCAGTCAATTAAATGTTTTCTTTTGTAAGAGTTGCCATAGTCATGGTATTTCTTCAAGCAATAGAAACCCTAAGACAGGTTTACTGGAACATGAATTTACCAGAATTCTTTGAGATATTTTAGATCCCTATGGTGTCACCAGAATTGAAATTACATTTTATACAAAACAAGAAAAATAGTTCTAAAATTTACATGAGACCCTAAACTACCTAAAATTATAAAAGACTATTTAATGGCAATTAAAGGAAGAGGGGTTTGTGGGCCCTTGACCTTCATCTGAGGACTGCTGGAGGAACAAGTGTCACTGATATCAGTGACACAGCCACAGATAAATGTGTACTACCCACACTCCAGCAGAGAGCTCACCCCCACCTATGCCCATATTCTTGGCCCTGGCCAAATTAAATGAGTCACAAAACAAAACAAAAGGGCTTTGATATAAAAAGAGAACTTGTTGGGGAAGAAGAATTAGTGGTGCAGTGTTTAGTGTCATCAGAATGTATTCTATACATATATGAAATTATCAAAGAATAGATAAATATGAATATGTCATAAAATATGTTTTAGTCCCAGGAGAGATAAGTGTAAACTGAAGTTGAGCATCTTCATCCATCTGTCTGTCCTGACAGTGGAAACAATATGACTATCTTTCTCACCTTCCCATTGCCACACCTTCCTCTCCATAAATGACTGTGCACTCTGAAACTGGGAGCAGAGAGAAACCCTTCCTTCTTAGAAAGAAAGGAATGGAAGCCTATTAAACAAGACAAACAAAGCAAGAAATATAACATTTCCATATTTCAGAATATGGCACAAAGCCTCAGTAATCAAAACCATACAGCATAACTGAAAAGATAATAACATGTATATCCAGAAACAAGTCAGATGTATTTACATCAATTGATCTTTGAAATGGGTGTCAAGAACATACATTGGGCAGAAGATAGTGTCACCAATAACTTGTTCTGCTCTGGATTTTAGTTCATTAGTAAAATGCTTTCCAAGTACAAACAAAATGAAACAAAAAGTATGCATAGAAAAAATGGATACTCAGTTATATTAAACTATAGCAAGAGGAAACATGATTCATATTAGTAAATAAATTACAGAAAAAACAAGTCATTCTAATGATACAAAATGAATTGTTATATTAATATAAAATAAATTTTATATAAAAATCCATATGTAATTTATATAAATAGAAATTAATATTTATATACATACTGAAAGAAAAAACCACAAAAGTCATTATTCATTAACAACGTAATTAACTCTTAAATGGCACTGACCAAAAAGAGGAACAATCTAAAATCAGGCTAGTAATTTGAATAAAGATGTCACAAATAAAAAGATCAGTATGAAAAATGTCATTACTCATTAAGAAATGCAAATTAACTCAACTAAATACCACCACACTTTCTCCAAACATCAGATGTGTTCATGGCCAAAGTGAGACAAAGATATGAAAGGATTGTTTCCATCATGCCCTGCTAATGGATTGCCCACTGAGGCAACTGTTTGCAATGGTGGAGGCATCTTCTTGGGCTGAATATATGTGGGCCTGAGACTGGCAGGCACACCCTTAGAAACACGCAAAACACATACATGTATGACCCCCCAAAAGACATGGATTAGAATTGTTACTGATATGTCTGTTAAAAACCTGGAAATAAATATCCATCATTAATAGAGAGTGATGCACAAATAAAGTACATTAAATAGCTTTGCTAATTATCAAAATGACCTTAGATTCAGTGTCATAGAGAGATAGCATAAATTTAATATGAACAAAATTATTTAGAAACAGAAGAATGCCTAATGAATGAGCCATTTATATAGAATTCAAATGCAGCCATTTAATATCAGATAAGACATTTAGCTGGCACAGCCATACAAACGTCATATGTGATGCAGGGTGCAGTACTGGGATTGATGTGGGGCTTCTGGGCTGTTAATATTGATCAGAGTACAGTCATGTGGGTGTTTTCCTTTGCCAGGATTCTCTGGGTTATAAGAATTCAGTGAGGCACCGAAGATTTGTGCATGTATGTTTAACTTCAAAAATGTGGTCTCTAACAAAACTAAATGTAGTAGGTTTTCATGCTATCTGACTGGATAATGTTAAATATTCTGATGCACATCATTTTGAATTTAGTATTTTATTTATTTATTCAATACCTGTATATAGCATCTGAAATTTATAGTTATATTTTCTTGTTTGTAGTAAATATTCTTTGAAATATTTTAATGAATGTATTTGACATCAAAATAAGAATGTTTTATAATTTATTTACTTTTTTAACTGCTAAGCATTTGCTTGCTTTAGAATTCCACACTATTATAAATAGTACCAAAATGAATATCTTTGTACTTTAATTTTTGGAGGATAAGACCAGGCTACAGAAACCCACAGAGACAGCTGGCCTGAACAAGGAGGAGCTAATGGGCCCCCCAGACTGATAGCTGGGAATCCAGCATTGGACCAACTCAGACCCCCTGAACATGGGTCTCAGTTACAAGGCCTGGGCAGTCTAAGGGACCTCTGACAGTGGAACCAGGGATGAATTCCTGGTGCACAAAAAACTTTGGGTACACATTCCCCATGGAGGGATACTCCCGTAACCCAGGGACAGGAGGAAAGGCCTAGTTCCACCAAATTACTTGACAGATTTAAATGACCCCATCCAGGAAGGCATCACCCTACATGTGTGTGTTGGGGGAATGTGATGGGAGGGCAATCAGAAGGCATGGGAGGGTGGAAGAGAGGGAGGTAGGGAAGGATGGAGAGGGAACTGGGATTGATATGTAAAATAAGCAAAATAAATAAAAATATCACAAATAAAGAAGCACAAAAAAGATAAATATTTTTTGAACATCTTTTAAAAAAGAAAAACCACCTACATTTCTTGGGTCCAAGGGCTATAAACATTTTTTTCCAAACTGTACAAAAATATTTGTTGTTTTATCACATAAGTTATAAAATAGTATGGAATTTACTTTCCAAATCTCTCAATACAAATATTCTAGATAAAAGAGGGGGGGAAAGGAATGGTTCCTCAGTTTGTGAAATAAAACTAGCCCCCACATCCTGCTCTGGGGTTTGAGTCCATATCATCTTAAAGCTGTGGTTTCCATCACAGGAGTAATGTGGGTGACAGGAAGGACAGTTTAGCCTCAGCCTTGACCTTCACGTCTATTTGACTCAATGCATTCAACTGCTTAAGATAACCACAAATCATATGCATGGTTGCTTTGAACTTTAACAGATTTGGATGACGTGTCCTGGATGGCACTACCCCACATGTGGAGTGGGGGCGGATGGGAGGGGAGGGTGGTCAGGGTGCATGTGAGGGCTGGAGAAATGGAAAGAGGGAGGAAGGGAGGGAGGGAGAGGGAAGTGGGATCGATCTGTAAAATAAATAAATAAATAAAAAATAAAAAAAGAATATAGCATATAGAAGGAAACTTTCATACCATTGATACAGCTCTTTATGTATTTTATGATTAATATGTTGAGTATTAATCAGACATTAATTATGGTTAAATGTATGATTAATTAATAATCATAACTACTGATTCTTTCAATAATGATATGCTTCCAATTGTCCATAGTAATGAGTCAAACAAGCCTACTGCTATTGTTAGACTATGAAGAAGTTGATTTACTTCTGTCTCCACATGTCTTTGCCCTCCTAGCTAAGGTAAGAGACAAACATAAATCATGAAGTCAATCTACAAATACTTAACAGTCACTCTTAGGTCTTATTTTACACTTTAGAACTTGAGTCATGAAATTAAAGCCCTTTGAAAAATGCATTTTTAATGTTACTTGGAAATGTCTTTCTTTCTTTCTTTCGAAGGGGCTCTACATAATAACACCATTTCTCCACACATGAGCACACTATTAAGACAATTGCTACTGATTGCCTTTTAATTGCATTTCAAATGTGTTTGAGTATTTTTGAAAAGGTCATGCAAAACTCCAAGACTTGCACACGAGGAGAGCACAAATGGGCGCCTGCACTGCTTCAGACACCACCAGGTTTAGCTTCCCCAGCTCACAGACGGTTTTCTCCTCAGTCGTTTGCCAAATGTATTTTAGAATGTCCAAAATTTAAAATGTTGATGTATGTGAACCAACTACATAATGAAAGACTCCATGCACCATTAAAGTGGTACTGTGTCACTCCATTTTCCTTAAGTGTCCTGCGTGTGGCTCATCAGTCCTGAGCAGGAACACTTCTGAAAGGTACCTCGCTAATAACTTTAGCCAGAAAGGAAGGTATTTGCTTGGTTTTTAACTTCTTTCTTGTCTTTTGTTTGAAATGGGCTTCTTTTTTTTCATTTCTCTTGAAAATATCAAATTATGACCATGGAATATGCATAACAAACTCCGATCCAGTCCTTGATTATTCACAGCCCAATCACAGTTTGTGTTTTACCCCAGCCATTTGCTCCACCACTCCTTACCGGCTGCCTGCCTTTTGCCATTTCACTGCTTGTTAGTCTTTGGCCAGAGTATCCCAGAAAAAAAAAAAGGAATTTTAAAGAAGAGGTGGGGGAGGCTGGCCAAGCCATCTGAATGCCTTCCAGTTTTGTCTAAAGTTCCTACAAGCAGCTGAGGGTGCATGCGCACAAGCAGTTCTCTGGTTATACCCCACCGGCAGTATCTCCCTGTGACATGCCACATCCCCAAGCACTACTGTTAATATTTTGGAGATGTGCATTTTATAAGCTACTAATTCTTCAGATGCAAAGAGAGACACCTATTTGAAGAAGAAATCCAAAAATTTTGATTTGTCACAAAAAAGTTAGAATGTTTGCCTTGTTCATGGTGTGTACCCCAGAGGAAAATGGCCAATGTTAGCTGTGTACATTACAGGAGTTGTGACCAGCTCCTTCAGAACTCTTGCTCTTGGGTGGAAAGACAAGTGTGCATGCCCACTCTCTTTGTCAAGAACTGTTTACAATGATTGAGTCAGATAATATTAATAAATATTCTTTGGGAAATGACCTGCCATCCATCATCTTATGTATGCCAATCAAGTAAGGAGGAATTCTTTAAAAGAAAAGATGCAATAGAAAAGTCAATAAATTTGGAGTGTGTTGGCCATGAGTCCACTTTCTAGCTCTGATATGATCTTTGTGACCTTAAATACTAATTTCTATGAGAATCATGAGATTGCTAAGTGCAAGTGGGTTTCTGGGCATCTGTTACTCTACTGCATTGTTGGTGAAAATGCACAATGACTTAGACCTGTTACTACGTTGTTCCCAAGTTTCCTACAAAGATAAACACATTTTCTTACATGCCCAGAAATGATATTGCTTTGTGTTTTCTCACACAAGATACAGAAAAGCGTGTGTGTGTATGTGTGTGTGTATGTATGTATGTATGTATGTATATGTGTATGAATATGTATAAATACCATAGATAATTATTTATAGTAATATTGTTAATAATTCCCAAATCCCAGAAACAACACAGACATACTTCTATGGTAGATGGATAATCATTTCTTGATACATTCAGACAATAGAACACTACTTGATAATTCAAAGTTAACAAAATATCAACTTCTACAAGACATATGAATTTTAAGTTTGTTTTGCTAAGTGAAACAAGCTGTAGCCAAAAGCACAGATATTGTATGGCTTTATAATTCTCTAAACCTGTACTTCTGTGCAAACTGACAAAATTAATATTTAAAAACTCCACATTCAACCAAGAGCTACAACCCCCCCAAAAACTCCAAAAACTACACAACAGAGAAAACTATATTGCAAATTAATAATAAAACCCCATAGAAATTAAAAGAACTCTGTAAAGCAATACTTTGGCTACTTATTAAGAGAGTAAAGAAAGGTGTTCTTTGCGAGTAAAGCACAAAAGAACCCTACACACACCCCATGCTCAAGTCAGTAATAGCATTCATCTTTACAGGATAATGTGTGAGTCAACATATAACATTTTGTGTATGCTAAGGTTAATTAAATACATGATAAAACATGGATTATAAGAGCAATATTTCTCCCTTACTGAATAAAAAGTTGCAAATAGAAGAAGGGTAGGCATCAAAATTCCAACATAATTCTGTACAGACTTTAAAAGAACAGTACTCAACTTCATATGGAAAAACAAAAAGCCCAGGATAGCCAAAACAATCCTGTACAATAAAGGAACTTCCTGAGGTATAACCGTCCCTGATTTCAAGCACTACTATAGACATATAACAATAAAAACCACATAATATTCACATAAAAACAGACAGGGGGACCAATGGAATAAAACCTAAGGCCCCGATGTAAAACCACATACATCTGATCAAAGAAAAACAGACATATACAATAAAACATTAAACATATTCAACAAATGGTGCTACTCTAACTAAATACAGGCATGAGAAGAGTGCAAATAGATCCATATCTATCACCCTCCAGTAAGATAAAACCATGTAAAAATATATAAATTAGTAGTTAATGGGTTAGTAATTAAGGCAGAGCTAGCCAAATAAGGAGCCCTAGTCATCGGCCAACTGATTTATCACTAATATAGTGTTCGTTTGTGGCTACCCAGGATGGCAGGAAGAATCATCTGTAACATGGTGGTTTCTCAGAAAACTGGAGTCCACACACCTCAAGACCCACCAACACCAGTCTTGTGAATATAACCAAAGGATACTCAATAATACCACAAAGACAATTGCCCAAATATGTTCAAAACAGCTTTATTCATAATATCCAGAACCCAAAACCAACCTAGAAGTCTCTCAACAGAATAATAGATAAAGAAAATAGGCACATTTACACAATGCAATTACTCAGCTGTTAAAAACAATGACATCCTAAAATGTGAAGGAAAATGGATGGAACTAGAAAAACAATTATCCTGGCTGAGGTAAGCCAGACCCAGAAAGACAAACATAGTGTGCACTTACTATAAGTGAATATTGTGAATATTAACTATAAAGTAAAGGACAATCATGTCACAACCCATAGACCCAGAGAAGCAAAATTACAAGAAATTTCCCTGGGAAAGGAAAATGGAATAGACGTTGTGGATGGAGTGAATGGAGGATGGGAACAGGAGGGATCATGTTGGGGAAGGATGGAGGGAGAGAACACTGGAAAAGACAACTGGAATCAGAGGCATCTCTAGGATGAGCTAGGAATCTAGTGCAATGGAAATTCCCAGGAATCCATGAGGGTGACCTTAGCTAAGACTCCTAGCAATGGGGAATATGAAGTCTGAACTGGCCACATCCTGTGTTCAGGCAAGACTTCCAGGGCAAGGGTTGTGACACCAACTCAGCCACATAACAATTGACCTACAGTGATCCTGCCTGCAAGATGTGCTGGGGCAAAAGTGGTACAGAAATAGTGGGAGTGGCCAACCAATGGCTGGTCCAGCTTGAGACTTACGCCATGGGAGGGAGCCCTGACAGTGCCTAGAGGGCCAGGACTCTGAGGCTGGATACCCCAGAGACCTAGGACAGAACCAAACACAACTGGCAAAAGAAAATCAGTGAAATAATTCTGCTATTCTCATAGATTGGTGCCTAGGCCATTTGTCATAATAGAGGCTTCACCCAACAACTCATGGAAACATATACAGAGAGCCACAACTAAAAATAAGTGGAGCTTGGAGAATCCTGCAGAAGTGGGGGAGGGATTGTAGGAGCCAGAAAGGTCAAGGACACCACAAGAAAATCTGTAACATCAACTAAACTGGAGTCATAGGAGCTCCCAGAGACTGAACCAACAACTAGGGAGGCTGTAACTAGGCCTTCTACATATAGTTACACTTGTGTAACTTGGTCTTCTTGCAGGACTCCTAACATCGGGAGCAGGACTATCCCTGACTTTGGGGATCCTTTTCCTCATACTAGGTCACTTTGCCTCAGCCTTTGCATGAGGGGAGATACCTAGTCTTACTGCAACTTGATACGCCATGTTTGGTTGAAATGTGTGGAACTCCTGCCCTGTCCTGAAGAGAAACTGAGAAATGGATAGTGGGGGGAGAGGGAAAGTTGAGGGAGTCATTGGGAGGAAAAGGGAGTGAAAACTGCTGTTGGATTCTAAACAATAATTATAATTATAATAAAGCAAAAGAAGTATGCTAGCCTGAGCCACAGAATGTCAGACTGGAATTAGAGATATACATACTTTTAAAAAACTGTTTTATAAATCTAATGTGCAGATCATGCATGAAGTCCCAGAACTTAACAACTTAACAGTCTGAAGCAGGAAAATCTCAGATTCAAGGCTCAACTGTGCTATTGTCTGACCCTGTCTCAAAAACAAAAGAAAACCCCAAAATGTTTTATGTATAAACACACACACACACACACACACACACACACACACACACGAGCAAGCATGTGTGTACATGCACAGGCATGCCATGTATGCATACACAGATAATAAAGAAAATATATTAATGTATTTCCATTTTATTACACACAGATTTTTTTTTCTAGTTCTGACCACTGAGAGATATGAGAAACCAAATGCCAGCAACAATGAACATACTTAGGACCTAGATCTTACTTCCTGAAACCTGTTTATCAATAGAATAAACCATGTCTTCTCTGTGAAGTGATCTCCAGAGGTCTGGAATAGAGAGCAGTAAAATGAGTCTAGGGGCTGGTGAGATGCCTCAGCAGGGAAAGTGCCTGCACTCAAATGTGAGGACAGGATTTATGATCCTAAGCATCAACATGAAATGCCAGGGGTGGGGGTTGGAGGCGCCTCTAACCCCACCTCACTGGAGACAAAGAATCCCCAGAGCAAGCTGCTAACAAAATACCGAAAATTTTAAATTCTGGCTTGGTGAGAGACCATGTTCTCAACATAGAAGGTGGGAAGAGACAGAGAAAAAAAATCCAATGTCAACCTTAGGCCCCCAAACACCCAAGGACACACACATGTGCCCACACACATGGAAACACACATACACATTCTTACATGCATACTACACAGAGAGAGAATTTTGAAACAGGAGTATAGAAAATCTTGTCATGGCCCAAATATGACAATGTTCATATAAGATGCACTATATTGAAATGGCACAAGTTATTGTGAAACAGTTCCTCATGATCAAAGTTGGGTCAAAGTGTCAGCAAAATAATCAGTAGCAATATTGCATTCCTAACCACTGAGTGAGCATCCACATACCAATATTAAGTAACCAGATGAGTAAAAAGGATAAGCATGGAAAAATATATACCACAGAAATGTCACTATTAAATGACAATGATTGTTGTCATCCAGGTCCATCAGTGAATCCTAAAACCAAAAGGCAAATGCTTTAGATAAAACAGTGTATTTGAAGAATCCTTAAACTTCTCTAAAATTTCTGTAATTTGATAAAGAAAATAGGTATATTCATAGTGACAATTCAGCACATGCTATTTTACAATTCCATAAATGAATTACTGATATCACATATCTCCCAGTAATTCAAGTGAGAAAGGCACATCACTTTCTGGAGTATCTATATCATAAAAGAAACTACCTTGGGATGAATATGAGAATACTTCATGTGACCACAAACTGAATATCATTCTACAAGAATAGGTCAGTACTCTCAAGAATGTCAAGGTCACCACATCACAAAGCATTGGCAAGGAGCCGTCACTGAGGAGGAGACTCAAGAAGACCTCACCACCATCTGTGTTAGGAAAATCTGAACAAGACCCTGGAAGGAGCAAAAGAAAAAGAATCCAAATTTTCAAAACTAATGAATGATGAATGGTGGTGTGCATCACAAGCCTAGCCTTCAGAAAGTGCTTGAAAACACCCAAACTGCCTTATTGCAAAACTTTTGGAATGATTTCTTTAAACTTTTAATATGAGTTAAGTGTATAGGCAGTAAATGAAACCATCACCCAAGTGTTACATGAGCAGTTTGGGTTACCATGTCATGCAAGAGATTATCAATAGTGAAGCTGAGTGAAGATTGCCTTAACATTCTACTTTATTTTTTACAGTTTCTTTTGGGGTTTTAAATTATTTCAAAATAAATTGTCAAAAGAAACTTTGAATAATTAAAAACAACTTTATCCTCCTTATATTGCTGTATCAATCTAAAATGGCTATACATACTTTTTAACTTTTTAATAATTATTTTTGTACTTGATATAACACAAAAATCTGACATGTTATATGGGTATGTCTTTCAGATGTTAAGAGTCACACTGATGGCATTAAAACTCAATGTTCCCAAAATGTTTCAGTGTAAGCAAAAGTATGCATTATTTTTCTAACCATTTCTATGGTTAGGAAGGGCAAAAATGAATTAGAGGCCTGAATCAACCATAACAGTAAGTTTATTTACCTGGATTTAAAATAAGGAGAATATCAATTATTAAAGAACAAAAGCATTTATTCAAAAGAGTTCTTGTTCTTCACAATGAGTGCTTAGTGTTACCAACATTGCTAAATAAAATATGACCTCTGCACGTTGAAAGCAATCAATCTAATCTCAGGGATAGCAATACCAGGTCAACATTTTCAAAATATGATGGGGGCGGGGCACAAAACCTTGCTATGTTTACAGGCTTGGTTCTTTCCTGTGCTTTAAGTTCTAAATAAGATTTTCTAAAATTCAGTTAAGATACAAAGTTTTAGGTTCTATGAAACAGAGTAAGGGAAAAGATACACAAAAGATATATAATCTCAAAACCTCCATAGATTTTACTTCTATCTTTAGAAGTCTGTATTTTTCATAAAATTTTTCGCAGCAAGACTTTTTTCTTAATTTCTGAGCAATATTCCTGCTTGTATTATAAGTACATTTCCTCCCTCTGACTCAAACTCCATGTGAAATTTAATTTGGTGGTCCCTGAAAAACATATAGCTTTATGATCATTTTACCAATTTTAATTTTCTCAGTAGGTAGAAACTAAGATTGATATTCCCAGCACTTCTAGCTACCATGATTTTTGAGTGAATATAATTAGAGACTTAAAATATCGATCTTATATTGATACAGAGATATTTAAAAGGAAATAAGTGATTTGTTGAGTGTATCTGTATTTTAAAAAAGTTATACCTTCTCTATTTTAAGGATTTTTTTCTCATTTTGAATTGGTAATTACATATACATGCTAACAAGTGGATAGCCTTGTGTGGGTCTTTTTATTCTGAAAATAGAGAAAACCATCATTCCCTTTTGCTAGAGTGCTCCAGCAGTCAGTCAGAATTCATTAGTAACAAGGAACCTGCGGCCTCCAGGAGCTTCCTACAGCCATATCCAAATTAAATTCAGATCCTTTACATAAAGAACTTCATAAGAAGAGTGATAGATACTAAAAATATGTAGACTTTTTTAGCATGGTAGGTTTAGAGAGGCTGAGCAAGATGGTGGTGACTAAGTTCCTCACAATTGATTCTTAAGGGCACAAAAGCTGAATATTCATGCACATAACTACTTTCACAAGAGCCAAGGAAGCCTTGTGAGTCCACAGTGCCTATTTCTAATAATACAATGAAAAGAAGCCTTGAAAAAGGCAAGCAGAGGGGAAAAGTCATTTCTTTCCTGACTTCATGCAGCTGAGTGTTGGGAGAATAATCACCCACTCAGAGAAAGAAAAATACATGAAGGCATAAAACTTACCACCATAGGCTAGACCAATATAGGACAAAACCCACAACTCCTCCATTCCAATACCCACAAATTGAGCAAGTGGAAAGGCTTTAAAATAGAGAAGTGGCTGCTTCCTACCCCAATTCAGTGCCAGCAGAGCAGGAACCATTGCAGAGAGAAGCTCAGAGCTCGAGTCAGCCCTGCAACCTTGAATCTTGCACCTCATGCAAATTAACATTCCTATACATGGGGAAGGGTTATAGATGCATCACTTGGATCAGCCTGACCTCAGGGAGAAAGCTGTGTCCTGATAAGGCTGCCTTGAATTTCAGCCTGTCTCATTTCTAGCCTTGGAGTGGGTCTGGGGCACATACTCCGTCTTGGTGAAGCTATGAAGGTTCCTGTGACTATAAGACCATGTATAACCTAGCTCAGCATTGGCCTTTGACTGTACGTCTATCGTATTGCTTACTGTAGGTCCCTAGTCTTGTGTTGTACAACTAGGAGCAGTACAGTATTGGCAGACAGAGCACCAGAAATGCCTCAGCATTGGAAAGAAACCTCTGCCCATTGAAACATACTCCCATTTCAGCCAGTTTTATCACTGACAGCTGTGGGCATCCTGAGACTGTATGTCCGCATGACTGTGAAATTCAGGTGAAAAATGCATTACTGTCAACCTGTGTAGGCAACAGTCTCTAACTTTAATCAGCATAGCAGGACACAAGATTCTACTCACTGAGGGTCAAACATGACTATAATGCTGAGGCTTTGATATGGAACTTGAATAATGGAACCTAATCCTAGGAAGATCTTAAGCATGTAAGTCCCACACTTGTGTAGGTATGAAGCCTCTGAAAGGATCCAAGTCCATCAGATTTTTTAGATTCCAGATTGAATCACCTCTAACTGGTTAGAGCAGCCTTGGTCCATGCGACCACATCAACAATAAGTAGCTTCTACAAGCAAAGGGTTTTGTTTATTTTCCTACCTAAGGGTTGTGCTGCTTCTGTCTATGGGCTCCAAGGGAACACACCTGTTTTGTATCTCTATAGTCATGGGTCTGACTTAGGATGCTGAGATTATTCTATCTATGGTGACTGTCAAGAGCCCATCTGTATTCCTCAGTGCCCACTAACAACTAGCCCATATCAGCCTGGTCTAGTCCCAGAAAGAGACTTCTGTGAACTTGTGTTTTGTTCTCTCACAATTCCTTACTAACAACACACATATTGCATATTTAGGACAAATATAAGCTTGGATGGCCTTCTACCACTGAAACACTAACAGTAACCCGCAAGTGCCTCCTGGAAAATCTGCACCTGACTGTCTTTTAGCGCTGAAATAGTAGAAGTGACTATGGGCTCTAAGAAAGTTTGCAGCCCAATGAGAATTTCTGGACGGACATAGAAAAGCAGTCCAGATCCCTGGTATTAATATTGAATCTCCTAATTCCAATGACTCCATGTGATAATAGCTTTCAAAAAACAAAAATTCTACCTAGAAAGACACCAGAAATAGTCTAGGTAATGTTCAGCACATGGGAACACTGACAAAAAAGAAAATAGTCATTTTAAAGAAATTCAGTGATCTTAAGGCAAAGAGAAATGTTTTCAGCATTTTAACAAAAATTTAACAATGACATAGACATCATTTTTTTTAAAAAAGAAGCAATTCTTGATTTATAAAAATAGATACAATGATATTGACATATCAAAAGAAAGCATTGGTGGCAAGAGCAATCCAACCAGAAGACTTGGTGACTATGAAGATAGGCTACCTGGAAGCTAGTAGAAGAAAAGAAAAAAGTGAAGGAAGCCACCAGCAACTTTATATTGTATTGAAAGAGAAGTTGTTCAAATTATTGGGGTTCAAGAAAACCATAATGTGGCCAAATGAAGTTCCTCAAACTGAAAAGAGATGAATGAGTAAGTAAAAAGTATGTGAAGATAGAAGCTGACTAGAGAAGAGCAACACTCAGGCAAATGGATCATACTTAACGAGACTGCATAATAAATCCTACTCATATCCATTGGCAAACAAAACAATATGTTATGTGATAGGCAATATAAAAAGATCATGTAACTTTAAAAACTCAAATGCAAGGAGGGATGGAGCCTGAATGCTGACTTTTCTTAGTAAATTTTCTCTCAGGCTTGTTTGTTTCTGTTGTTGTCTTTATGATTATGTTAAATTGCTATCATTTAAAATTGCTTCTTATAATCAAAATGTTTTTGCAGTTTCATGATACCCAGAAATCATAAATCTGTAAATGATGGCTTAATAAGGAATAGGAAGTAAGAATTTATGATTAGATAGATTATAGACCTGACTACACAATCTGCTGCTAGTATTCTAAATGGACATAGTACCAAAATGACTTCTAATGGCAGTTCATTATAACCATGGATTAGGGAATCAGTCCCATCAGAGAAGCTTCTGTTGCCTCAGATGATGATCAACAGAGGTCTTCAGCTAGCCCAGGTTGAAGAGACTTCAGAATGTTCAGCCCTAAGTGCAGCATATATACCATACTGCACTGCCTCTTTAAATAAATCCAGGGATCATACAGAGAGGAGGCTGAAAGTGTATACAACTGGAGGTGGTGGTTGACTGCAATGAAACAACACATTGTAGACTTTGCAGCACAGCTGTGCATGTGAACTCACAGTGGTTGTGATAGCTTGCACAAGGTCTGTGAAAGCCCAAGCCAAATAAATTCCAGCATGGAGAATAGAGTGGGGTAAAGAGTCTTACCCCTAGCTGAGACACCATTGCCAAATGTTAGCTGTTGGGAAGGAAAGGTTAGTTTCCTCTGAGTATAGTCCCTGATCAAAGTATAGTATAAGGCCACACATCTTAATTGTGTGGGAGTGCAAATTGGACTCAATGAAGACAAAGGACACAAAGCTGCTTGAGACAAAAAGAAGAGTGGGTCTGGGAAGAGTTGGGGATGGAGGCTGAATATAAGCAACACATACTGTACTAAATTCTCAAAAAAACTAATGAAAAATATTTTTAAAAGGATATTATCTCCATGCAGGTACCTAGAGTCTGGGCTTCTACCTGCGGCCAGGTTCTTTTCTGATGTCCACACTGACACTGTGTGACCTTCCCTGCCACCTCGGGGCCATGGGGGCATCCAGGGCCATGTCTGGGTCTATGTTCCTGCTATAGCCAGGGTCTGTGTTGATGTGACCAGTGTGGTCACAGGGGCCAAAGGAACCATGCATGATGAAATCCAAGGGCCATGCTGAGCCTTTCCATCTGTCACTAGCCCCAGGAAATCTGGTCCTGCCCTACACTGGGCACTGCAGCAAGAGAGCTGGCCCCAGTGTCCTATGCAAGGGAGAACTGCTCCTTGCCATCACAGCACAGACATTGGAGAGAAAGGGCCTTGATGGTATGAGTATAGGAGAGCTGGCTCTATCCCTCACGTGCAGGGGCAGTCCCAGGCCCAGACAGCCTAACTTCATCTGCCCCATCTATGACCTGCTGGAGCTCTTGAAGGGACAGGTCCTGAGGAACAAGACCTGCAGGATCTTCATTATTTGGGATGGCCAGGGAATATCTAAGAGGAGTTCTGGTCAAGATGCAGTGATGTACAAGATGGTGGTATACCAGAAACTAGAAGCTTTGAACCGTATCAATGCCTCATTGCAATGAACATTTGCATGTAAAGTTGTTGGACAAAGTGTAACATAACATGGCTCCTAATGTCACTGAGATAAATGAGGGGGTGTTGGAAAGACAAGAAAGACAGGAGAAAAGAAGCGTTTGTTTGTTTGTTTGTTTGTTTGTTTGTTTTTATTGTTTACTTGGTTTGGTTTGGTTTTATTTTTTTATAATTTTCTTTTAGGGGGATGCTACAAGGCTGAGAATGAAGGGCCTGGAAAATGAGTGGAATTGAAGTGCACGATATGAAATTTCCAGAGAATCATTGAAGAAATTGTATAAAATAAAGTGATATCACCTCCAAGGACATCATGGACATCAAGCATACCCTGTGTAAAGAACAGAGTAAGATATTCCAAGTCTGTGGAGAATGTTGGTGAAACATTTGCTGCACAACCTGAGGCTGGACCTCCAGCACCTATATAAAAAGTGTGGTAGAGCAAAACATGTCTGTAATTTCAGCACTAGGAAGGCAGAGGGTGGGTCCCTGGAATTCCCTATCAGGCTACCCTACCCTAAATCACACTGAGTCCTGGTTCACTGGGAGATTCTATCTCACAAACCAGTTGGAAAGGCAGTTAAGGAAGACATCCATTGTCAATCTCTCTCTCTCTCTCTCTCTCTCTCTCTCTCTCTCTCTCTCTCTCACACACACACACACACACACACACACACACACACACACACACACACCTCAAATAAAAGAAACTACCAATGATTATTTTTTAGGCATTATAAAAACAAGAACAAATGAACTACCAAACCAAGAAACAGCAAATGCTATGAATGTGCAGGAGTTATGTCAAACTAGAACAGGGAGACTTGTTCGACTTGTTCTTTTTTGTTGTTGTTGTTCTTTTCCAGGTTTTTAGAAAGGGCTTCCTGATGTAGCTGAGATTGTTCTTGAATTTCCCTGTTCAGGATTACAGGTATTCACCACACCTGACATAAAAGCTGGTTCTTCACAGGCAAATAAATGAGGCATTGGCTCCTAAATAACAAAAAAAAAAAAAAAAAAAAAAAAAAAATAGATCTTGAAAAGGAACAATAAGACCCATAGCCACAGATACACAGAAGGTGCTTAGAAGTTATAAAATGAAGAATTGACAACCAGAAAAAATATATGCAAACTCCCAGACACACACACCTTGCCAAAATTGAATTATTAAAAAATAGAAAATCTGAACTAACATTCAACAGTTAGTAGGATAGTTAGTATAATCTTGGGATCAACATTATCTTATCTAATAACTAATAAAACAAGTTTGTAGACTTAAGTAGATTTATAGGTGAAACAAATCTAGATTACTTTGCTTGTTTTTTTTTTCTAATTAAAACCATGTCTCAGTATAGGAATGTCTTTGTCAATCACCATACTTGCTTTGGGTTAGCAGTGTGAAAGAGCATCATCTTTGACATGACCCCAAAAGCACAGTCAACTGATTTTTAACACTGGAACAATTAATTATACATCTATATAAGGAAGAAAAAAAACATACCCATTTATCACTGGTTATGAAAATAAAGTCAACACAGACTATCTAAATATAAAACCTGAATCTATGATATTCATATTTATAAAACAAAATACCAAAAATAAAATACATAACAGCTTCTTGAATGGGTAAAGTTCTTTTGGACAAGTCTCTAAAGAAAAAAAAGTAGAAATAAACAAAATGATTGGACCCCCATCGCCAGGCCTCTGCTAGAGGTCTCAGCTGGAGAGTTGAAGGCCACAGCCAGATCTGCTTATCATCGCAGGACCATCCTGAGTCCCTGCCTGCCATATCTTTGACCCCCATCACTGGGCATCTGCTAGAGCACTGGAACAGAAGGCAGATCCAACAATCCTGCCACATTCAGGGAACTTCCTGGAGCTGTTCTGAGCACACTAGACCTGCCTATACACACAGGACCACCCTGAATCCCTACCTGCCTCATCTCTTATCCCACTGCCACCAGTCCTTTGCTGGAGTTCCGGCACCTGGCCAAGATATGCTTATCACTGCAGGACCATTCTGAGTTCATGCATGCTGGATCTTTGACCTCCCTTCACTGGCCTCTGATGGAGCCTGATTTTTGACCCCAATTGCTTGGTCCCCTCCCTGAGATGAGACCTCTTAGAGAGCTTTGACCACCCAGAGTTACAGACATCGAACTTCTGACCTACCTAAGCCCACAGGGAGAGTAACAGAGAGAGAGAGAGAGAGAGAGAGAGAGAGAGAGAGAGAGAGAGAGAGAGACAGAGAGAGAGAGAGAGAGACAGAGAGAGAGACAGAGAGAGAGAGAAAGAGAGAGAGAGAGACCCCACCTGTACCTACTAGAAGAAGCAATGAGAAGACAGCAGTACAAGAAAACACCTAACAATAGAAAGACAAGCATGACACCACCAGAATCTAGGGATTCTACACTAACTAGACGTGAACACCTCAAAGCATATGAAGCAGAAGAGAATTACTTAAAATTTATCTTCATAAAAATAATAGAGGCCCTCAAAGATGATGTGAGAAAATCCCTTAAAGAAATAGAAGAAAGAAACAAACAAAAAATTGGAAAAAATAAAATAATTCCTTAAAGAAAGTACAGAAAGGCAAGAAAAAACAACTAAATAGGAAAGGTGAAGGAAACAGTTCAAGTCTTCAAAACTAAAATAGAGACAATAAAGAAAACACAAACTAAAGGAATATTGGAAATAGAAAAACTGGGCAAATGATCAGGAACTATAGATAAAACCATAACCAACAGAATACAAGAGATGAAAGAGAGAATCTCAGGCACTGAGGATAAACTAGAGAAAATAGATTCATCATCCAAAGAAAATCTTAAATCCAACAAATCCTTAACACAAAACATTCAGGGAATGTGGGACACCATGAAAAGGCCAAACCTAATAATAATAGGCATAGAGGAAGGTAAAGAATCCCAGCTCAGTGCTAAAGAAAGCATATTCAACAAAATCATTGAAGAAAACTTTCCCAATCTAAAGAAGGCCACACCCATGAAAGTACAAGAAGCATACTGAACACCAAATAGATTGGAACAAAGAAAAAAAGACCACATGACACATAATAATCAAAATAGCTAACATACAGAATAAAAAAAGAATATTAAGAGCAGTGAAGGAAAAGGGGCAGGTACCATACAAAGGCAGACCTATCAAAATTACACCTGACTTTTCCATGGAAACTCTCAAAGCCAGAAGGTCCTGGATTGATGTTCTACAAGTACTAACAGTCCACGGATGCCAGCCCAGGCTACTATACCCAGCAAAACTCGCAGTCATTATAGGTGGAGAAAACAAGATATTTAATGAAAAGCCAGATTTTCACATTATGAATATACAAGCCCAGCCCTGCAGAAAGTTTTGGAAGAAAAACTCTAACACAAAGAAGTTAACTTCGCTCACAAAGACATAGGCAATAGATAATCCCACTTCACCAAAACCAAAGGGTAAAGCAGGGAAAATATATTCACAATACCACCACCAACAACATATCTAAAACAAACAAGCATTAACAAACAATGGTCCTTACATTGCCCAGTTTTTTTTATTTCTTCAACATTAATGGTCTTAACTCACCTATAAAAAGACACAAGCTAACAGAATGAATACAAAGACAGAATCCATCCTTCTGCTGCATACAAGAAACACATCAAATCTTCAAAAACAGACATTTCCAGTAAAGTGCTGGAAAAAGATCTTCCAATCAAATGGACCCAAGAAGCAAGCAGGTTAATATCTAACAAGTTAGACTTCAAATCAAAATCATTCAAAAGAGATGAAGACGGTCATTTTGTATTCATCACAGGAGAAATTCATCAGCACAAAGCCTCAGTTCTGAACATCTATGCCCCAAATACAAAGACACCCACATTTGTAAAAGGAATACTACTAAGATACCAAGCTCACATAAAACCTCACACACTTATACTGAGAGACTTCTATACCCCATTCTCACCACTAGACAGGACCACCAGTCAGAAACTTAACAAAGAAACAAAAGAACTACAGAAGTTATGTCTCAATTGAGTTTAACAGACATCTACAGAAAATTCTATGCAAACACAAAAGAATATAGCTTCTTCTCTGCTCCAAATGGAACTTGGAACTCTAAATGGAAATGGAACTCTAAAATTGACAAAATATTAGGCTACATAACAAACCTCAACAGAGACAAAAAAATTGGAATAGTCCCTTGTATCTTATCAGACTCCCATGCTTTAAGGTTGGAATTCAACAATACAAATCACTGAAAGCCTACAAACTCATGGAAACTGAACAATGTGCAATTATACCATATTTGGGTCAAAGAAGAAATAAAGAAAGAAATTAAGTACTTCCAAAAATTCAACAAGAATTAGGACACAACATACCCGAAGTTAGGGGACACCTTGAAAGACGTGCTAGGAGGAAAGTTTATTGCACTAAGTGCCCGTATGAGGAAAACAGAGGATAGTCACATTAGAGAATTAACATCACAACTGAAAGCCTTAGAACAAAAAGAAGCAAACTCACCCCAGAGGAGTAGATGTCAAGAAATAATCTATTTGACAGGTTGAAATCAATAGAGTGGAAACTAGGAACAAAATACAAAAAAGTCAATGTAACAAGGAGTTGGATTTTCAAGAAAATCAACAAGATACAAACCTTTATCCAAACTAACCAAAAAGCAGAGAGAGAGAACATGCAAATTAACAAAATCACAAGGGAAAAGGGGTACATAACAACGGAACTGAGGAAATCCAGACAATTTTTAGGTCATATTTTGAAAACCTGTACTCAACAAATTCGAAATACAAAGGAAATGGACATATTTTGGATAACTATCACTTATCAAAATTAAATCAAGAGCAGATAACTTAAATAAACCTATAACCACTAATGAAATAGAAGCAGTCATCAAAAGCCTCCAAGCCAAAATAAGCCAGATGGCTTCAGTGCAGAATTCTACCAGAAATTTTTAGAAGAGCTAATACCAATACAACCCAAATTGTTCCACACAATAGAAACAGAATGTTCATTACCAAACTCTTTTTACAAGGCCACTATCATCTTGGTACCGAAGCCACACAAAGACAAAACTAAGAAAGAAATTTACAGACCAATATCTGTCGTGAACACTGATGCAAAAATACACAATAAAATACTGGCAAACCGAATCCAAGAATACATCAGAAAAATCATCCATCATGACCAAGTAGGCTTCATCCCTGGCTTGCAAGATGGTTTAACATATGAAAATCTATCAACATGGTCTACCATATAAACAAACTGAAAAAGAAAAACCACATGATCATCTCCCTAGATGCTGAAAAAGACCAAAAATTTCAACACCATTTCATGATAAAGATCGTGAAGAAATCAGGGATAACAGGAACATACATAAACATAATAAGAGCAACATACAGGAATCCAACAGCCAACATCAAACTGAATGGAGAGAAGCTTAAGCTGATTCCTCTAAAATCAGGAACAAGGCAAGGCTGTTTTCTCTCTCCATATCTCTTCAATATTGTACTTGAAATCCTAGCTAAAGCAATAAGACAACAAAAGGAGATGAAGGGGATACAACTAGAAAGGAAGAAGTCAAACATTCACTATTTGCAAATGATATGATAGTTTACAAAAGTGATTCAAAAAACTCTACCAGGGAACTCCTACAGCTGATAAACACCTGCAAACTAGCAGAAGATACAAGATAGGATACAAGATAAACTCAAAAAATCAGTAGCCCTACTTTATTCAGACAACAAAGGAGTTGAGAAAGAAATCAGAGATATATCACCCTTTTCAATAGCCACAAACAACATAAAGTATCTTGGGGTAACACTTACCAAACAAGTGAAAGACCTATATAATAAGAACTTTGTGTCTTTAAAGAAAGAAATTAAAGAAGATAGCAGAAAATGGAAAGATCTTTCATGCTCTTGGGTAGGTAAGATTAACTTAGTAAAAAATGGCAATCTTGCCAAAAGCAACCTATATATTCAATGTAATCCCCATCAAAATTCCAGCACAACTCTTCACTGTCCTTGAAAGGATAATAATCAATTTTACATGGAGAAACAAAAGACCCAGGATACACAAAACAACCCTGTACAATAAAAGAACTTCAAGGGGCATCACCATCCCTGACTTCAAGCTCTACTATAGATCTATAGTCCTGAAAACAGCCTGGTATTGGCACAAAAATAGACAGGTAGACCAATGGGATTGAATGGAAAATCCTGATATTAACCCACACACCTATGAACACCTGATGTTTGACAAAACAGCTAAAAGTATACAATGGGAGGAAAAAAGCATCTTCAATAAATGGTGCTGGCACAATTGGATTATGGTGTGTAGAAGACTGCAGATAGACCTATGTCTATCACCATGTACAAAACTCAAGTACAAATGGATCCAGCCACACTGAACCTCTTAGAAGAGAAAGTGGGAGGTACCCTTAAACAAATTGGTCCAGGAGACTGCTTCCTGAACATATCTCCAGTGGCATAGACACTGAGATTGACAGTTAATAAATGGGACCTCCTCAAACTGAGAAGCTTCTGTAAGGCAAAGGACATAGTTGACAAGACCAAAGGGCAGCCCACAGACTGAGAAAAAATCTTCACCAATCTTATATCTGATAGAGGTCTGATCTCTAAAATATACAAAGAACTCAAGAAAATAATCACCAAAGCACCAAATAAGCCTATTAAAATATGGGGTATAGAAGTGAATAGAGAACTCTCAATAGAGGAAATCAAAAAGGCTGAAAGACACTTAAGAAAGTGCTCAACATCCTTAGCTACCAGGGAAATGCAAATCAAAACAACTTTGAGATACATCTTACTGTTGCCAGAATGCCTAAAATTAGAAACACCAATGACAACTTATGCTGGTGGAAGTGCAAACTTTTACAGCCATTTTGTAGTATGGTGTTTCCTCAGAAAAATGGCAGTCAGTCTACCACAGGACCCAGCAATCCCCCTCTTAGGCATATACCCAAATGATCCACACCCATGCAACAAAGACATGTGCTCAACTATTTTTGTATCAGCATTTTTTGTAATACCAAGAACCTGGAAGCAACCTAGATGCCCCTCAACTGAAGAATGGATAAAAAAGATGTAGTGACACATTTACAAAGGAAAAAAAATGGAGTCTTGAAATTCACAGGCATGAAACTTGAGGAAACTATCCTGAATGAAGTAACTCAGTCTGAAAAAGAAGAACATGGTATGTATTCCCTCATGTATGGATTGTAGACATAGAGGAAAGGATCAGCAGCCTATTATTCACACCGCCAGAGAAACTAGGATACAAGGAGGATTCTAAGGGATTCATATAAGGTCTCTCACAGAAGGGGAAAGGGACAAGACCTCAAGAGCATATGTGTGTGGGTTGGGGGCAGTGAGTGGAGAGGGAACTAGGAGAAAGAGAAGGGGAGGAGAGGAAAGCATGTGTGACTAGGATGATTGAGTCAGGAGAGGAATGTGAGGGGGGGAAGAAAGAGAGAGAACATAAAAGAGGGAGCCATTGTAGGTTTGAAGAGAAAATTGAACCTAGAGAAATGTCCAGAGACCTACAAGACTGACCCCAACTAACAATTTGAACAACAGTGGAAAGTACCATAAATGGCCCTTCCCTGGAAATGATATCAATGACTAACTTATCCACCATCACAGAGCCTTCATCTAGTAGCTGATGGAAACAGAAGCAAACACCCACAACTAAACACTGAGCTGAACTGGAATCTAGATGTAGAGAGACCAGGCTACAGAAACCCACAGAGAACAAGGAGGAGCCAATGCGCCCCCAGACTGATAGCTGAGAATCCAGCATGGGATTGACTCAGACCCCCTGAACATGAGTTTCAGCTAGAAGGCCTGAGATGTCTTAGGGACCTTGGACAGGATGTATTCCTGGTGCACAAAAGGACTTTGGGGGCACACTCCCCATGCAGTGATACACCCTTAACCTAGAGATAAGAGAGCAGGCCTCGTCTCTACTCCAAACGACTTGACAAATTTAGATGATTCCTCCTGTGGGGCATTACCCTACATGTGGAGTGGGGGGGAATGGGAGAGGAGGGTGGTTGGGGGGCATGACAGGGAAGGAGAGGGAAAGAGGGAGGGAGGGAGAGGGAACTGGGATCAATATGTAAATTAAAAATTAAAAATTAAAAAAAGAAAGCTACTTCATTAATTTATAAATTAAAGAAAATATTAACAATCAGAAACAAAACAAAAAATGGTTACAGGAAAATCCAAAGCATCTATAAAGCAAAGGAAACAAACAAAATAATGTCAGAAAATACCTACAAATATATGTCAGATAAGTGACCAATAATACTAGAAATATAAGAAACTCCAAAGATTCAATAACAGAAAAAGCCCATCTATCAACTAATGAAAAAAGTCTAATAAATCAAAATGGATATTTATTGAAAAATGTACAAATGTCCAAGTGTTATATAAAAAGGTGATCAGCATAACTGGTTTTCAGAAAAAAATCAGTCTAAAACCCTAATGTGTGAAGCTGCCTCGAAGTGTACTGATGACAATTGTTGGTGAGGAAAAATAAAATGGAACTTTTACACATTGCTGGTGGTAATGTAAATTAGCAGAGCCATTACAGAAAACAGCATGAAAGTTCCTCAGAAATTAAAAATAGAAATGCCATATGATCCAGCAAATCTCACTGCTGGGTATATATCCAAAGAATATGAATCAGGATATCAAAGAGACATCTGCACTAACCATTCACTACAGTACTATTTATAAAAAAAAGAAAGCTCTATAATGTCCATCATTTTATCAATGTATAAAGAAAGGATGACATATATACAATGGAATATTATTCAGCCATAAAAATAAATGACATTTTGTCATTTATAACCATGATGATGAGAAATGATTATGTTAAGGGAAATAATCCAGGCACAGAACTCAAATGCTGAATAATCTTATTTATAAGGAATATAAAACAGTTCATTTCATCTTAGCTGTTGATCAAATATTGGTTGCCAGGTGCTAATGTGGACACAGATGTGTAACTGTTGACAGGAGCAAATTCTAACACACTAGTAAATAATAGTTCACGATATCAGCTACTCTTCTCATTGCTGTGACATAACCCCTGGCAAAGGCAATATATGGATAGAAAGTTTTCATTTGGCCTGTAGTTTAAGGACATAAACACTCTATTATGGCATAGAAAGCACAGTGGCGAAAGTGTAAGGCAGGTTGTCACACTGCAGCCATAGCCAGAAGTCAAGTTGAATCACAGTGACCAGCTCTCAGCTCACTTTTCCCAACATATTCAATCCATAACCCCAGACCATGAGATTCTGCTGCTCATATTCAGTGTGAGTTCTGTGCCCTCGGTGTACATTTCTAGAGATAACATTACAATATACTATTGGTGTGTTTGCATGGTGAATATGAGTCCAGTCAACTTGACAATAAAAATTACCACCATAAAGATAGGAACAGATACACTGGACACTTTGAAAGTTAGAAATTTGTACCATAAAGAAACAATAGATGTTTGAGGCAATTCAATTTTAATCTGATGTGAACATTATTCCATCAATATCTACAAATTGCATATTTGTATATGATAAAATAAATTTTGAAATGGTTTATAGCCAGAATATCAACTAAAATACCCTATATCAAATATTTATAATGCATATTAAACTGAAAGTACATTGAAGCCAAAGTTATTAAAATGCCAATAAGATACATTTCTCCAAATCAAAATTTACTTGGGTACACAATTAAAAAGTTTTTGATGTTTTAATCTGTCTTATGTGTTATAGCTCTGGCATTGACTGAATTAGGAGACAAAGCATATTCAAAATTGTAAAGCTAAAAATTAGTATAACTATAATAGTATAATTAAGTATAATTATTAGTTGAATAGTTAATATACATCAAAGACATAATACGCATCTACATTGTCAGGTTTTAGACATATTTAAATCAAGAAATCCGCAGATGCTTGGGAATAAGACACCAGATCTCATTATAGATGGTTGTAAGTCACCATATGGTTGCTGGAAATTGAACTCAGCAGACAGTGTTCTTTACTATCGAGCCATCTCTCCAGTCCCAATCTCCACAGCTAGGCTGTGTGGCCTGCCAAAGCATTTTGCCCCACACAGCCCACCAGTTTTTGCCCTGCCCAGCTAGCTCAGTCAGTAAAGCATGAGACCTCTCAGTGTCATGGTTTCATGCCTCATATTGGGCACCAGGTATATCAAATCCACAGATTCTTGGGAAAAAAGGCTTTTTTATTTAAGGATGAAATTGGGAACACACACATTCACAGATACAGTGGGAATCAACGCTGTTGCCTCTTCATCCAGCAGGGAAGGGTGGAGAAAGATCAGGATCAGGTCAGCAAATGATGTGGCAGGACGCCTTCTGCGTACAAGCCAAGAGCATGTGATCCCTCAACCTCACTTCTTAACTGAGATCTTAGAGAAAATCACATTCATAGGGCTAGTCACCCTAAATGTTATTGGCTAATTGAATCAAGCTCCCACAACACTTACTCTTCACAATAATTTTCAAATTTGATGTAATTTTCATCTTATAAGAGAAGAAACTGAGCCTCAAAGTTGACCTAATTTTCTTAAGACATACAGCTAGCATAGCTTCCTGATTCCCAAAGCTATCCTCCTTAAGCCTCTCTTATTGCTGAAAGCTTACACAAAAACATGCTAAGCCCCTCCTTATTGATGTCTGATGCACAAGGACTACAAAATTTTCAGTCACAATATCCACTTCAATATATAAGTAAGCCAATGGTTACCAATAAAAAACTTTTTTTTAGAGAGGGTCCAATTCTTGTAGACTGGTCTAGCCTCAAGCTTGTATTTTCCTTGCCTCATTATTCCTAATGCTGGAATTCCGAGCATGCATACCAATATAACATCACACCCGTGTTATACATAAATTTCTTCTAGCAATCTGAGTACATCCAGTCTTCCACAGACCTGGGGTAAAAGTGATGCTTTGTTTTAGTAATGCTTTACTACCCATGGCTTTTTTTAACTATCTGTTTTCCTCAAAAAAAACTTTTTTTTTGGATTCTCAGCCCCACAAGTGCTCAGAGGTAGAATCATGGTCCCCTGGCACCCATTTGCATTTCTCATGTCCTTGCCAGAATGCCATTCTGCTAGACAATGACATCTTGCATCATCAGTCACTATCAAGTCAATATTGCCCTTAACCTAGAGCACATTTAGTGAGAAATAAAGCGAGGAGCTTCTGTCCTCTTTTCTCAGTTCTGTTTTTGTTCTTTATAATCTTCTGCAGAAACTAGGAGGTTTATTCCCTGCATGTCAAATCCTTCCCTATGACACTATCTCTAAAGATTCTAGTTCCTAAACCCTTTTCTAGACCTTACATCTATGCAGTAGTTTATCCCAAGTCTCAATGTTCAGCATTTTTATTTCTTCTCACTATTCAAGATTTCTCCTTGTTTGTGCTTAACACATGTGTGCATGAATGCATGCACATGCACGTGCAAGCATGTGTGCACACACATAAACACACAAACACAGCTTACATATATGTAAATTCATTCAAATAAATTCCTAGAGTGATTTAAGCATGTCAGTTACTTCATTTAAATTTAAATTTAAGATAATCATTAATCCCCTAACTTTCTCAAAGTTGACACTACTCACTTTTCTTTCAAAAGCCATATGAAACCTTTTCTGGTATTTCCCCCTCCCCCCACACACAAATAATTGGTCTTGTGTTCTTTGACATAACCCATATTTTCCATACCATTCTTTATTTTAATAGCTTACTTAAGTAGCTATTTCCTTTTATAGGTTTTGAGCTCATGGAGGGACCAGATCATTTCTTACTCAACTAACCCAGTGCTGGCATTCATAGCATCATTCCTGGCTTGCTACATTAATGAATGAAATAATTTGTTTCAGGAGCTATGTGAGAAAAGGTCTCCATATTCCATTTTAACAACTTGGGTTTTGTTCCATAATAGTTTAAAGAAAGACTTCAGTTTTAAGGGTGACCTAATAACAAAGACAAATGGTGGCTTCTAGCTCAATGTAACTTAAATGACTTCATTTCTGTCTAGAAACATTTATTGACTACATAATAAGGAATCTTACAGATTTAGAAAGAAAAATTATTAATTTAAGAGCTACCAATCTTCAAAGATTAAAACATAGTGTTCTGGCTGACTATCAGCCCAGCCTTTGTTTCCCCAGAGCCAAGCCTTGGCTAGAAGGCCTTTTCTAAAGAGGCCTCACTCAGCTGGAGAGTGCAGGTCCCAGCTAGACCCACCTATCTGTGCCTAAACATCCTGAGTATTAGCTCAGCCTTTGTTCCCCAGCACCAGGTCTTGGCTAGAGGTGAAGTCTGGGTCTAATTCCTGTGGTGTGAATTCTCCCCTACACCCTTCCCCGGGAATTCCCTGGGCATGTTCTGGATCTCACTGCCCCTGGGTCCTGTCCTCAAGAGTGCTCTTGGAGCTCTGATATACCCTCACCCACCCCCACTGAGAGCCTGCCCTCCCCCTACACTCTGCCCTACCCTGCCCACTGACCCACAACTCTGGCTGAGCACTGAGACAGGGGGGTGGAGCCAACAATCCAGCCACTTTCAGGGAAATTCCTGGAGCTGATCTGAGCACAATAGACCTGCCTATCCATGCAGGACCACCTGTAATTTCCACCTGACTGGTCTCTGACCCCACCCTGATGGTCCTCTACTGGAGTTCTGGGCCCCTCCCAGAGGTCCTCCTACCTCTGCAGGACCACTCTGAGTTCCTGTGGGCTGTATCCTTGACCCCCATTGCAAGGCCTCTGCCAAAGAGGCCTCACTCAGCTGGAGAGTGCCGGGTCCCTGCTAGACCAGACTATCCCTGAGGAAACATCCTGAGGGCTGGCCTCTGCCAAAAAGGCCTCAGCTGTCCTCTGCTGGACACTGATCTTTGACCCCCCATCGCCAGGCCCCTGCCTGCGGAGAGACCTTGAACCACCCAAAGCTATAGACATGGAACCTCTGACCCACCTAAGTCCATAGAGAGAGGGAGAGACCCCAACAACACCTACTGAAAAAAGCTATGGGAAGACAGCAATACAAGAAAACACCTAACATCAGAAAGATAAGCATGACACCACCAGAATCTAGGGAAGCTACACCAACTAGACAGAACACAACAAAGCAGATGAAGCAGAAGAGAACGACTTAAAAATTATCCTCATAAAAATGATAGAGGCCCTCAAATAAGATGTGAGAAAGCCTTCAAAGAAATGGAAGAAAAAACAAACAAAAAAGTGGAAGGAATGAATAAATTTCTTTTAAAAAGTACAGAAAGCCAAGAAAAAACGATTAAACAGGTGAAGAAAACAGTTCAAGACTTGAAAATGGAAATGGAGACAATAAAGAAAACACAAACCGAAGGAATGCTGGAAATAGAAAACCTGGGCAAATGATCAGGAACTACAGATGCAAGCATAACCAACAGAATTCAAGAGATATAAGACAGTATCTCAGGTGCGGAAGATAAACTAGAGGAAATAGATTCATTGACCAAAGAAAATTGTAAATACAACAAATCCTTAACACAAAACATCCAGGAAATGTGGGACACCATGAAAAGGCCAAACCTAAGAATAATAGTCATAGAAGAAGGTGAGGAAGCCCAGCTCAAAGGTGCCAAAAACATACTCAACAAAGTCATTGAGGAAAATTTTCCCAATCTAACGAAGGCCACACCCATGAAAGTACAAGAAGCATACAGAACACCAAATAGACTGGACCAAAGAAAAAAGACCCCTCGACATATAATAATCAAAATACCTAATGTGAATAAAGAAATAATGAGAAATAAAGAAAGAATATTAAGAGCAGCAAAGGAGAAAGAACAGGTAAAGGCAGACCGATCAAAATTATGCCTGATTTCTCCATGGAAACTCTCAAAGCCAGAAGGTCCTGGATAGATGTTTTACAATTACTAAGGGTCCACGGATGCCAGCCCAGGCTACTATACCCAGCAAAACTCTCAATCACTATAGATGCAGAACACAACATATTTAATGACAAAGCCAGATTTTTTCACTATACGCATCTACAAATCCAGCCCTACAAGAAAGTTTTGGAAGGAAAACTCCAACACAAGGAAGTTAATATGCACACAAAGACATAGGCAACAGATAATCCCACTTTTATTTATATGTATATAGGTATATTTCTCTCTATGAGTTTCTATGTAGCACATGCATACAGAAGTTCAAGGAGCCCAGAAAAGAGTATGTAATCTGGTGATAATGAAATTGTCAGTGGTTCTGAGTATTCATATAAATTACAAAAGTTAGCTGAGTATGAAATATCTGAATGAAGTTGCTAAATCAAAATGGCCTCACCTGGATTTAACCCAAAAGTACATGGCCAACAATAGGCTAAACGAGCGAGATATTAAAAATCATCTTCAACAGGATCATGTCAATTTCTATCAACACCACCACAGGTTATAGAAGACCCTCATCTGAGCATTAGAAGGGAGCCTACGCTTTAATGAGAATTAGCATATATCAAAACTTAATAAGCTTGCAGCCATGCTGCAAAGCCCAGGACTTCTAATATGCTCAACCACTACTTGTCTGCTTTCTAAACTCAACCTTATGGTCCATCAATAAGCCCTCTTCTGATTAGAATGTCTCTAACAATATGGTCGTTATGTTGAATCTATCTATAAAATTAGATACTATTTATAGCATGTTGTTTTCTTTTTTAATTAATTCCCCAAAAACATAAGGGGAAAAGGACCATGGCCTTTGTAAATTATCTGTCTATGGCACACAAGTGCTCAAGTGGTGGGAAAGAGATTCCACAGTATATTTTCGCAAGAGAACAAAATACATTTTAAAATGAGAATCTATTCTCACAAATTACCCAGGATTTCTTTACCTTCAACCCAATCACTTGCTACTAAAATTTTTCTTCCCAGAAAAAAAATCTCAATTAAAGTTGAAAACAAAGAAGGAGCTTTAATTTTAATCAATGTTATACTTAGCTGCTTGTATGAAAGTCAGGTTGTACTAGCAAGGTCACTGAGAGAAATTAGGTCTTGCTTGGCACAAGATGATCAGGTAAGCAGCATAAACTGTGGGTGAGAACAGATCAGTGTTGTGCAATCCCAAAGGACGAGCTACCTATCAAAATTACACCTGATTCTCCACAGAAACACTCAAGGCCAGAAGGTCCTGGATAGATGTTCTACAAGTTCCAAGAGTCCACGGATGCCAGCCCAGGCTACTATACCAGCAAAACTCACAACACTTTTGACTGAGAAAACACCATATTTAATGACATAGCCAGATTTTCACAATATAAATATAAAAATGCAGCCCTACAGAAAGTTCTGGAAGGAAAACTCCAACCCAAAGTAGTTAACTACACTCACAAAGACATAGGCAATAGATAATCCCACTTCACCAGAACCCAAGGGTAAAGTGGAGAGGGGGCTAGGAGAAAGAGAAGGGGAGGAGAGGAATGCACGTTGGACTAGGAAGATTGAGTCAGGGGAGGAATAGACAAGAGTAAAAAATAGAGAGAGATACCATAAAACAGGGAGCAATTATAGGTTTCAAGAGAAAACTGACTCAGGAGAAATGTCCAGAGACCTCCTAGACTGACCCCACCTAACAATTTGAGTAACAGTGGAAAGGCTCCCTACCATAAATTCCCTTCCCTGATAGTGAGATTATCTACCATCTACCATCATAAAGGTCTCATCTTGTAGCTGATAGAAATAGAGGCAGATACCCACAGCTAAACACTGAACCGAATTGGAATCCAGATGCAGAGAGGGAGGACAAGATCAAGCTACAGAAACCCACAGAGACAGCTGACCTGAACAAGGAGGAACTAATGCCCTCCCCTCCCGACTGATAGCTGGAAAACTAGCATTGGACTGACTCAAATCCCCTGAACATGGGTCTCAGTTAGAAGGCCTGGACAGTCTAAGGGACCTTGAACAGTGGAACCAGGATGAATCCCTAGTGCACAAAAGGACTTTGGAGCACATTTCCCATGGATAGATACTCCCTTAGCCTAGAGACGGGAGAGAAGGACTAGTCCCTATTCCAAATGACTTGACAGATTTAGATGACCCCTCCAGGAAGGTATCACTCTACATGTGGGGTGAGGGGGGAGAATGGTAGGGGATGGTGGTCGGGAGCATGGAAGGATGGTAGAGAGGAAGGGAAGGAGAGAGGGAGGGAAGAAAGGAGAGAGAAATTGGATTGATATGTAAAATAAGAAAAATAATTTTAATAAAATAAATTCTAAATGTTAATAATATCCAGTTTTTATGATCATTTCTTTATTTTCAGTGACTTAAAAATACCTTGAATAGTTTGTTTGTAATTGAGCAACATGTAACACTTATTCTCTTCAGTATTGGTATTGAAAATGTAGGGGACAACTGGGAACACACCCTTGGCATAAATAGGTGACAAACTGCAATTTCATGTGCTTCATTGTCCTAATCTTGTCTGCATACCCTTCATTGGAAAGTCACTGGAAGTTTGAAATGTGAAATCATAAGGGAATATTCTAGAGGAGAATGCTTTGAGAGAAAAACTGTACAGATTATTATCATATGATGCACTCTCTAATCACTGTTTAAAACAGAAAGATTTCCACTGGAAACATCAGCAGGATCAAGACTCTAAGGAATTTAATGACAGTTATTTCAATATGAGGAAAATGGAAATTTTGACTATGATATATATTTATTAAAAAATGTATAAAATAAACCAATATTTAGATTATTAGCTAACATCCAAATAACTTTGGTGACCTTTTTTCCTGATTCATTTCTCTGAAATAAATTAGTAACTTTATTTACTAATTAAATGTAAAATGAACTTGAATTTATTTGAGTTTTCCTCTCACTGATTTTTTTTTTGCTTTCTTGTAAGCCTCTGAAATTCACAAGTTATAGATATTTCACAAAATATAAAAACCAATGATTTTTGAATCAGAGTAGTTATATATTTTTCCTTTAACACTTTGAGGATGTTAAATCACCTGAGATTAAACATAACAACAAAAAGTAAAAGTCAGGTCTGACAAATCCTAGTTTAAAGCAATTTTAATTGCACCATAAATATTTATTCATTAAAAAATGTACCTATACATTCTCCAAACAAGATATCATATTTTAAATTCAAATGAATGTAGTAACATATGAAAGAGAATATTCAATAAATACAAAATTAAGAATTTCTTGTGTAAAACCATTTTTGAGCTACTACAATTTTTAATATAATACATAGCAATGAATTCATTTTCTCTGTTCATCCAGAACATATTTATTTACTTAAATATGGCATCTATCTGTTTATTCTCTAGAGTTCAGCATCAATGGCTAACCTAAATAAAAATGTATAGCTCAAAAATTAGAAAAATCAGCATCCAGAAAAACATGATTAAAAACTAAGTAAAATCGTAACACAAAATTCATCTATCATTGTATCAAAACTTTCAAGAAAGATGTGATTAAATCATCAAATAAAGAAGATACAAATTCAAAGATCCAAGTTTAACTTAGTTCCAGAAGTTATCAGCATTCAAGATTTTAAAAAAGTGTATTTTTCAGCAGAAATCTTCTAGGTCTGAAGATAGTGAACTGATATGGCTCAAAGTCCCTAAAGAGAAAAAATGAATGAATACGGTACTCCTGTGCGGCCACACTTCAGAAGTGAAGGAGAATACACATCTTACTACAGGGACAATAGCTGAAGTGATCTACCTCCATAAGACCTCTCAAACAATAAATGCTAGAGAAAACTCATGCTGGAATGAAACAAATACTAACAACACCACATTATGGAGGTGTATAGCTCATAAAGGTTAGAATACAGTCAACTCCCAAATTGAATGCATACTCTAATGGTAGTGAATAAATCATGTTTACTATATTGAGATTCCACCCCATTCCAGTCAGAATGGCAGTCATTAAAGAAACGAATAACTTTTAACTATAGCATAAAAGTTAAAAGATGAAGATATTAAAAATAACTATAGAGACAATAATCTGAAATTGAATACACAACATAAAAAGATGTAAATGTAGCATAAGTAAGAGAGGTGGATAAGAAGATTATAGTTTCTGTGTGTGGCTGGAATTGTTATTGAATTAAACAGAATGTTATTACCACAAATGCCTCTATAAGCCTCACAGTGACCACTGAGATAGTGTCTAGTTGATAAACACATGAGGAGAAAACAATCAAATAATCAGGGAAGACAGCAAAAAAGAGACTAAAAGAAGCAAAAGCTAAGAAAATAAGCAAGTGATAAAACAGCAAGATTTAGTCTATTCCTATCAATAATTGTCTAAGCGTGTTAGACTGAGGTTTCTAATTAAAAGACAGAGCAACTAATAATTGTAGAGGAAAAAAAAGTAAGTACATGTTCACTATAAGACACTCATCTTCTTTAAAGACATATTCTGTCTGAAAGTAATGGTGTAGAAAAATGTAGTACATACATTGATAACCAAGAGGGAAAAAACAAACTAGATTTAAGTCTTATAAAAGGGGCATAATGTTGAGTAGAAGGGTTTGATATGGATGGGAGGGAGATAAAGGGGTAGGAAGAATAATCAGAATATATACACAGATGAGAACAAAAATAACTTTAAAGTAAAAAAGAGCACTAACATCTCTGTATGGTAGTGTGATTGATACAAACTCACAGCTAGTCAAAGTGCACAAAACACACATCAGTTGTTGAGAGCTCAGCCATAAATGGGGCATATGTAACATGTCTCCCCTACATGATCAGGAGACATTGTGGAAGAAGACATGGAAGGAATGTAAGAGACAGAGTTTGGATCCTTAGTCATCAGGGAAATGCAAATTATGGCAACTGTGAGATACCTTCTTACACCTGTCAGAATGGCTAAAATCAGAAATACCAATGACAGTTTATGCTGGAAAGGATGTGGAGAGAGGGGAACACTCCTCCACTGCTGGTGGGAGTGCAAATTTGTACAGCCATTTGGAGATCAGTGATTCTTCAGGAAAATGGGAACCAGTCTACCACAAGATCCAGCAATTCCACTCTCAGGCATATACTCAAAAGATGCTTATCCATGCAACAAAGACATAGCTGTTCAACTATGTCTGTAGCAGCATTATTTGTAATAGCTAGAGCCTAGAAACAACCTAGATGGCCCATGACTGAAGAATGAATAAAGAAAATGTGGTACATTTACACAGTAGAGTACTACCCCACAGGAAAAAAAACAATGGAATCTTGAAATTCATAGGCACATGGATGGAACTAGAAATTCCTGAGTGAGGTAAAAAGATGAACATGGTATGTACTCATTCATATATGGATTTTAGACATAGAGCAAAGTGTCAACAGCCTACAATTCACACCACCAGAGAAACTAGGAAATAAGGAGGATCCTAAGAGAGACATACATGGTCCCCCTCAGAAAGGGAAAGGGACAAGATCTCCTGAGCATATTGGGAACAGGGGGGGGAGGCAGTGAGTGGAGAGGGAGTTAGGAAAAAGAGAATAGGAGAAGAGGAGAACATGAGGGAGCAGGAACATTGAGTCAGGAGAGAAATGGAGAAGAGCAAGAAAAGAGATACCATAATAGAGGGAGACATTATAGGTTTGAAGAGAAATCTGGCACTAGGAAAATGTTGAGAGTCCTGCAAGGATGACCCCAACTGACAATCTGAGCAACAGTGGAGAGGCTGCCTTAAATGCCCTTCCCTGATAATGAGATTGATAACTGAATTATATCCCATCCCAGAGCCTTCATCTAGTAGCTGATGGAAACAGAAGCAGACATCCACAGCTTAACAGGAGCTGGACTACTAGAATCCAGTTACAGAGAGGGAGAAGTGATGAACAAAGGGGTCAAGACCAGGCTGCAGAAACCCACAGAGACAGCTGACCTGAACAAGGAGGAAATCATGGGCCCCAGACTGATAGCTGGGAAACCAGCAAAGGACCGACCCAGACCCCCTGAACAAGGGTCTTAGTTAAAAGGCCTGGGCAGTCTATGGGACTTCTGACAGTGGAACCACAGAGTATGTATGCATGAAAGAACTTCAAGAGAACATTCCCCATAGAGAGATACTCCCTTAGCCTAGAGACACGGCCTAGGCTCTACCCCAAATAACTTGAAAGATTTTGATGATCCCCCCCCCTTGGAAGACCTCACCCTCCCTGGAGTGTGGGTGGGGAATAGGATGGGGGGGCAGGAGTATAGGAGGATGGTAGGGAGATGGAACTATGATCTTTATGTAAAATAAGGAGTTTGGGGATGAGTGGTGAAAAATGCTATCCCCTAGATATGACAGGGCTATTGCACATACAGACTCACACCAGCTGTGGTTGTTTGCACATTACTTGCACAAGTATTCCAGTCACATTCCAATTTGGATTAGGAAGAGGGAACATACTTAGGATCTACTGACAGTGGGTGGCTGCTAGGTAGGGGAGAGTCAATTTTCTTTAGGGGTGTGGTACCTGGTAGGTTTACTGTATTCCAGTGGATGGCTCACACCCGTGTATTTTTAAAAACAGAGTTTCCATATAAAGTCAAAAGGGAAGATGCAGAGAGATATGGATGTGGGAAGAGAAATACATGTATGAAATTATAAAGAATGAAATTAAAATATTATTTTTAAAAAAGAAAATTAAGCAACAGGATGTAAAAATGCATATACCAAAAAGTAGATGACCTACATATATCAAGCAAACATTAACAGAGTTTGAAGAAAAATAGATTTAACATAGTAATGGTAAGATACATAACACTGGATAGCCTATTTGTCAAGAAAAAAAAATCAATAAAGAAAGAGGAAATGTGAACAGCTATCCAGCCTAAGTGGGCCTCACAGACACATACAGAACACTTTATATGACAATAGGATGGAGAGATTGTAATCTTTTCAATTGTGTGTAGATGCTACACATGATAGATTATGTTTGGCTGCAGAGGCCTAACACGCTACAGAAGAGTGAAATCATATTGAATAGCTTTTATGATCACAGTTATATGACGCTAGACATTTGTGAGAAAAGAGTTATAAATAAGTAGAAATTAAACATGTCCTTGACTATAGAATGAGTCAAAGAAAATATCAAGAAGTTAAAATCACTCAAGACAAATAAAAATTGAAACACAATAAACAGGTATGCAGAACCTGTTGAGAAAGCCATTTTTATGAGTAGGTTCCTAGTAAAATAAGAAAAATAAATAAATAAAAATATATAAAAAAAGTAGCTTTCCTTTTCTTCCTCACATTCCTCACTCATTTTTACGTGTTACTTTTTTGAACAAAATTTTTATCTTGTGCTTCAATCTTCAATATTGTGTAAGTTCCATTTTAATTTTCAAGCATGATTCACTTTTTGCTTTTTTATTTTGACCAATGTGTAACATTCATCTACAATTTCATTCTGAAAAGAACACTTTTGCTGCCATAAAATCCCTTGAACTACTTAGCTCTTTCCACTTCTGCCAAGTTCCCATGACCCCCCCTAGCAATTTATTGTTTCTACAATTTCGTCTTTTTTAAAACATCATATAGTTGGAAGCATGCTATGTGTTGCCATTCAACAATCACAGTGTTGACTTAACAATGTATATTTAAGGTACCGCCTTGTCTTCCTGTGACTCAGTGTAAATTGTTATATTGTATGAATGTGCCAAATTTTATTTATCAGTGTTTTCACCATCATATTGGGAAGATTATGATCTAGCAATGAGAATTTCTGCCCTTGATTCTCAAAGTTTAAAATCCATTATGATATTACATGCTTCAATAATTTCAAAACTCTTTCAAAGTCCCAGATATTATAAGTCGAATCATTTATACAGCTTTTAAACTGAATTTTCTATTTAAAGTCACCAAATTCCAGGTATAGTTTAAGAGAGATGAATTTGCTGTCTCACAGCTCACCATCACACTCAAATAAGATAGATAAAATAATTAAATGTAGAAGATATTAGAAAACTGTTCTTTCTTTCAAACTTAAGAGATAGATGCACTCCAATGACAGATATTTTTAAAAATACACAAATGTAAAAAGAAAGTATAAAAAGGACAAGACTACTCATTTGCTACCAAATCCAACAAAGAGAGTTCATGACTAGGGTTGAAAAAGGGTGTATGGTCCTCCCATCTTTTAAAAAGAGGCTTTGTAAATAGATAGGATTTGGTTACAGCAAGACTTGGACAACAGAATGGGGACCAGGACAAAAACAAAAAAGAAAAAGAAATTGAAAATAATAAGAGCTAGTTTTTCCTATTTTAACAAAGTAATTTCTCTTTATATTATTTATATTTTTATAGTAATTCGAAATTATTTCAGCATGTTATTCCTCAATTTTCTTAAAACTACTTGTCTTTGGAGTCTACTGCTACCTTTGGCCTGAACAAGTTGTCATGCAGGTTGGGATTGATGCCTTTTTCACTTAGTCCACTTTTTATATCTATTGCTTGGTCATCTGCTAAAAGGAGATATCATGTACCTCTTTCCTATTTTGAACACTACCAGAGAATCTATTGTACTGCTCTTTTTATAGACTAAACTTAAAATCCCCAGTCATATTTTGAGTTATCCCATTCTACCCATGGATTTAGCTATCTCCAAGGAAATTCCATCTTTTAAATAGAAACTTATATAGAATATTGAAGAAAGGACATTGGTGTGAATTTTGTATTATTAAACAAGAAAATAATGTAAATAACAGCTAGCCAATTTAATGGAAAATAGAAACATTATTATTTTATCAAATGCAGTGTTTTATGTGAATTTACTTGCACTCTTTTCTTTATTGTAATACAAATATTTTAAAGTCCATTTTATTTCTGCATGAGATACAAGTTTTATATCATGAATAACATACTTTATTAGCTTTAATATGTTATGTGTCATACTATATACATTATACATCAAACCATGTGTTTGTATAAAATATTACTGAGTTTTTTAAAAAGCAATTTAAAATTTACAGTAAAGTTCTGAGAATAATTCTGATCTATTTTACCCCGAGACTTCATTTAGCATGTTTTCCTGTTTCATTATTTTGCCTGTCCTAGTTAGATGCCCCATTAAACTAAAATATTAATGCACATATTAATAAAATATTTCCTATTAACCTCTCCATCCAGTAATTTCTAAATCCCATTAGAAATACTCTTTGTTTAGTTTCTAAAGTAGAGGTGTGGATTCACTCATATACCATAGATATTCAATTAATAATGCTTTCCTCTACTAGGCAATATTATTGTTGTCAGCCTTTGTCTGTATGAATATGAATATATTTCTGGACCTGTTCCACTAGTTCATTTTTTAGCAGAAGAAGCATCAGTCAAGTTTGCTTCCACTATCTACAACCTGACCCTTTGTGATTGGACATATACCCTGAGTCATTAATTTATATTTTAAATAATCTCTGGTATGTCAATTCTTTTAGACAAGAGGCTGTGCCTCTAAGTTAGCAAATACTATCTGAGAACTTGTTGCATAACATCAGGACTGATGGTATTTGTAGACTCAATTTGCTGTAGTTGAGTATACATTTTTAATTCAAATACTCATTCTATGAAAATTGGAAATGAAAATCTATAAGGTTAGTGGGTAATATTTTATTTATATATTAATATTTCAGCTTAATGAGAGAATCCAAATAGAAATGTAAAATAATAAGATATGGAAAATATGTTAAGATCTTGGCGGCAAGGTTTTTTGTCTGTTTCTTCTCTTTTTATCTCTTTTTGAAACAATGTGTGCCTATGTGGCTGAGGGTGGTTATAAGTTTAGGACAGGAATCCTGATATCTCCTGCACAGAGAGCACTGAGAGGTGAGTGACCCTCTTTCCATTGGGAATTACACATCCACCAAACCTTCAGAGGCAAAACCCAGGACCCTTTCCCCTCCCATCTCAGCCACACTAGCAGGTCAGCAGGAAAGACTCCTGCAGGCAGGCTACACCAACCATCCACCCTGTAACCTACACATCCCACACACTAATAGTCAGAAACTTTAATACCCCACTCTCACCAGTGGACAGGTCTGCCAGACAGAAAAATTAACAAAGATAAGGGATCTAATAGCTGTTATGACTCACATGGGCTTAAAAGACATCTATAGGATATCCTACCCAAACGCCCTCTTCTCAGCACCCCACAGAATCTTCTTTAAAATTGACCACATATTCAGTTATAAAGAAAATCTCAATAGGGACAGAAAAATTGGAACAACCCCCTGTATATTATGGGATCGCCATGGCTTAAAGTTAGAATTCAACAAACACAAATTCTAGAAAGCCTACAAACTCATGGAAACTGAATAATACCCAACGTATTCACCCCTCGATCAAGGAAGAAATAAAGAAAAAATTAAAGATTCCTAGAATTCAATGTAAATGAATGTACAACATATCCAAACTTATGGGACAGAATGAAATCAGTGCTAAGAGGAAAGTTCATAGTACAAAATACCTATATAATAAGTTAGAGAAACACCACTGAATAAACAAAACACATGAAAGCTCTAGAACAAAAAAAAAAAAAAAAAAAAAAAGCAAACATACAGATACCCAGGAGAAGTAAACTCCAGGAAATAATCAAATTGAGGGCTGGAACCATTAAAATAGAAACAAAGAGAACAATAGAAAGAATCAATAAAACAAAGAGTTGGTTCTTTGAGAAAGTCAACAATGCAGACAAATCCTCATCCAAACTAACCAAAAGTCAGAGAAAAAATAAACAAATTAACAAAAGCAGAAATGAAGAGTGGGGCATAAAAAACAGACACTAAGGAAATCCAAAGAAGCATCAGATCATATTTTGAACACCTGTACTCCACAAACTTGGAAAATCTAAAATAAATGGAAAATATTCTAGATAGGAACAACACACCAAAATTAAAACAAAACTAGGTAAACAAATTAAATAAACCTATAACCCCTAATGACATAGACGCAGTCATCAAAATTTCATCCCAGAAATGCAGGGTTAGTTCAACATATGAAAATCTGTCAACATAATCCAGCATATAAACAAATAGAAAGAAAATGAAAACCACATGATAATCTCATTAGATGCCGAAAAAGTTTTAAACAAAATTTAATATCTCTTCATGATAAAGGTCCTGCAAACATCATGGATACAAAGAACATACCTAAACATAATAAAGCCAACAGTCAACATCAAAATAAATGGAGAGAAACTCAAATATTATACCAATATCTAGAACAAGACAAGGCTGTCCACTCTCTTTATGTATTCAATTAATACTAGAAGTTCTAGCTCAAGCAATAAAAAAACAAAAGGAGATCAAGGGGATATAAACTGGAAAGGAAGAAGTCAAATGATCACTAGTTACAGATTATATGATAGTATATATAAGTGACTCCAAAAACGCTACCTGAGAACTCCTACAGTTGATAAACACCTTCAGTACTATGACAGGATAGAAGATTAACTAAAAAAAATCAGTAGTCCTTCTATATATAAATGATAAAGTGGATAAGAAAGAAATCAGAGAAACATCAACCTTTATATAAATATAAAGGTAAACATAAACATAAAATATCTTGGGGTAACACTAACTAAACAAGTAAAAGACCTATATAACAAAAACTTTAAGTCCCTAAAGAAAGAAATTATAGGGGATATCAAAAAATGGAAAGATCTCCCATACTCTTGGATAGGTAAAAGCAACATAATAAAAATGGCAATCCTACTGAAAGCAATATACAGATTCAATGCAATTCCCATCAAAATCATAATACAATTCTTCACAGACCTTGGAATAACAATACTCAAGTTCATACAGAAAAACAAAAAAAACCCAGACTTCAAACTCTACTATAGAGCTATAGTAATAAAAACAGTGTGGTACTGACATACTGACGTAAAAACAGATGGATCAATCAAAGTCCCTGATATCAATCCACATACCTACAAACACCTAATTTTTGACAAAGAAGCCAAAATAGTAGCAACCTTTACTATGTGGAAGCAAATAAGAAACACACGAGAGAGAGAGAGAGAGAGAGAGAGAGAGAGAGAGAGAGAGAGAGAGAGAGAGAGAGAGAGAGAAGCTATTTCTCATGTGCCTGAAATATCAATAAGTGATCTACAGAGCAGTGACACTAATCCCATAATCTGATTTGGGTTTGGCTTTTGGGAATATAAACAGGAGAGATTTATATCCTAGTTGAAAGCTTCGAGTATGGATTCAATTTAACACATTGTTCTTTTTGTTATAAGAACTGTTTGCACTGTGCTCCCAAGGAAACCCATACAAGTGTTAAAACTGTGCCTCTTCCATTTGCTCTTATCTTACTGAGGCCACTCTGTTGAAGCCCACAGAAAGCTCTAGAGAGAAGGCTACTCCCTAACAGAGGCTCAACACTGGATTACAGCTGCTGGGACCATTAAGTATGAACTTCATGTGAAGGTAACTTTTGTCTTCTTTGAAATATCCTGTTATTTTGGAAATTTCAAATTTTGAAAGCTATGCCTCCTAACCTATTTGACATACTGTGAAGAATAAGAATTCTCATTATCTTAAGGATGGAAACACTGGTTGTGGAGAAGTCTGCCATACTGTGCTCTAGGTTATATGATTTTATATCTAGATGTTAAAAACTACCAACTTGTGCATTTGCTATCTGTTTCCATGTTCTTAACTTTGGGAGTCCCTTTCACTATGGAAATTTAAAAAAATCCCTTGAATAGCAAAGTCAGCATCTATATGAGCTAACACCCAATGATTATCAGGCCATCAGAGGATTAAACTACAGAAGAATCATGATACTTTGGGAAAGAGAGTGGTACATCTTTCTGTCTATGTAATGTGGACAATAATGTCCAATATCTTTTTGTCTTTTTACCATTTACCTGAGTCACAATGACATGGATTCAAGTACACTAAGGCAGAAACAGAGAAAAAGCATTCAAAAAAAATGGATTGTCTCACATCCCACCTTCTTCTGTCAAATCATAATTATTCCATAATAATTAAAAAGTCTATTATCACTGATTCAGACTATATTACATAATTATTAAAGTGTTGTCTTTCACATGGTATGAAAAAGAACTCATATTAAGTCGATATACTCATGAATAAGGGTGGAAAATTACAGGAATTAATATAAAGTACATTGAAATAAGTTTAGGACTAGATTAGAATTATCTAATCATGTCAGAACAAAACTGTTTCTTCCTTCCATCTACATTGTATCTTCACAATTAATGAACACTGAAGAGTCTGTCTTGAATTTTGGAGTGGTAGATATTCAAATATTGTATAAGTAATAATTTCTCCCATTTCATTTAAAAGACTATGTCTGCCATCTTACCTAGTAAGTTGCCAGTATCTTCTCCTTTGCATACCTTTAGTTAGAACACTGGAAGGAAAACATTTCAGTGGTTGTACAATCCTGTGAAGAATTCTATCACAGCACATCTCTACAACCTTATTTATTGTTTTACTCTAAAACAGTATTTAAAGACAAAGATAATTTTGAACTATGGCTTTAGCTATTTTACATTTTTAAATTCTACTAATAAAGGGGCCCAATAAATTTAAAGAAATTAGACATCTAATCTTTGCCCTTTGCTTCCTAAACCATTTGGTTATCCTGAATTTAACTCTGAAAAACCAATGAACCTAGAAGCTAAAATGTGATAACAATGAATTAAGGTAGTTCAAAAAAACAAATCTGATGATTAGGTAGACAGAATTAAAACTATCACATTAACATAAAATTTATGCCGAACCTGGAAGATTGTGTTACACAACAATATAGTACAGCAAAAAGAAACCTTAGTTAGAGAGAAGAGCAACACAAAGGGGGAAAGGTTGAATGAGAAAAGTGCACAACTGGAAAACTATACTTGCCTACCACAAAGGTAACATTTAGAAGAGGCAAAAGGTGTCTGATCTTGTGAAGGAACCTGGGATGACAACAAACTAACTCAGTAGCTAATAGTAAATGAATGCTTTCAGACAAATGGCATTCGCTCAAATGAGTCTTGGGTTCTTCCCCTGAATCAGAACATACATAATTTAAAACCTTAAGAATCTTGTAAGTGAATAGAGGGGCTGAAGAAATACATATTAGGTAGGATAATGTGTTTTCTCACAGAAGTAGGCAGAAATGTCATGTAGTAAAAATAATCTGGAAAAAAACTTATGAATGATAGGAAGAGAAAGAGAAGGCATAGAAGTTACAAATGAGAGGCTGGGAGTGCCCCAGAGGAGCATGTCAACTTTGGTGCTCTCTACTTGAGTTCTAGCGTATCCCTCATAGCTGAGTAACCTTGAACAATTTATTTTACCTTTCTTAGGTTGGTCTTCCACAACTGAAGTAGGATAATGGTCATGGAAATTACCTGGAACCAAGTGCACTCAACAGTGTAGTAGTCATTCCTATTTCCCAGGGAAAACTTAGGAGAAGCTATGGTAGGGTTCTGGCCATTAGAACACAGAGGGGTAATGGAGAAGGTTACTTTAGAAAAATCGCACCTTGTAGTGGTGGATTTCAATGAAATGCAGACTTTTTAAAAAGTATATAATTTTATCTCCCATTCAAAGATATTCCAAGTCAAGGAAGAGAGATCTAGACAATTCAAATGATGGTTGGTTTATTGTCCAGCCTTTGGGAAATATAGTCCTATGGGTTTTGGTTACTGGCTGAATGTAGTGTAAAGCTTAAAGAAAAGAGCAAAGTATTCTCAGGTAGTTAATCTAAAGGACTCCTTAACAAACTAATGGATAAATATAGAATGTAAGAATCATCCTTGAGGTCCAACCACAGTGGTACATGCCTTTAATTTCAGAACTTGGGAAGCAGGAGCAGGCAGATCTATGAATTTAGGGCCAGTCTGTTCTATAGAACAAGCTCCAGAATAGTCAGGGATACATAGAGATACTTTGGGAAAACAAAAGCAATGCAAAACAAAGCAAACAGGAACACCCTTAAGCATTAGTTTGCATGGTACTTTTCAAGGAAAAAAAAAACAACTTTAATAATATATTTAAATATCTATTTGAAACAGTTTAGTTTCATGAGTCATAGATTATAAGAGGAACCGTTGCTATACACAAAAATAGAAAATGCAGAATGGCATATTTAGCTTAGGATAAATCCTCTAGGCAAACTGATTATATGACCAGAAATTTAGTATGGGATATGTTCTGAAGATAAAATTAGAAAGCATCCATGAAACTATCAGGAGAATTCAATAAGACTGGAGAATAAAGTGACCTCAAGAGGTAAATCGAGGGCTGGAATAAGGTCATAGCAGGTTAAGTGTGCTTGATGTGCAAGCATGAAGACCTGAATTCAAACTCTAGCCTCCAACACTTAGAAAGCCAAGTGTGGCTATGAGTGACTATAACTACAATGTTGTGGCTGAAGAACAGACAGGAAAACACCAGGCTATCTCTAAGCTTAGTGGTGGAAAGGTACAGAGCAGAACATCCCAAATCCTCCCTGCTTTCTGCTCATGCACAGAAGCAAGAGAAGTTACAATCAAAAGGTCAGCAATAGAGAGCCCTGACAAAGTTATCCTGAGCCAATCTATGTCCAATCTCCCAAGAAGAGCCTGGAGTTAGACAGCAAAGGTTTAAAGACAGGATGAATGAGCACTAATTAATATATATGTACTAATGTCATGCATTTTCTCTGAAAAAACAAAAAACAAAAGAAAAAAAGCTTCAGTTGCCAGCTGCTCCCACTAAAATTCTGTTCAAATGGCTTACTCTGGTCATGAAGGAAGCATAACGGGAATGAGGACAGACCATTGGGTATAGCTTTAGCCTTAATACCTGGAGCTACCATTTCCAAATGAAGACTACCCCCAGTAGCCATAGAGACTCTTTCAAATGCCAATGTCTTCTGTGAGCCTCTGTCCTCTACTTTGATTTGTGGTGAAGGCTAAGCACAGAGGGAAAATGTCAAATAAAACATTCACCATCTCCATAAAATACCTTCATGTTCCAAGAGGATAATCCTGTTTCTTTCAACCAGCTAAAAACTGACCTTCCCTTGCTCAAAACTCCCTGTAAGAGTCCCAGGACAGGTTGTTCTGACATTCTTTTAACATCATCTCATCATCACAGCCAAAACTAATCACAAGAATATTACCCGTTGACAGGTGCATTTATTCTGTCAATTAAATCAGATGGTTAAATCGAAATGTGCCCCAAATCTCTCTTGTTTGCATTATCCATATTGGCGTTTCTTGGCTGTGGTTCATTGCTGGCTGGAAGTCATCCAGCCCCTGCAGAGTCACTTTGCAATATTGTGCCAGCAAGTTTCCATGCTCTGCAGCAACCGCTCCAGCGAGGCCAGAACAGCACTACAGGACTGACCTGGAATGTTATATTGCTTCACTAAGATTTATTAAAAAATGGAAGGAGGAAGACTTAGATCAATGTTGTTGGAAAGGGAGAAGATATATCAGCTCATGGCTAAGAACAGGTGACACGTGGGCAATGAAGCGAAGATGCTAAAGACAGTCCGTGGAAAAAGCACAAGGAATGGCAAAGCCAACCAGACTCCTACAGTTTTCAGGGCCTTCTTTAACACCCCCTCACAAAAGTGACCAGATAATAAGAGTATCTCAAAGAGTAGTTCCTAATTTTAAGCCATTACTCCAAGAAGATATGCAAATACACTGATCAGGGCCAATAACCAGCATTCCACTGAGCCAAGTTCCTCTGTTCTACTATAAAAGTTCATAGAGTGAGTCTACAGAACATTTTGGCCATAATACCTATTCACAATGAGGTATAGTTAAAGACAGATCTATGATTTTGCTTCCTGGTGTGTAGGGCAAGGAACAGAGCATTTTGAATCCCATGTCAAAATCATTTGATTTTTTTTAGTCAGTGACACCCTGTAAGCACATTTACAAAAGTGCCTGGCTTCTGTAGAGTACATTTGAAAATCAAACACTCTACTTTAAAGAGTATGAGTAGAAAATACAAAAATGAAATGGAGAAGTAATGAGTGAAAAAATTCTAGGCTGTAAACAAAAGTTGACATCGTCTATGGTAACAGTAGAGCCACTGGAAAATGTCATGTTCTCTAAAGATATGCTTGAACATAACTAGAAACTTCATTCTTTGCATTAACTACACAGACATTAGACCCTGAAAGAGTCTAATGGCCTCTTTGAAGCATTTCAGGTTTTCAAATAAACATGTATACTGGTGACTTTTAAAAATCTCAGAATGGTATTATCTGGCCATAATATCAGAAGGTTCTCTATCCCTATAAATTATATGTAGTTTCCTTTCTGTCAGTGTACATCAGATAGCCAAGGGGCCCAGACAATTTTTAGCTAGAGAATAAATTACTGATATTTTAAAATCAAGCTCTTTATTTTTAAAGCATAGTATACTTTAGTTACTCAGTGCACATTGATTATAACAGCTCAGTCCTCACCTACCACTTAGAGAGTTTAGATCTATGTATGATTTGTCTTTGAGGACAGTTGTGGTCAACCAAATAAATACCCATGTTTTCTGATTTAAAAGAGAGGTAGGTATTCTGTCCACTTAAAATGAGTACATTTGCTTGTTTGGAAATTCTTGATTGAACATTTCTCTTAAAATATACATTCTATGCCCAAGAGTATTAATTGGTCTCCAACTTAGCAAATTAACATTTAGCATGTGAATTACACATGATAAAATATATATTGGGAGTGGCAGAAAAAAATACAGCTATCACATGTGTTCATTCTCCAGTTCAGAGGATTTATTACCCAGGAGTTCTGAAATGACACAGCCAGTTAGCAAGAGTGAGTTGCTTCCTGATGAGGAAGAGGGATTGGAGGAATCTTCCAACAGGACCAGATGTAGAGCAAGGCTCAGTCTCTACTGTAAATAATTATCCCTCAAAGATGTAGCAACAATTGAATAGAATTTATTTACTAAGGTTTTAGGTCTACTGTACAATTATTAAAAAATAAATGTGATAGTAGCTTCCTTTAGGATGTTTCACTGACTTGGCTTATATAACTACAAGCAAATTTACTATGTCAGATTAGAGTGCTCTAGGGAAGGAAAATTGCTTGCCTCTATATAGTTCTAGCTTCTTTAGCTGGGTTATACATTAAATCAGTGATTCTCAACCTGTGGGTAGTAACCCCTTTGGGGCTGCATATCAGATACCCTACATATCACATATTTACATTACAACTCATAACAGTAGCAAAATAGCAGTTATTAAGTAACAACAAAATAATTTTATGCGTGGGAGTCTCTACAACCTGAGGATCTGAATTAAAGGGCCATGGCAATAGGAAGGTTGAGAACCACTATATGAAATGGGCACAAGACAGATTAACAACAGAAAAGACAGAGTTCACTTTGTATGCATGGGTAAGAGTCACACAAAAATACGATTCAAAGAGTGTCATATGATTGAAGTTCAGACAGCACCCTGAGCTATAGAAATATATAAAGATATATAAAGATAAGTTATGAGAAAGCAAAGAGAAGAAAGACATGGTATATAAACATTACCTTGTTGTGTAGATAAAATTCTATAACATGCTGAAAGTTGTCTAAAAGTAGCCTTCATTCTAATGTAAGTACATTTTACTAAAATATAGGTTTGTCTTATAGATGGAAATTTCCTCTGCAAAGGGCAGCTTTGCAGAGCTACTACTACATCCACATTTTCTCAAAATAATCTGCTCAAAATATGCCTAACAAGTATATTTTAAGGGTGTCTTATTCTAGTCTTCACAGTCACATTTAGGGATAGTGTGTGCTGAGCCTCAACTGTACCATAGAAAAGGTAAAAATTAGTGTAGCCCTTTTGTGTTTCAGGTATCACATGAACTGTTTTGCTAAATTATCATATTAATTCAGTAAGTTTGTGAAATGTGACTTACTATGCCCATGTAATGGGTAGCAAAACTAGAACCTGGAGTTTCAGTAATTTGACAATAATTACAAAGGATGTAAGTTACACAGCCACCATTCAAGTCCTCCTGACATAAAGCCTGAACCCCTAATCTATATGTCTTGATCAGCCGTGTTTAGTATGTATCAACAGGACAGGTGGAGACCCCAATATACTACAGACTCTTAAAGGTGTAGAAAGACATACTCATTGAATGAGAAAGTGAGCCCTGGCAATTTGAGAATTCAGTCATTACTGGAGAAAAAGGAGAGTGGATAGAGAGAGAGAAGAGGTAGGTAGTAGAGAGCAGGTGGAAGGGGATAGGAAGAAGAAATGAATTGTTTGGTAAGAAGACACACACACTTAGCCACAGTTCTTATTTTGCTCAATTTGTACAAGACAGAGCTATTTAACATTTCTCTTTTTGCCATTAAAGATTTGATAATTTGATAATTTGAATTGTCAGATTCACAAATGGCTGGGCATAATTTCAAATCAATTAAAAATGAAAACTCTAGTGGGTTTATGGCTACTAATTTTGTGTGCTGATATGGTCTTAATGTCTGTACCCTCTACCAGTTCCTATGTTGAAATCCTAACCTACGCAGTGGTAAAATTGTGTAGAGAGACCTTTAGGGGACTAGGAAATGAACTGGTTCCTCTGAGAAGAAATATTTCCTTTTAACCTCATGCAGTCACAGGACACAGGAAGCAAATGGTGCCATGCATAGGCCCGACTAACCTGCTATCTAATCTTTTAAAACCTTAAAGCTGGATTCACCAAGCTCCAGAACTATGAGTCATGTATTTTTGTTGCATGGTATTGTGCTATAGCAATTAGGAAGACTTAAAACTGATATTCTTTGAGCATGTACAATCTAATTTATCCTACCACCTACTAATGTTTCCCTAAACACATTTGGGAGCACTTATCATTTGAAAGGATATAACAGTATGCATCTATCAGGACATTTCATAATGGTACTTCAAAAAGCCAAGCACTCTAGCTTCTGTGGGCACCCATTTGCTCTGCGTCTGAATCCTGGAGACACAGTTCTGAATATCCTCTTCCAAGAGGATGTCAGCATACTTGGATCTAGTATATTTTACCATGGCCCTTACTAGAGTTCGCTCTCGATGGAAATGTGTTCATATCACAAGACTTCCAAGCACACTATCTCTTTAAAAATAAAAATGATAAATTGTCTTTTCCATGCTTCATAATTTGTCTTTCTCCATTGTGGAAATCCATCAATCCTTCTTTTTCTCAGCTGAGAAAATATCTTGCTGTGTAGTCCAAACTTGCCTTGAATATCTCATCCTCCTGCCCCTCTTCCTGAGTGTTAGGATTATAGGTGTGTGCCACTATGTCCACCTTAGCAACCTTTTTAAGTATTGACAAGTTAAACTTGCCTCACATTCATCCTAAATATGGTAAAATGAACCTATTTGGATGTTCTCATTGTGAGCTAAGACCAAATTCTCCAACTATCTTAGACATTGAAATTTTGTCTGTAGTACAGAATTTATTTCTATTCTCATATCTTTTGTAAAATTTCCTTATACACAACTTCTGTAATAGTATTTTAGATGCAAGAACCTTCCATTACCTCCACCTCTTCTAAATAGGCAAGGCTAGCTGTCTATATTATGTTTCGGGCTTAGCTTGGTACCATTCAAGGTCTGGAATCGTTCCTTAATTGTTTGCATATTTCCTCAAAATACAAATCTCTCCATAGAGATCAGAAACCAAGAGAACAGACTTTGTTTGGTATTTTTCTTATGCTCTAATTTGGTCTCCTACGAGAAAAAGTATATTTGAGTCCTTAAAAATTACCAAATATGTTCCTAGCATGTTGTGAACACAGTAGTGACCCAAAAATAGTTGATGAATTTAAATAGAATTCTAACATCTTGGTAATTTTAAATTTAAACTTCTTGAAAAACTGAATTTCCCACTCTAATTCTCTAATTATTAACCAATGAAGAAGTTTTCTGAAATCAACAAACTCTCTTTTGGATAACTAATTTTATTAAACAATTAGATACTACAAACTACAAGAAACCTTCAAGATGAAGAGCATTACATGCCACGATATGAAGCTGTCATGACATAAACTGAAAAAAAAAAACATGAAGTTCTGTAGTATAACTTCTCTATCTTGACTCAGACATTCAGAACTGGTTTTCAAAGCAATTGGTAGCAGACATTGGCAATATATTTATATATCATATATATATGTATATATATGTGTGTGTGTGTGTGTGTGTGTGTGTATCTATTGTGTACACATTGAAAACCATACTAGCAATCATCAACATATTAAGAATATTGTCTAACCCATTAAGAATTTGAATATACAGGTAGACTAAAATTGCAATAATTATTTAATTTTCATTCACAAATTAAAGCTGTGTTTGAATCAATTAATACTAAGCTATCTAACTCAGACAAGATTTTATCCCCAAAATCAAGTAAGCACCACAGCAATGACAAGTTGTATGATAGAAAAGAGGTCCCTGGAAAATGGCCAGATTTCTCCAATTTCATTTCATGCAGGTCCTTATCTTTGGATTGAGTCTTGGCACAATTAATTAGTGACTTCATTTGGGAAAAGTATTAACCCTTTTTTCCTATTTTCCAGGAGACTTTTAAGAAGGGAGGGAGACAAGAAGGGATGGAGGCAGGGAGGGAAGGAGAGATGGAGAAATGGGAGGGAGGTGGGGAGAGGGAGAGAAGAGTATAAGAGGGGGAAAGTATAAAAAGGAAAGGGAAGAGAAGAGAGAAAAAAAGAAAAGTGTGGCATGGTAAATTATGTACTACCTGTGCTTCACAAGGGCTTGGCATATAACTAAGTGAAGATACTAGCCCAATAGGTTCACCTTTCTATGTGACTGGGCCTCCATCCAGAAAACACAAATCTTATAGGTTGCCTGGACTGCCAGCTGCCTCAATTTTAACGCAACGATTTAATGTATTTTAAATAAATGCAACATAAGGAAAAAATGCTTTGTACAAATTGGTCATCTGTTGTTTTTCTGGCTGGCACCATGATTTATGTAATATATCAGTAGAACGGCATCTCTCTGTCTCTTGGATAACAAAGTGCATCTGGAAGGTTCTTTATAGTGGTTTAACCCCATGATTACTTGAAAAGTCACACTGTTTTGCATAATCATCTCAAATATGTGATCATTTTACTCTTGCTATGTCCACTTTCTTTATCCTGGATGCTCTTTTATTTATATATCAACAATTACAGCATTTTTCTCATTGTGCATAAAACTATTCAAGATTTGAGTGACATCCATCTCCACTCAAAACAGCATTTACTAAATGTTCATAATATTTCAAGTTTTTTACTTATTTAGAATTAATTATAAAGACCACACATATATTTTTATTTTCTATTACTTTCTATTCTCCAGCAATATAAAATAATATAAACTGCCAGTTCACTAAAATGTAACAAAATCATATACATGGGAGAAAAACAGCAAGACCGATGATGATGTCATCACAATCCATTGGAGCATTGATAAAACAATTACTTTTAACCTATTTTGGATAACATACCCACATTTGTGTAAATCTCACAAAAACTTGGACTCTTCTCCCCAGAGCAATGTATAGTTGTTCGTACTTAAAATTTTGCATGGAATCAAGAGGTTCACAACTCAGAAGAACATGGTAATATGATTTTGCATGTCTTTCAAAGAGCATTGTTTAGCTCTCTAATTAGTCCCAAAGGAATAACATGGGGGATTTGTGTTGTAGCTTGCTTGTAACGATTGTTTCTGGGGTAGTTGTCTCCTTTTTTTTTCTGGAACTAATGAGGAAAGAGGTCATAGGTTCAATTCATTTAGGGGTCAGTTGGTTGTCATACACAGAAAAAGCCTTTGCCATATCACTGCACCACCATCTTGCAAATTTATGCATCTTTTCACCAATCCAGGTAATGAATGGTTACAACCAAACAATTCTTTCTTTTAGAAATAAAACTCAAAAACTATCTCTTCTTGCTTTGATGATACCAAGAATTATGTGATTATGGGAAGGAGCATCCTATATGGTAGCAATCTGAGGTGTTCAAATGATCAGAAGTGAAAGACATCATGAACTTCCTGACTGCATGGCATTAAGCAAGCTATTTGGCTTATTTTGGGTCTTTATTTCTTATTAAATAGGAAGATGATGCCTGATAATAAGGAGTGTAAGAATAAAATAAGATTTTAACTCAAACTTTCCAATATTGAAGTTAGCCATATTGTAAAGAATAACTAATACATTTAGTATTGCTAATGAAAGTACACACAAAATAAGATGTCTCTGACAGTGTTTGATGACCTCACAGTAAAAAAAGGGTCCAGAAGTGAAGCATTTCTTACTGTGGTCGTTGTAATGAAGACTTCATTTCCAGTTAATGCTGCCTACTGATTTCTTTTTATGATTAATCTACACAAATTTACATTAATTGATACACATTTCGTGCAGAACCCTATACTTAGCTCTTAAAGAAAGCATGAATATGCGCCATGGACAAAAGTGATTAAGGCAATGTTTATACAGTTAAAGGCCCTTGCCTGCCAACAAATGGAGATCCTAAAAGAAACTATTCTCTTCTAAAAGTCAGAAAAATCACTTGGTTTATCTGCATAAGTTAATGAAGTAAAGCATATAGCCACTTAGTTTTCATTGCTTATGATTAAAATAACTGTCATTGAATCATCTATGTATTTCTTTTCTTTAAAAATTGCAATGCATTTACTTTACACATGTACATACAATACATGCATACTGATAATGGGCAGAAAATGTTAAGCCATGTTTCAATTTTTTGTAACATCAAAAAAAGCATTTATTTTCATATGTTTTATAGCCTGCTAATTTGGCTACAGAGCTAATGCCCATTTAAGGGAATATGGTGTGGGACAACTGTGCAGCAATATTAAGTGAGGAAGCCATATGTTTCTTAGCCCCACCATGCCGACTGTGGCTGCTCACCCCCCACCCTTGTGGATTAGTTTTTCTGCAGATAGGCCTACAGTGGGTAGAATGCCTCTTTTACAGGTGTTTGGTGGAGTTCATGCAAAATAAAGGTTTCTACAGGGAGTGTAAACTGTGTAAGACATCCGGAGACAGCATCTTGCTTTCACTTAAGATGTAACCCACAGAGGTCTGCTCCAGACTCTTCATTTATAATAGTACCTTTATATATCATGATAAGTGACTGCCTGCCCCTAGATAGCTGACACAGTGCCCAGAATATGCAGAGCTGTCTGGTTTTGATCATCTTCTAGTTTGTCTAGAAGGGTATTGAAGCAGCGATATGATAGGGATAAATTGTGACCCAAATTGAAAATGTACTTCATTCAAAGACTGACTCATCTTAAATTCAAAAAAGGGCAAAACAATATTAAAAGTAATGACCCATTAAATAAGTACAAAATGAAAACAAAAACAAAAACAAAACAAAACACAATGATTTCTTTATTCAAATTGTCCTTACATTTTCTCGTATGCTTCTAGGTTTGTGTATCATACACAGTACAGATGGGCAGAAGCTTACAATAAAGTGAAGAGGGCTCAACTGCGTGGAAGATTAAACATTTGCACCAACAGCTCCCATAATCTCAAATTATATCATCATGGTTTCCTCTAGCTCAAGAGAATTCCCTTCTACAGGCTCCTTTGCTGCCCAAATTAAAGGGTGCACAGGGCCTGAAAGAGAAAATCAAACAAGAGAAAGGGTATAAAAACAATGCAAGTGGAAATGCATGAGGTTTATATAGGTTTATGTTTTTATGCAAATGTGCTGGTAAAAAAGGGCTCCATTTGGGGAGCAATAAAGGAGAGGGTGGGGGAAAGCTGTGAGCAGATCCCGGTAAAAAACACAGAGGCTTTCTATGCAGATGGGGGATTTAAAAGGAGTAAAACGATAACCATACAGTCAAGAGACTAGAAAAGAGACCTTGATGTTTGATAGTTGTAATAACCTGCAGAGTGCTCTAATGGTTCGGGGATCAGGTGCAGAGCTACAGCAATAACGAGAGCTGAATAATTATCTCGGCCGTATCCATATCGCCAAAGTCCCAGCGTATGAGCTATATAAGGAGGCTTCTGCTGCCTCTCCAAGATTTCCTGAAATGTTAAATCACTGATTTGGGAGCACTTCCAGCATTAGTACTGCCCAGTTAGAAAGAAATAAAGCCCAGAATTCTCCTGTGGCTGTTCTAATGTCTTTGTTAATTATGAATTATGGGTAAACATGCAGACGCACAGAGGTCACGGCTGTCAGCAACAATAGTTTTCAAGAAGGATTTTTACGAGGGTCTTTTTCACTCCACCATAATGTCCGTTTTATATACATAAACAGAGCCAGGCGTATTTTTTAAAAAAGAAAAAAAATGATGTTTACTTTTTAGGTGAGTTGGTTTTGTAAGGCTTTCCCCCCCTTTTTTTTCCCCTTCTCCCTCCCCCATGTAGAGGCATGTTGTTGTAGCCAAGAAAAGCTGTTCATAACTGGAGTTCTCTGTGTCTAACAACAGCTGCACCATTCCAAGGACTAGGCAAAGAGAGGTGGAGATGGAGGCTGGGTCAATGCTCAGACCCTGAAAACTACTCGTCTCAACAGTCTCATCTTCCACATCTGATGGAAAAAGAGAAACTGCATACACCTTGCTTGATTAACCTCTCTTAAAAGGCAATGCTTATCTCAAATCTATCTCAGGATGCCTACAATCCTGAAATAATATTATGATTTATAATATTATGGGTGGATCCATCCAAATAAAAGCAACTGGCACAAAGTCATTTTAATTAGATAGTAGCAGTTGTAATTCACTCAACTTTGGCATTAATTCTTTTGTCCCATCAAAGAACTTCTGGGACTCCCTGTAAGACAGGATAGAATAAAAGAGCTAAAGATCTGGTGGGTGGAGAGTAATCAAACTCATGTCTGAGCATCTTACATAAGGCTTTGACATGTTGACAGAACGTTAAACTTTACAATCAGACCAAAATTTGATCAGAATGTTCAGAAAAATCTGTGACAATCATTCTGCATAACTTTTCCCAGATAGACAATATTATCTAGAAAAATGGCTTGGCAAATGTGACTAAGCAGTATTCAAACTGCCCAATAATGTGGGTACTGACACTCAGCAGCTATTGGTTTTGTGCCTAGCAAACTTAAGAATTGTTCTTACCTCAAATATAGGACACTCATAATCCAATTAGTAAACTTCTCTTTCTGTTGTTTTTCTCTTATAAGATTTTTTCATAAGACATAGTAGTGAATATCTGCAATCTCAGTTTTAAAGGCTGAAGTAGAAAGGTCATAAGTTCAAGGCTAGCCTGGCATATACAGATCTTGTCTCGAAAAAGAAAAGGGTAGCAGTGTGTGTGTGTGTGTGTGTGTGTGTGTGTGTGTGTGTGTGTGTGTGTGCTTTAACATAAAGCACCTGCTGCCAAACCCAATTTCCTGGGATCAGTCCCTAGGACTGACATAGTAGAAGGAGAGAATCCTCTTCTACAAGTTGCTTTTTGGGCCTCTACATGGGTCATGGTACACACATACTCAGACAGGAGGGTGAATACACATGAAAAAAGAAACAAGTTAATAAATAAATTTCATTTTTAATAATTGTAAAAGGAGAGAAAGAAGAAGGGAAAGGAAATAAGAGAGAGGGAGGGAAAAGGGTGAGATGAGAGGGTTAATTAACTATCTAGTGTCTCTTTATTCACTGAGCTATCTGCAAGCCCCTCCACTTAAAGCACATCCTCCTATTTTCAAATCTTTTCTTAGTAGACATTACACCTAAGAGTCAGCTGATCATTCTTAATCAATGCATAAAGAAGCACAGGAAAAGCCACAGGTGTTGATCCAAGCCAAGTCCCTCCATACTCACAACATTCCCATGACTCAAGCCATATTTCATCTACTCTGATAAAGTCAGTGGGCACTGAGAGGCTTAGCACTTTTCTTTTAGAAGAAGTCACAAGCAATTTAGGGACTCAATGTGTACTGAATATATACTATGCACTGCATTCTCCTTTCCCATCATGCCATAAATCTGAACTACCAGCACTCAACTCTTTAAGGTCGGGATCTGAGAAAGAATCTCCTAGGTCCACTATAGGAATTCTCAAGCAAATGCTATGCAGTCAGAATGTAACTTATTTACCATTATTGTTAACACCATTAGGTAAGGAACAAAGTGATTCAACTAGTCAGAATGGAGAGTGGATATGTCATGTCCTGACCTAGAAATTATATCTATATTATACATAGAGATATAGGCATATATCAGATAAATTATAAAGGTAGATAGTTACAGAATTTTCTGATTTAAGAATGTAATCACAAATAGGAGCCCTGACCATGATGGAACCTTAATTACTAAATAGGATAATAAGCACAAACTTCAAAGTGGAAAATAAAAGAAAAATTCAGTTCAGCATGGAAATCAAGTGAAAGTTAAGACAGAAATCTCTTTGATTGACACCAAAGAAATGAGTGTTGGTTGTCTTGGAAAACCATGTGGATTATAAAGAAAGTAGCAATGAAAGAAAAATTCAGAATTGCAGATAAAACCAGCTACTTTGCTAGCCAATTTTGCATTAGGGAAAAGAAATAATTTTACATTGTTCATGAACCAATTCCTTTCAACTTTTTAATCCTTTTGGGGTTAAGAATCCACTCATCTCTTCTACGAACAGAAGCATTTTTGCAGCAAGTTAACATAAAAACTGGCAGCACTTTTTAAAAAGTTGGTTCATGTACCATATTTTCAGGATTCAGGGGCCTTCATGGGTCAAGAGGCCAAAGGTGGGGTTGGTCCGGTTCTTGGTAAAAGCTCAGTGAAGGAGGTGACTTGATACACTTGAATCAAGCTTCTATTTTCTCTCTACCCTCATTTTCTCTTTTGCCTTTGAATGTTGCCTGAATCTATGCCAAGTGTCCTTTGCCATGGCAACACCTGCAGGTGAAGGCCCTGCTCTTCACTGGCAGCCTCACCAGTGTGAAGAGGCAGCTAATCACTGCACAACGAGAGGATGCAATCTCCAAGACACCCATGGACAATTTGAGTCCAAGGGTGTCCCTGAAGCACCCTCTTCTCACAGGTGTTTGACCTGGTTAGCCATACATCAGGAACAAGGAAGGAACACAGCCCCATCTCTCCCTGTTGTTTGCTTTTCTTTGCTCCTCGAGCCTGTTCATTTTTCAAATGTCTCAGTGTCTCAAAATTACTTCAGCAGTATATTCATGAGGCCCCAGTGGCAGAAACAGCTCTCTGATTCACTCCTCTCCTGTACCTCCAAGTCCATGAGATATGAGACCAGCTCCAGTGCTATGTTTTAGATATCAAGAGACAATGGCTAGGGACCAAGTGTGTGGCATCTTTGCCTTCAATGTTTTTGATACCCATTCTTCCTTATTGAAAATATTCTTGCACAGACTTCTTTTAGTCAGACCACCTATGCTTCTCATTCATACCATCAACAAAAATAAAGTACTTTGCCTAATATTGTTTCCTTTCCACTCAGCATCTTCAAGTACTTTAGGAGCCTTGATTGGAACCAAGTATTGTTTTTCTCTTCCTCCTTCAATAGAAAAACAGCTCAGTCAAAAACCTGGCCCCACACTTGCCTCAAAAGAGTCAGCAGTAAGGCTTAAATGAACCCTGATGATGTCTGGAGAGCTGATGTCCTAACCAACCGTTTGGCCAAACACCCTTAGAGCTTTATCCACCCTGACAGGCAAGGAAGAATTACTTGTTACGACAGGTTACGACAGTACTGTTACTTGTCAAGCTTTGTTGCTAAGTGTACAATTTGATTCAAACTCCTTATTTCACTTACTTCTCCAAATTAACATATTATTTTCTATAAGTGGATCTAACTATTATCTTCATTGGAAAGTCAATCAATAAGATTGAGAATGATATAGAGTCTGATAACTTAAATTCATATGATTAAACCGATATGTCTAGTTGTTCTACTTTCAAAGGGTCCCCTCTAAGGGCAAGATAATCTGTGTCAGTCTGTTCATCTATCTATCATGTCAAATCAAAGTGTTCAAGAGAATGTTTTGCTTTGGAGACCCCTGGAGTTGAAAGGCCATAATTTCTGAACAATTGCCTATCAATCTGATAAATCATCTTGATGGTTCAAAGAATATTTCTAATGGCCATCTATCCCTCTATGCTAGAGCACGTAAAGTCAGTTTTACCGCTTTGTTATAGACTTCTTCAATAGTAAACTTGCTTTTTAAGCTGTTGGGACCAGTTTTGATTATTCAGGATGGATGTTCTACTATTACCAGATATTAAGAGTTGACCATTCAGTCCCAACTAGTGGCCTTGTCCATGAATGCTACCTTCTAAGTACCTTACAAACCTTCTCTTTAAATTGGTCCTTCTTTGCAATCCTACATAAACTTAGCTACAATTTAAGGGGTAGATTTTTGCCACCTTTATTCCATTAGTACTATCCAAACATCAAGAACAATATCTCATGCACAATGAACACAGGGAAAATAAAGAACTGTGAGTAAATAGGTAAACAGGCAAGGTCAGCACTGTAAAACAACTTCTAAGTCTACAGCCTCATCTATGCTTCCCCACTGACCCCATACCTGAACCTCCATGAAGCTTCTCGCCACATTTCACCATTGACTTTCAAGTCATAGTGTCCCAGTAACTGTTCACATAATGAAAAAAGAAAGTATTTTAGGTTTTTGTCTTGTTTCCAAATTTTTCTTATCCCTTCTGTACCTAACATGAACTCCAGTCATGGGGAGCAACAGTCATGTTCACTCTGGTGCTCTCTTGGTGACATGTTTACTCTGTTCTGATTTGGCCAGTTTACCCTACTAGCCATTCTCCCACAGTAGCATTCATATTAATGATTTTATTCTGCCCATTTCTGGCTACTTCCTCTTGGATGCTTCCTTAGTTACATGAGTACATGACTATTCTCCCAATAGTATCCTCCATTTGTAGATGTTTTCAACTAGCACAGTATCTATAACAGAGCAGATGTTAAATAATCTAATCAATAAATTATTAAATGAATAAGTGACATTACCATAGGTAACTGAATGAGTTTAGAATTTAAAACTATTTTTGGAATTATCCCTCTCAACCTTCAGACTTCTTACCTTTGCAATGCAGGGCATATTCTCCAAACTCTCTTTAGTTTATTCATTTCTAGTATAAATAAGGATAATAGACTTATTTCTCAGAAAGTTGACATGAGTAATAAATGGGTATTCTTTGGAAAGTTCTTGATTGAAAATGACCTTTCAAAGATTTCATATTGTTTTACATAAGGAAGAATTAAAAAGGAGGAGGTATGACACAGAATCTTAGACATCTCAAATGTTGACTTATAGAAGGCAACTAATAGTATTATCAAAACTATAATTAAAGTTCCAAATCTCTATGAACATTATCAGCATAACAATGGGACTCCATGTCTATATTGAGAGATGAGCATGCTCCATGAAATTTCCCACTTAAATTTTGAATTAATATCTCTTCCAGACCAAATATTTATGCTGTATACATAAAATAAAATATAGAAATATAATTAATTTTAAATATAAATACACACACAAACCTTTGTATTTCCCCACCATTAGTGTTTCCCAATGGACACCTCACCATGAGAGGCCTCAGATACTTTCACATAGAATTATAGTCTGGTTTCATCTAATCCTAGACTATGAGCTAGTTAAGGACAAGAACAGAGATTTAAACATACTATATATTTACTAAACACACATAGCTTTCCCTGGTATAGTATATTACCAAATGAATGTACCACCAAGGCAGGGAATAAATGAAGCAATAAGAAGTGATGTAAGATTTTATGAAAGTGTGAGCTGATTCTAAAGGCTCTTGGTTAAAATATAAGTTCATGTTTCCATATTTTCTGAAGCTTTTAGACACACACTCACACTCACACACTATACCACACACTTAATCTCCTAACTAGGTATGTATTACTCTTTAAATTTTGGGTGTTTGTTTTCAAGTATATTTGTGTTACAGGGGATTTAAGCCCAGGCCTCCTGTACCCTAAGCAAGCAATCTATCTATGTGTTATATTCCAGTTATATGCACTAACTCCTATCCTTTGTTTCTGGGATGCTGAGGATGGAACCAGTGCCTTGCATATACTATGAAAGCACCATTCTATGGAAGGGCATCTTCATTCAGCTCTTTAATCTCTAAATCTTTAAAGGAATTTATCTCTGGCACAGTTCTGGTTTGTTGTTGTTTTTGTTGTTGCATTTTTGGGGCTTTATTTATTTATTTATTATTTGTTTGTTTATTTATTTATGGTTTTTTGAGACAGGGTTTCTCTGTATTGTTTTGGAACCTGTCCTGGAAATCACTCTGTAGACCAGGCTGGCCTCAAACACCCAGAGATCCACCTGCCTCTGTCAATTCTGTTTTTTATAGAGATTTGTTCACTGGGATTTTGAGAGGTCTTGTTGTTGTTGTTGTTGTTGTTTAAGCAAAGATGGCAAAACTAGCAATTTGGGGATTATTTTAATGTTATGCCATAACACGAAAAATCTGGATTAGAATCTTAAACTAGGAATAGTTCAAACAGAAAAAAAAAACCACAAAACACAGACAACATACTGAAATTCACCTACTATTACTCAGTATTTACTCTTACGCTGTTGGAAACACTTGGGTCCACCATGTTCATGAATCTAACATTGATAGAGTAAATGTAGGAAAGTAAGTCCTTCATAGCAGACAATGACTATAAAGTCTCCATTCACAACCCATAGTTCATTTCAACTCTATTGCCTGGGTTTCCACCCATCTGTCTACTACTGGAAGTTAAATGTTCAAAAACTGGAGCTTTGGCTCGCTAATTGCTTAATTTTTCATTGTAATTCTTCATTGTGGATATAAAATGGATGAATTTTGCTTTAAAAATAAATACTTCTTTTTCTCTTGCAGCAGTTTTTTTTTTAACCATAATTATTTTGTGTCAGAAACATAATTGTACTCCATATTGAAAGCTAACCCAGTGGGAAAATAATTTTGTACAATTACAGAAACTTTTAATAAAAGACTGATAAGTAAAGTTTTGAATTTTTAATGCATTCTGCAGGCAGTTGAGTGCCTCTCGCCATCTCTGCCACTTATCATTAAAGCTGTGTGATAGGAAAGCATACCTGCTATACTTGACATGACTGGCAAAAGTGTACCCTGACAAAAACCGGTGAAACAGACAAAAGTCAAAAGGAAAATAATTAAAACAGCCACGGTTTCATAGCTAATTTAACGTTAATGCCTTCCCTCTACCTACAAAATTTCTTTGTATTTAATATTCTGTTCTTACCTACTTATTAGCCTACCATTGTGAGTGTTAAATTCCTGTATAGCATATAGCAGTAATTCATTTCTATAAAAGCACATCCCATTTTCGGGGCATGCTTTTTTACTTAATTTGAAAAAATTACCCCAGTTTGACAGAGAAAACCTTTTGCAACCAGTATAACCTACACATTTATGGGCAAGCTAAGTCCGGAGTGTAATCTGTCTAAGCTTTCTGCCATGGTGTACCAGGGGAGTCATCCTGGATGCTCCAGGGAATCTTTGTCAAAGCACCATCGAACCGTCCTACAGCTACATCATCCTAATGTTTGCTTGTTTACCCTGTTTCTGCCAGCCCTTAACAGCTCACCACATCTTTCTCCTTTTCTTTAGGTTTGTGTCCAGTGAACAAGTCTTGCCCAGACTGTAAAGACTGAGAGCTCTGATTCAGGTCCCCGTGCCCTCTTCAAACTGGCAGGGACTGTCTTGTGGCAAACATCAAATTGTCACTTGGTTTCATGTGTCTGCTGCCTGGGAAGTTTATTTTGGGTCAGACTGATTTCCCAGCATATGCTCACGATAGAATCTTCAAATGGTGCAGAGTGGGATTTTCAAATTATGATCCTGAGCAATTTTTTTTTTCGTATCCACTTTCATGTAATCTAAAAATAAACACCCAGGCTCCACTTGGATGTGACAACTTCAGCAAACAAAATTGAAAATAGCTGCTTTACAATAGTATCTCCCTCCGAATGAAACAGGGGGAAATATACCTTTAGAGAAAAACACAGTGCCTGTTAAGGAGGAGACAAGGTACTCACAGCAGGTTTGTGACGAGAGGCACAAGGACATAAACAGCTCGGGATGGGGATGAAGCAGGGAAAAAACCAGCCAGCAATCACTGTGCTGAATCCCGGAAGGAGCGCGGGGAAGTGGTCACAGGTGATTGTCATGTGTGATAATTATTATTACTGTACACCTGCTCCTCCGCACTAATTAACTTTGGATATGCAAATCAATCCTATTGCATCATGCCCCTGCTCTCCTCCCCTACAGATAAGAAGATGTTCAGCTGCTGGATTTAATTAGGATAATGAACGCCAGGCCCGTGGTGGCTTGGCAGGGGAGGTGGGGAGGGGGAGGGCTGTGACTGACCTTTTCTCCCCAAACGTTGACATTTTCTAAGGCTTGTGAGCACTCGAAGTCACCTCTATGGCTGGGACATTGATAGGAGGGGATTGATGAGGTGTCATTAGAGGAGAGACGCCGTGGCCCCCGCGTTTGCTGGGAGAATATAGCAGGTGTTCGGACAAGGACACACACCATCACTGTTATTTGCCAAACAATACTGCTTCTCTAAAGTCGAGAGTGCCAGCATTTCTCCATAAAAGAAACAAGCTGCTTTCAGATGCACCCAGAGGACAGGTCACCACTAAGTCCCATTTCGGAATTACCTTCCGTCTTATGTCAATATCTTTAGAAGGCTTCTGTTATTCTCCTCCCCTTTCACCTCTTTGCCTCTGCACTCTCCAAATCCCCCGCCCCCCCAACCTGGCAATACTATGATTCCTCATGCCCTAACACCTCATGGTGGTAAGCTAAGAAAGGTTAAGTTGTTCCTCCTGTGACATAATGTGACATAAGGAATTCTGTGATTAAATGGAAAGGGGGGGGGCAAACAGTATCTTTTTGTTTGGATACCTGTCCTTGTTTAACAAAAAAAAATATTTTTAATTTAAATATGTCCATATGCATGCCTTGTTTGAGTCTGAAATTCATAGTCATACATACAAAATAATACTGAGGAATACTCACCAAGGTACAATTCTGTTTTTCTTCCTCTCTCTGATCATTTACTCAGCTTTAACACCTCAGCTGTCTGTGTGCTGAGCCTTCCCTGTCTTCTCCACTCTGACAGTTGAGTTTTATGTAGTAATAAAAAGATACCAGATAGATTTCTCTATTTTCTCCTATTCTTCGTGTATTAAATCTGAATAACTTTGGGACACTAGCCAATTTCACAAAGGTGAAATAAACCCCTTGGCATAAATGAAAAATCAAGCTGATCAAATCCTAAAAAGAGGCAATTCTACAATATTCTGTCCCTGAAGCAAATCAGGGGGCTTTCAAAACTCACACTATATTTCACTAAAGAGTTAGAGTGATTCATTCTGTTTGTGTAGGCCTGATAGGTTGCACATTGAGTGAGGGGTCTCACTACAGAGTTTTATAGAGTCACCTTTCTGTCTCTTTTTTTTAAATCCAAGAAAGAGTAAACCCTCCTTTTCTCTGAAAACATTCAGTAACATAGACAAGTGTCATAAACACTGTACTTTCTCTAAAGGACAGCATGTGTGTACTGGGGGTATTTAAATTGGTGTTTTAACCAGGACTTTTAAAAAGAGAAATCAGGTAATCAACCCTGGAGTTCTGAAACAGCACAGAATCCAGTCACCCAATCCACCTAACATAGGAAATTAGTCTTGGGGAGCTGCTGAGCATTTCTTCCTTCTGTGATGTTACAGGTATTGAAATTAAGTAATCACTGCTTGTTTCTTATAATAAGTAGTCACTTGAATGCTATAGGTTGCATCTAGTACAATAGTTCTCAATGTAATCACATACCTCTCATAATTAGTTTTGTGCATATACTAGCAGGTAACATTTGGCAATACAAAGCCTCTGAGCTTCTACTACAAGGAACAGGGTGTACCATATGCAATGGGATGAACACTGCAACCTCTCTTTTTGCAACTTTTTCATCATTTTAAACGTACTCATCAGTTCCCTTTTTACTTGGAGCTGGTCTTGGACTGTATTTACTTACTGGTATCAGTTCTTATCCTTTGATCCTTTCTGTCTAAGCATTTCTCTTCAGCTCTGTACTTCCAATCATAACAACTCCCACATCTATACCCAGAATCCTTTTGGGATGCTGTATCTCAGCATCTGCCTGGCTGCACCACTTTTATGCAAGGCCAGTGCAGCTCATCTCCATAAGAATATTTTCAAAAGGACCCGGTATTGGTGTACATGCCTTTAATCCCAGCACTCGGGAGGCAGAGGTAGGTAGATTTCAAGTCCAGCCTGGTCTACAGAGCTACTTCCAGAACAGGCTCCAAAGCAAAACAGAAACCCTGCCTTGGCTCTAAAGCAAAACAGAGAAACCCTGCCTTGAAACCCCCCTCTCCCCTCCAAAAAAAGTGTTAGTGTTTCAATTCAGCTTTTTATTGGCCTTTCAGCAATAGAATCTTGTTGAATCAAGACCTAGACTGAGAATATATATATATATATATATATATATATATATATATATATATATATATATATATATTCCTATTTGAACAGGAGAAAAACACTGGTACATCACCTGTTTTTCTTGCAAAGGTAATGACAATAGCCAAAAAGCTGGATACAAGCAAAACAAAATGAATACTAGATTCCTGTGGTCTTTGTCCTTGAGTTTAAGAATATCTTAATTCTGTAGTTTAAGAATATAACTCTGAACTTCATGAACTTCTGTGGGTGTTTTTTTGACACTTTCTGCATACAGTTTAAGTTCTGTGCTTTAACCTACTGGCTATTTGCTCTGAACTTTATTTTTACCTCCTGACAAAAAAGAAACAAGACTTTCTTGAGTTATGTTATTTTAAACTACAGATATATTACAAATATATTGCCCATGTTTTGAAGCTGTGTCTCTAAAGTCTATCACATGTTAATGAAATCCTGCATATTTTGTGGGACAGCATGAATTAGATTTATGGTGTGAAAACCCAGCTTTCATGGTGACTCACTGTGTGGCCTCTTATAAGTCAGGTGACTTTGCTGAATACCAACTTCCATGTCCTTAAGATAAGTGAGGCTTCTCAGTCTGTCATGAGCATACTAATTACCAAAAAGTTTTGATAAGAAAGATTATGATCAGAGAGCATAGGAAAGGGTCCAAAGCCTGCACTTCCAACAAGCTCCCAGGTGACCCTGCAGCTGGTCCACTGGCTGCCCAACAACTGGCAAAAGATGAAGTTTGGGGATAACTGATCTGAAGTTTCAATGAGATTATCCATGAGAACGCATGCCAGAGTGTCCTCAAATAAGGGTCAAGTACACAATGAGTATGTGTACAACCCTTCCCTGTGAGCAAAGCACTTTACACCTGTCTAGTCAGTACACCATTTCAAAGAGGGAGCTGACTATGAAGCTCAGACTCATTAGTTCAGCATTGAGGAGTCTAAGCCCCCCCCCACTAAGGTGTAGGGTCAAGCCCCATCACCACCTGTGATCACCAATGGTGGTCACCATTGCTCTCACTCTGTGATCTCCAAATTCAGGAAAGCCAAGGGCGAGCTGACAGCTTCAGTTTCATACACAGCCGTATATTTATGTATGTGTTTAAAATTACCCAAATATTGTTCAAATCTAATGTTCATCTGCAAAAGCTAACTTAACACTGGTATGTTTCTTTTTCATCTTTCACCTATTTTTCTGTTTCCTCCTATTCACCAGACACAGAAAATCCTCTTAGGCCAGCATATGCCTTTCCAGTTTGGGCTGCTACAGTACATGAGTTCTAGATCTTAAAGGCCAAAAAGCATCTATTTGACTAAAGAGCTATAAGGCAGCCATAAAAATTATGGATCACAGAAATAAGCAATTAGTGTTATCTTCAATTGCTTTATTGGCAGTATTCACTCGTTAGAATAGAGGCAGCCGTAAAACAGATTGCAACATACTGTATAACAGCATATGGGATTTTACATTATAATGCTATTCTCTGCCAAGAAGTCATATTTTCATTTGAATGCATGGAACAGATTAGCACAAGGTTTCCAGCATTAGAAGTGGATGACCCTCACTTTTTGTAGTTGTTGTTAAAAAGCAATTCCTGAACTTACGACTAAATCAAAATAAGTGCCATGGTGAATCGAGCTGTGTTACATGACTGAATCCTGGGCCTTTGGAGCCTAGGCTGGGCATGGCATGGCAGGGCACTCCAGCACATAATAAAGTCAATCTCTGACTTTGTAGATAGAGGGAGAGATGAGGGTTTGCCAGTCTTCCAAACCAGCTGGTGCCAATTCTGGAGGAGGCTGCTCACCCGCCCACCTCATCACAGCTAAATGCCACAAAGGACACTACTAGCAAGAGGGATAGAAATAAAACAATGAGAATAATAATACAACTGAGAAAGGGACCCTTTTTTAGCTTTGGGAGAGCTCTTTCTGACATCCTCACTACCATGTTCACAGTCCTGTGGATACAGGTTGCAGATTAAAGATAGAGGTCGATGGGACTTTCAATGCCCACTATCACAGAATAGCTCAGCAGAGAAGGCTCTCAGTCACTGCCCTGGAGTTCATGACTTTCCACATCCCTCACCCATTTACATGTTTTCTTGTTTCAGTATAGTTTACCAGGAACAAGGGGCCAAATGCTCGCTTTTCTGTCTCAACAGTTTAAATAGGGAGGAAAAATAGAAACATGTATTTCACCAGGTCTCTTTCCAAGATGAGTCTGTGAGGTAGCAAATGAAAAGCTTTGAGACACAGGGTGGCTGGAAAGGAAGCTCATATGGGTTCATGAGAAGTCATAGAATTATACTCACGTTGATCATATAAATATTAATCATCAAATGTATTTATGTCACTTCAGACATAATTGCAATTTATTTCAGATGTGTTTATGGTGGATAAAATACACTGGGGTTGTAGGTAAAAAAAATTCTTTTATAGGACTTCCAATAGGAGAGAACTAGAGCCATATAGAGTAATTTACAAGAACAAAGGAATATGACTGAACTAGTTTTTGAGTAGTCCTTACCAGTTTTCAGATCTAGTAAAGTCTAAATAATTTGATACAGTCTTCAGGGTCCATGCATAATTGAATCCTATTAAAATCAATGTTAATCTTATGAACAAAGTGCTCTCTTAAATTTCCTCTAATATTAAGTTAAAAATTAAAAAAAATATTAAGTCATAGAAAAATGCTTATAATTTTAGATTATTCTGAATGATCATGAAGACAAATGACAATAACAAAACATCACAGAGCTGTCCACTTCTGAATTCTTGATTACCCAAGCTGATACTTTATCTTCTACTTCCGTAAGACTTACGAAGATATTTTTTCTCCTTTCTTCTTCTTAAAAAGACTTAGTGAAAAGATCAATTAGAATACAAATGCATGCCTTTTGCAACTTCATCCTGTCTGTGCTATTTACTGGCCTCTGTGGCTTTTGTGTATTTGTATAGTGTTTTAATTTCACCTCAGTTATTGTGAATGTATTTGTAAAGTTTGCTTTAACTACCACAGTCATTACAATTGTGCTTGTAAAATAAGGTATTTCTCATGAGAGTGACTGCCTCAGAATGACTTTTGAGCATATCCTATTGAGAAGTAATTTTCCACAATCCCCCAAAAGAGGCCCTCTTTAAGTCCTCAGATGAAAACACATCCCAAAGCAGTGGCTACTTCAGAATCTAACAATAAAGCCTGCTGATCAGGAGAGGGTTTCATAGATATTCATTCAGCACAGAGTGAGACATCTACTTCTTGCTTGAGTAATATTTCCTCCAAGGTCAAAACATTATCCAAATTTGGCAATTTGGTGGCCCCAGGTGTCACTATTATTACTGGGACAGGTTTGTAAGTGTTAAGAAGTAAGCTGGTCCTTCTCAGTTAATATGTCATTCATGTATGTGTGCAACACTTATGGGAGAAAGAAATTGGGGAAGGGAGAGGGAAAGGAATGATACTGATTGAATCAGCAGGTGCTCTCACAGAGATCAGCTATAGAGGACCCAAAACAAATAAAGAAAATGTTTTGTGGTTTTTATGGTTTTTTTATTTTATATATTTATGTTGCCATGTAGCAGTGTCATTTGAGTCTGCATTGTTTGGGACAAAACAACAGTGAATAATAGCTTCTATCTAATAGCCAGCTCTTCCTTTCCTTGCAATAAAGCATTTAAGAAAAATTAAAAAAAAATCACAAGCAAATCAGATAGTGTCTGCTTTGCTGTAAAAATAGGCTGTGACGAGAGTAACTTCCAATCAATTATGCAACATGGTTTTAAGTGAGGAGAAATTTCAGCATACGTATCACTTTAAAATACATACCACATATATATGTATGTATAAACGCATAAAATTTGAAGGCTACAAAGCATATATTTTGCTCTGACAGTTAACTTGATTGCAGCAAAGCTATAATTTCTTTTGCCGAAACACCCAAGCAGTGTGAGTCTTAGTGGGATTACTCAGGCTCAGTGCTGTGTACACATCTATGTGTGTGTGGGTATAAACAACATGGTTTCTACAAATGCTGTTCCATGATCTCAGCAGTAACTACTTACTCTTCTCTAACTCAAACATATATCGCAATTGTCTGCTGTAAAAGTGATGGCAGTATAAACAAACATACATTTGGTTCTACAGTCTACATGGATAGAGTCAGAAGCCATCCTATAAGGGAAACATATTCCACACACTTCACATACACAAAGGTTGACTTAAGAAAACGTTCTATCACTTTAACCAGGGTAAGAAAATGTGTGTGTGCGCAGACATGGATTTATGTGTGTATATGCACTCACACATGTACATGTGCCTCTGTGTGTATGTGTGTGTGTGTATGTGTGTGTGTGTGTGTGTGTGCTTGAGCATGTGTGTATTCTTTTGGCATGGATTCAGGAATGAGTCTGTGGACTGAAAGAATCGATCTGTCACAGAGCAACAGATTGTGGTTATACACTGCCAACAAAGCCCTAGCAACAGTAGGTAATGACTAATTGTAACAGGAATGAGGAAACAGAGGGTACGGATTGTGTAACAAAAAAAAAAAAAGTAACTGAAGAAATGATCCTTCCCAAATGAAATACAAATTTTTGTTTTGATATTTGCTACTACTAAATTCCTACTCTCTTCCATGAAGCTCCTGCTGATGCTGGTCAGTTTGACTCTTTCAGTGAGATTTCCAAATCCACCTTCATCGGCATCCTTTTTTGTTCTTTGATTGCCATTACTATCACTCTCAGAAGCATCTGTGAGGTTACCCAATGAATTATTGTTTTAATACACTCTGGATCAGCATAACCCGAGACCTGCAGGAAAATGACTATGATTCCTCCTTTGGTGGTGATGAATCTAACCCCGTCTTGGAACAAAAAAGAAAGGAATTGATGAAGATTTACATGGTCGAAGAAGCAGAATGGGCAATAACAATCATATCCATCTCATTTATTGATTAGAATGTTGTAATTTTTAATTATCTATTCAATCTTACTTCCTTGGATTTACAAAATACTTTTTTCTAATTATCAGCATACACCAATATAAATTTCTTATAACTGAAGCAAAACCTTCTAAAACTTTAATCTGTGAAATGACTCAGAGTTTGTAGTTCTTTTTGTTTTTATATTTTTTTATCCATTTTGCATACCAACAGCAGTTCCTACTCCCTCCTCTCCTTCTCTCTCCCCAGTGCCCCCTAACCCACCACCATCCACTCCTCAGAAAGGGAGTCAACAAAGCCTTGCACACTCAGTTGAGGCAGGAAAAACTGCCCCCATCCCCCCAGGAGGAGCCTGCATGAGTTTGGAGTTCTTAAAGGATTAAACTGCTCAGAGGTCCCAACACATTGGGGACTTCTCATAGGTTTTGCTCCTTGCAAATGAAAATGAAAATCAGTGACATACTTGGAAAAAAAGGATTTTACAGGTGCTTGCAACATACCTATGCTAAAGTTCACTTGTTTAAATTTTTATATTTACGTTCATCCTAAATAAGATTATCCATATGCTTTATGCCAAACTTAAAATAATGACTGCATGAAGTTCATGTTAAAAACTATTACCTCAATCTTCATTTGACATATAACCTATCATAGTGCCCAAAGTCTCCATTTTCTGAAAGTATGCATGAACATCAGAACCCATGTCAATTTGATATTGCATTAAACTTTATCACTTATCCACTCACAGAAAGATATAAATGAGAGAAGCTAAGGACTTCCTTCCTTTCAGATACATTAATAGATTCTACCCAAACCAATTTGTCAGTAAACTCAATTCTTCTGATAGAGAGGCAAAGCACAGTCCCAGAATGTTGAGTTTAAGACCTAACCATTACAGGAGGAACATGGACAAGAGAAAGCTTTGCTTGCAGAATAAATTTTATACCCAAATTAGATAGGACGACTATGAACAATGCTGGTGAACATTCACGTATAGACAAGTGAAGCAATATATATATGAGGAAGGGGAAAGAGCTAAACATGAACAAGATGACAACGCTATGTGAGCTTAGAGAGGAAAAGGACAATGATAACAAGAAAAAAAATCAAAACCTTTACTAGCAGAACTGTCTATAAGAAACCCATAAAGCACTAGTAGAAAATTCAAAATGGTTCTCAGTACAATTTTAAATGCAATGCATCTCTATTTTGCCAAGGGTTCTGAATCTGTGTTACTAATAAATAGCCCAAACCCCACTTGATGAGGCATAGATTTGGATTTCTATTTCCTAAGGACCTAGTACTTGTTATTGGTATATACCTAACTCCTTTTCCTTTTTCCAAATATCAGAACATTTTAAACAAAATAAAAAGCTATGCCCTAACATCTTGATAAGTGAATGTTTGCTAAAGAGATTTATAATAATCACAAAACAGTTTTAACTTCCTAAAGGATAAACCATAGACAGCTCAAAGGTCTGTATTTCAGTTCAGGTCACTGAATCCCCCATTAACATTGACATCTTTCACATTCAAACATTTTGCAGAGGCCTAGCCACTAGACAATGATCCACAATGTCTATCATGTACATCTCAAAGGCTGAGAGAGCAATTGTGATGAAGGAATACTACAACAAAAATTGAGATGCCAGTGTTACAGACAGTGCCCAGCTCAGTAGATAACAAAACCATGGACTGAAGAAGCACCTCTCAAAGTGGATCCACTCAATCATGTAATTACTTACTTATTTATCCTCTCAACAAATATTTATGATGACGTACTCACTATGTCTGAGGTGTTACACAGTCACAGAGCTTTGGTGTCATAACATCATAATGTGGCTATAACTCAGTACACACCAGGAACATTATAAAACTCATACTACCACCACTTTCCTGCATATTCAGGCTCTTCCAGGACTTTTGTATAGACTATATTCAGAAACATTTGATGGGTTTAAGTAATTCCAAGTGGATTCTATTCCATATACATAACTGCTCTACCAACAGCCAAACTATAACCTCTAAGCTTACATAAAACACTGAGTATTTAAAATAAAATAAAACACACCTAATATTCTTCACTTTAGTGTAAACAAATCACCTTTCAACTCTGCCACCAAAAGAGAGAGTGACTAGCTTCAGAAGAGAATGTTAGGAGAAAGAGAGTAAGGACCTGAAAAAAGGCAAAGTGACAAAGAGGAAATAAAAGATGTCAACTCCTCCATCAGAAGCATGTCCAGTCATCACCACAACTGCCCCAGAATAAAAAACAAAAATACTTCAGATAGGAAAGAATTCATTACTCCTTTTGTTTGCCTTTCCTAAGCTGTAAACTAGAGTTGTCATCATTTTATTTTATAATTCAGTGTCTAATCTTTTCAATTCATGACTGTGGATTTCAAACTGAAGTGAAAAATGCTCACACATTTTTCTTTTTGTTCCCAACGAACTGTAGTTATGTCACCAAGTTACAGGTTCAGATCCTATGGTCCCCTGAATGTGTCTCACTTGCCACATTCTATAGTCTTTGTTTTCTCTGTCATTCTCTTTTTTTATTATAACTGTGTATCCTATGATTAAAATATTTAAAACCATACTCTCTATATCTACATGTATTTGTCATAAGTATCTAATAAACATTGAAATCACAATACACACACATATACACACAAACACACACACACACACACACACACACACACACACACACACACATAAATGCTTCCCAGATAACTTAATACAGCCCCAAGTGTCTGATCATCAGCCTCACTTTGATGATGTACCAAAGCAGGCAAAGATACACTTTCCTTCATTTTAAGTCAACTACCATCATAGTTTGTAGCACATTTTGATTAATCCACAAATGACAAAATGACAGGTCCTTACAAAAAATATTACTATATTCCTATATATCAATTATTTTATATAAAATAAAATTTAGTGTTTTGGCTGCTGGTTTCCTGAAATTCACTTGTTTGTAAATATTAAGCAGTTGACTAACTGAAAAATGGCTATCCATTTTCAATGACCCATATGAAATGCAATACAATGCAATCTAACCCTCAAATTTAATGATTACAGAAGAAACCTGTGTTTCCCTTCCAGCTTTTTTGGATCATGAGAGACTCATGGCATCTTTAAACATTCCTGAGAAAATGTATACAACCACTTGCTCCTCTTACAATCTCAAAATCACACCACCTTCCAAACCCAAGGTGGTGATGACCTTGGGGTCTCCACTGAGATCAATCAAGCATCCCAGCATCCCTGTGTGAGTTTTGCTTCTCCAGGAGCAAGGGTCACTCTTAAACCAAATTTCTCATGTGTGTGGTTCCTTCCCATTTACTCAGCATCATATCTGACTTCAGGGGATAGGAGCTGTCCTTAGCCACTGCCACGTCAGCTCCTGCAGGTGACAGTATGGCTTTCTGCTGATTTATTAAAAATCTCCCACTTTATGGCTCCTGTGTACTCTCTGGAGTGTGAGCACGTGACCAGGATAATGACAATCTGTCTCCCTGCTAACATTTCTCTACTTTGGTTATTTGTTTGATAAAGTGAAGAGCTTCCCTTTTGCTGCCCTTCATCAGAGCTTAATGTCTTTACTTTGGGATCAATATACTTTATGAATAATTTTATTTCCTTCTATTTTTATGGTCTTTCCTCCTCATTATCATACTGAGTTTATTAGCTGGTGCCGTCAGTATCTTTACCCTGTCATATGTTCCTGAGGTACAGTAAATATCACTTGTGTTGTAATTAATATGCACACCCTCTGTAGTAATTAAAGTACAGACCTCTTCAACCAGCTGAGCTTCTACACTAATTCCACCTTATCTTCATAATGAACTTATTGTAATCAGAAACTACTACTGAATATTGTTCAGTAAGGCCAGAAGAATGAAATCTAACGAGACGCAATAATATTTGTGAACATGTTAATATAAAAATGAATTTAATTAGCCTAAATCTAATTAAATTTCCTGTACAATTAAAAGCCCCCCTTCCTTCCATTTTTAAAAAACTAACAAATGCCATATCACTGCCCTCTAGTTAGTCCTACACAGAGGCAGACTGGACAAATACTGGTTTTCCCCATAAGATACCACAGCCATACAGGAACCAGCACTGGATGGTGATGTAGGAAGGAAAACTCTGAGCCCACTGGGGAACCTACTGATTCTTATAAGACTTTGAACAAAGAAGAAATCAAAACTTTTAGAGAAATAGTTTATTAAACAAAATATGTGAAGTAAAACTACACCCAAAATTAGTCACTGGGCCATGTATATAAGATATACTTAGCTTTATTCCCTGTCTGCAAAGAGTATGTGAGAAAAGGGCATTGTATAAATTTAAGGCTTATAGCATGATGTTTTCAGAAAGGAAGACAGATATAAAGATTAATGATAGATTGATAGAAAAGGAAATACTACAATATAGGCAATTATCATATTCATCATCTCAAATACTTACCTTTTGTTCATGTGGTCAAGTATTTAAAACCTACTCCATAAAATTTTAGTTAATAATACTGTATATTATTTATATTTAATACATATATATTTAGGTAATACTGTATACTGCAATATAATCATATTATAATACAATATTATTAACTATAACCCTTTGCAAAGTAGATCTTTGAACTTGTTCACTCTACATAATTATGACTTTGTACCTGTCCTCTACCCAACTCACACCCCACATAAAAGAACAGATTCTGATTTTATGTTTGAATTTTTCCTCCTTTGATTCTTCATGTATGTTATACCATACATAGACTTGTCTGCCTGTCTTATCCTAGTTAGCACAGTAGAGGAGCTTGTATTGTGGCATAAGAAATGTGTATTTAAATTCAGCAAATGCATATTGGACCTCTTGTAGAAATAATACAGACAACAATGGCATAGAATTTCTAAGTGTAGCACTTGGCCTTGATCCATGATGTGGAGGAAAGAGAAGGTTTTGAGGACATTGGACTGTGATGCACATATTCAGTTTTGATGGCCTGAAAGATCTGTGTACATAAAAATGAGATCTGTAATGCAAAATATTAAATTGAGATACATAGATAACAGAGGATGAACTTGGTGGGAAACATTTTACCTTATACCTTTCTTATTATACTGACATTATCATGAAACCTGTCAACAAGAAAAATAACTTCTTGAAAGGTAGACCTAGTAGAAGCACAGAATCATCAAAGGAGCCTGGTAAAGGTTAGAGGGTAAAGGTAAAGGGACGGAGATCACTACAACAGTGTTTGTAAGATTTTTGTTTTCAAGGTATAAGGAAGTCTCAAGGTGAAAAGAGGCCTGATTTTAAAATTATTCTCAGGAATTATTTCTGAGATTGTAGATGAGGCTAAATTAGATGTAAGTACAGACCCAAGGACTGGCACAAAACACAGAAATATAAGTGCATCACGTGGCAACTCAAAAGTGGCTTTCTACCAAGTCATTTGGAGTAGAGCCTAGGCCTTCCCTCCTGTCTCTAGGTTAAGGGAGTATCCCTCCTTGGGGAATGTGCTCCCAAAGCCCTTTTGATGATCCCTCCTGGAAGGCTCATCCTCCCTGTGAAGTGGGTGGGGAATGGGATGGGAGGGAGAGGGAACTGGGATTGATATGTAAAATAAGAAAAATACAGTGGCTTTCTGGACAGAGCACCAGTTAATTAAGATGGCATGTTCACTCCCTCCATTATTTTCTTTAAAACCATTGATTTTGGAAAATGAGATTTGAAACACATGTAATCCATTGAACTTGGAACTTGGAAAGAAGTGATCATCTACCCCTGAAGTTGTAGAACTCAAACACCACTTTGCATGGTACCTTACTGTCATCTTCAGAGCCATGAAGGATTGATTGCAAGAAAAAGAAGTCTCCTCCATATTCAGTTTTATATTAACAAAAATTGGGAAAGAAAAGCATATAGAATATAGAATACCATTCATATTATACCTTTCTAAATCTATCACACTCTTGCCCAAAATTTAATGTATCTCTTATCAATTACACCCATGCCTTGCCTTAATTTGCCACCCTACAGTTTCATTGGCTTAGCAACCACTCATACTGACCCTCTACTTACAAACTGCACTCCTCTTTATTCTTCATGTATTATGTGTATAGAAGTTTTGAAATTGGGTTATAGCAGGTCATATCCTAATATGATGACATGAAAAGCATTTAAATTGCATAGCAGTTATCTCTGCCAGAAGGTACCTGCATCCTAAACAGAACCCTGAAACTTTCCATGAAATTATCTTCCATGGCACTATTGAGCTTATGCAACTAAAGCAATGTGTAAAAGATCATTCTGAGGCTATGCATTTTAAATCAAAAGAAATAAATGATGTGAGACATTCTTTAGCAAGGTACTCACTGTTTTAAGAAAGCTTTAAAGATAAAAGTGATTGTCCACTTAAAATGGGCTTATGTCTTAGTACAGCCATCATAAAGTGAAAACATCCTAAGTTAAAGGCCTGGGGAGTCTACAGGACCTCTAACTGTGGAACCAGTATGTATCCCTGGTACAGGAAAGGACTTTGGGAGCACATTCCCAATAGAGGGATACTCCCTTAACCCAGAGACAGGGATGGCCTAGACCCTACTCCAAATGACTTGACAAATTTTGATGATCCCTCCTGGAAGGCCTCACTCTCCCTGTGGAATGGATGGGGAATGGTATGGGAGGGGGGTCAGAGGGTATGGGAGAGAGGGAGGGAGAACTGGAATCAATATGTAAAATAAGAAAAAATAAATTTTTAAAAAAGCATTTAACACACATATCCTACTCAACTCCAGTACACTTCACTATCATGACATAGAAAGTACACACACACACACACACACACACACACACACACACACACACACACAATTACTATTCAGAATACTGTTCTTTGGGAGCTAGTAAGGTTTTCTTACCTTGAGTTCCATCATAAAGGTGGTATTTGAAAACCAACCCTTAATGGTTTCGACTTCCATCCATACACAAGTCTGCTTTTATACACCTAATTCATACAATAATAATAATTAACTGATTAAATTTTTATTTCTCTTTTTATCAAGTTTTAGTCAAACTGGATCACTGAAAAATCATACAATCCAGGATGTTGGCTGATTTACAGTAAAGACTGAGTATGGAAATGCTTTTGGTTATGTATGTCAGTTGTGCTCTCTCTCTCTCTCTCTTTCTCCTTCTCTCTCTCTTCTCTCTCTCTCTCTCTCTCTCTCTCTCTCTCTCTCTCTCTCTCTCTGTTTCTGTCTCTCTCTCCATCTATCTATATATCTATCTACGTGAGGGGTGTACATACAAGAAAGTAAAATTTAATCTAATCTAGTAGACTTTTCCTAATAACCAGAAATCTACTCCTGCCTTTCTGTTGGCTCATTCTACATTGCTAAAAATTTATCATCAAAGGGCAGGAAAAGTTCCATACATAACACTCACTAGTGTTGCTCATGAATCTTTCATTTTTTAAAGGATAGCCTTAGCTTTTGCACATATTTTGTGACTTTATTTTTCATGTTGGGGACAGTTTGAGGATGATGCCAGCAGCACCTGCCTATGGACCATAGGCAACTCTTGGAACTCTGAGGATGATGATGGCAACTGAGCCCAGGAACCAAAGTAGAGGAGAGACACCAATTCCGTGTGGGTGATCAGTTTTCAAACTACTATTTGGTGACATAGAGTTGGTTGAATAACAGTTTTTGGTGACATTATGAGGAAGGTGTGACTGATGTAAAGGGTGACATGTGTCAGCTCTCTACATGGATGAGTTGGAAACAGAAGTGCTCATTTTAGGAATCAGATACAACACAAATTCTGGATGGAGACACTGATGAGAAAGAAGAAGTTTTGAAAATGCCAAAGATAAACTATTATAAGTATTTGCATATGTGTATAAGTCATATATATATTCTCATTATTGTATAGTACTCATTCAAATAGTAACATTAATCCCTTTTGTTTCTCTGAATTATTGCATTTAATAATGTATACAAATACTTGATCAACCAAATGCTAGAATTGTCATTATTTCTGTCTGTGGTTATTTCCTTTTGATTATGAAAAAAAGGTAAATTATACTTCCTTATATAAAAGAAACCTCAAACTCCATTTTTTCCAGTTCACTGAATGGGATTCTGAAATTAAGATTCAATAGTTTGTAAATCTCCTCTCTCAAATTACAACAAAAGTGACTGGAGGCACTTTAAAACTCAACCGGTAACTTAATGACAGAATAGATAAAAGCTGTACTTGACAGACACAACAATATTTTGGTAAGAATTATGTGAGGTTTCAGAATACAAGTCAACTGAAATAGAAGCAATTTTCAGCTAATAAAAATTTGGTTATTGACAAAACTAAATTTTAATTATGATCATTGTGAATATCTGATTCTTCTCTTTGGCATTCTAAATGAAGAATGTGGGGAATTGCTTGTTGAGCCCTTGACTTGTAACTTCTTTGTACCACTGAGAAATAGAGGGTCAAGCACTAGGAAAGTCATCACCTCATGTGTGTTCAGTGTTGAGACAACACAAAAGAATGAGCCAAAGTGCATGTATTTCAACTGCAGTTTTATTTTACCCGATACTCCATATGCAGCTTGCTTTTTTCCCCTGAATGTTGTTGTGATCCCCCCAAAAGGAAGAGATTCTGACTTTTTAGTTAAACTATTGTGGATTTTCTGCCTCAATTTCATAAATGGTTAAGATTTCCCATGTGTCTTTGAGAAAAAACTGAGGCACTTCTCTAGAAAATGACTGTTATGAACTTGTTTAATGCCTATACCTTCCACAGTGAAACAAAGGGTAAGAGTTATTGAGATAGCTAAAACAAAGCAAGAAATTCTAAAGAGAGAGACATACTTTCTCAAGGTCTGGATAAAGCAGCTTAGAACCCACGCAAGAGATGGATGAAGAACCGGCATTTTCAGATAACTCCTCGCAATGCTCAAGGTATTTGCAACAACACAGAAGCATCCTGAAAATAAAACCAGCGAACAACTATCGGACTCCACTGGTAGCACTATACCTTATTATACACCAGTGTGTGCTTAAAATCGTTGTTTCATGTGTCACTCATGTTTCTATTGAGACATCTTCATAATACTGCTTCCTTTCTCCACACCAACAATTATGAAGGGAACCAGAAGAAAACACTATCTCTTTGATTTGCTAACTCATCCCCAAACTCTAGGTAGTGATAAGTGCAAACATTTATTTGCCGTGAGGGAGTTCCTTTGAAGACTAAATTATAAAATGTTAGTTTTTAAATAATGAATGACTCAACAGATAGGTAGACAGGAGACAATTACCACTGTGCTTTTTACCCACTAGGAAGGCTGGCTCTACCTTCTCTTCGTGGACATATATCTAAAGTAAATTATGATTTCTCTTGCACAGGTGCTCTAAGTGGTAGTGTGTGAACCTGAGAGATTTCTGTTTCTCAGAAGCATCTTGCACCAAAAACATCTTTGCTTGCCTTCAAAATAAAGGCACTCACTGGAACTCACTCTAACAGCTGTAATTTCCAAAATTTTTCTAAAAATGTCTCTTTTAAAAGTTTTTTTTTTAAAAATTACTTTGATCGTACTTTTATGAAGGGGTAAAATCTGTGTCTTTTTTCTAATTTTGGAGTAGGTCGTAACATTGGCCAATGGGGTGTAGCAGAAGTATTTATTCTACTGATCAAGGTCATATGGTTTCCTTAAATCAAGTACTCATTCTTGTGCCTTCTAAGAAGTCTGAGACCATGGGCTTGAGATGTGGCTCAGCTCTTGCAGAGGACTGCAATTTGGTTCCCAGCAACAGACATCTCTGAGTCAACTGTCTGTAATTCCATCCCAGATAACACAAGAAAAGAATTCTGGTCTCCTCTGACCTCTGCTGGCACCTGTATTCACACGAGCAAGCACACACACACACACACACACACACACACACACACACACACACACACACACACACACAGGCTCACACACCCATGCATGATTTATAAACTAAAATAAAATCTTTAAAGTAAAAGTTGGACCACCATGACATAAGGAATCCTAAACTCACTCAAAGGAGAAACCACTTTCTGAAGTCACAAGGTCAAATGAAGAGAAAGAGGTGCTGGCTGCCCACAGATACTCAGCCTCCATGTCTAGTTTTGGCACTGGCTCTACCTCCCTAAGAGACATGAATAACAACCTCTGAATTGGGATGTTTTCCAAATTCTAGCCCACAGGAAAACTATGAGAAATAGAAGACAGTAGTTATTTTAAGCCACAAGTTTTGTGAAATTAATTGACTTACATAGATGCATTTGTTAAGGTTCTTATCAAATATGCATCCTCTTCTTGCCAGTCTTCTGAGCTCTGAATCCTGTATAGATGTTTCCCCAAAAGGAGTTTAGTTAACCTCCTCATCTTCTCTGATGGTTTTTGGATATGTAATACAATATTTATTTATTTTGTAGATACTGTATAAATATTTAACTATTAATGCATACATTCAGGTTGTAGATTTCAGTTGATTCCATTTCTTTCCATGGTGTCTATATTATATGTACTTGATTGTTGATTTATGTGTTATTCTTATATGGATAAGGAAATCAAAGCAAGAAAGTCACACATTTATTTGCCATGTTATGAAAGCTCATAATCATGGTTCCTTTAAGTCAGCTGCATTCCTCAGACGAAAGGAGGTACCTTCTTACATTTGAATACATGATCATTGTTATTGCTAACTCGCTTAATTCGTCAGACAAAAGAGAAAGGAAACTGCATTATTTCAAATATTCTAATCACTAATAAGCAAGACTTGTGCTATTAAAATATTCACACCGTAAACAAGTTTCATTTAATAGTCTGTTGCTACAGCTGTAGCTTAAAATTGAGGATGGATTCCAGAGAGTGGTACCTATGTATCCCTGATACAATCTTCCTTCCCACCACTAGTCTATGCTGTTGCACCAAGTTCCTCAGCCCACTTCAGAGCCGCTATGCCTGTTGGAAAGATCACAAGCTTATCTAAGATTTTTACCTCACTGGAAAAAAGTCAAATTTTCTTCTTTCCTCAAATTAGAAGCAGACAATTTAAAAATAATTCTCTTCAGAAAAACATATTTTGGTTCATAAATTTAAGTTTTAAAAACTTATGTCAATTCTGAAAAGAAAATTCAAGAAAATCTTTTTTTGGGAAGAAGGAACCTCCCTTTCTAATTTAGAGTAGCTGCTGCTTCTAACATTCTGAGGCTGTGTTCATTCCCCTGGGTCCTGTGCTCTACACCCACCTGCAGCTAACGAATTCCCCATGCCACAGTTTCCACTTCAACCCCATTTCCCCCACCAAACCTATTTCCTCCCCTTTCTTTTAAATTACCATGTCAAGAAATTAAGCAGTTTAAGCAAGCATTTATTGAAGTTTTCCTCCGTGATGGTCTGTGCTAAGGGCTCCACATGTGTTTTCTATTTAAATCTCCCACTAACATGTTAAAATATCATTCCTCTTCAAAGGATTAGAGACCCATGGGACACTTGCAGAACTCACTTACTCAAGGTCACAATAAGTAATCATAAAACCAACATACATCAGATGGTGAGATTCCCCAGCCCCCCTCCATCCCATCCCACCCCCAAATACCACCCTTGGTATTCAACCTTACTTTTTGAACTCATGACTGGAAAAAAACTTTCAGATTTTGCCTGCCTTCGGTTTAATACTTCATTCTCCCCTAACATGGCTGAAAACTTGTCACAAGCCTACAATGGAGAGTCTCTGTGACTGTCATAACAGTTTTCTATTTCTGAACAGCAACCCACTTATCTCCTGCAAGGTTATTTTCAAAGAGATATTGTCACAGCCCACCCTGTACCAGAGAAGAGCTCACAGTTCTGAATGGAACAGTTCAGCAACCAGGCTTCTTCCAGAATAAGCCAGTCAGCTCTGAAGCCCCCAGATTGTGCCTGGATATCCAGGGTTGTGTTTCAGATGCTATCCATGCTCTTCATCAAAGAACGAGGTCCTCAATGACCCACCCTAACAAGCCCACGTTCTTCTCCTACTTTAAGAGCCAAGCTTTCTCCAGCAAACCTTCCTCATTTTCTGTAAGTAGTACTTTCATCAAACTCCTGGGTAAAATCTATACCCCTTTTCCTGTACTATGCTGTTAGTAACAGGGAACTGTGGCCAGGGTATGTCTAACAGATTCAGGCCATAGTAAGCAAAGTTCAGAAGTGGTTTTTATCAATGGAGGTCCTCAGAAATCACTAAGAATTGGTAATATAGGACTAGACACCAAAAGAATTCACATGGTGCCAAGAGGTTTTCAAGGAACTAATGGAAGTAGAGCTTGAGAAAGATATAGTCTGGAGCTAGGGCTCCTGAGAATGGAGTCCCCAGTACCATGTAATTCTGTGATGTAGCAATCATGTTTGTATTGGGGTGCTTACAGATCAGGGATACCCTCCCCATGCTTTGCTCCTTCTTGAAATTCATTCAACCCTTGCCACAGATTATTTTCTGTCAAGGATTATAATTATATAATTGACCAAATTCAACAATCAGCAACTATAATTACCTAGTCTCTTGAATAATCTGTCATTTTTTTTAAAGATAGTTCAAATTTTGTGTAATTTCTCCCCCAAGAAACTTAAGATATTTTAGCAGAAAATCTGATTGAGAAATATTTAATAGATGCAGCCATGCATGCATGGCTAGATCATTAAACCAAAACGAGTTTCATTATTTCATAATATATAAGCAATCCTTCAAAAGTGTCTGGATTCAAAATGACAAACGACAGCCTCTTAGTAAAACCTTTAAAAGCTTTCATAATGTTGTACTGTTGTAAGTTCTACAGAGTGTATTCCAAAGGGCATTTATAGGGATTTAGTTAATTGAAGTAAATATTTGACTAAAATAAAAAGAATAAGGAATACTTTTCCAGAGCTGTTTTGGATGAAGCTATAACTTATAGTTTAAAATGTAAATCTTTTTGACTTCCCATAAAGCATACACAACTTATGAACTTTATAACTGCCACATGCCCAGCACTTTTACTAGTTGTATTTAAAAACACAAAGCTCCTACTTACAATTACAAATTAAAATACCCAGAGTAAATTGGAGGTCATTGGGGTTCATTACATAGTTATAAACAAGAAAAATTTGTACTTATTTTTGCTACCATTTGTAGTGATTTGTACTATGAGAAAAAAAATCCAATACAAGTAGCTGATGTAAGTAATGCATGTGTGCTTTATTTCTCAAAAGGAGAAAACATGACTCACAGTAGTGCTGGGCTTAACAAAAAATAAAAGAAAAGGGAAGGAAAGAAAAGAAAAGAAAGCATCTGCCACTTGTTAGCCTATGCTTTTTTTCAGGAAAGGGAAAAAAAAATTTCCTAAACTGAAATGTTTGATGGCATAGCATTAACTCACCAGCCATTGATTTTTGATAATATTAATAACATAATTTGGATTAAGATTCTTGGATATACTATAGGTTATAGACATTATACTTTCTGTGCTCTTGTCTCTCAGAGTTTGCCAAACTACACATATCTGGAGACATGTCATGAGAGATATTTTAAGAAAATAACTAAAAAAAGAAAAAAAAGGGAGGGGGCTAAATTCTATAGTCAAGTACATTTTGGAAAAATAAAACTTTAGATTCATTTCTTAGAGAGTCACACTTAATATTGGCTAAAAGTCTTGAGAAACTTTACAGTAAAAAAAATTATACAATTCAAGGTTTTGCTGCTAGCAGACATAGAGAAATCAACCTTATAATGACCAGGAAACTCTCTCCTTGATGAGTACTTGCAAAGTGCCAAAAGATGCTAGGCAGGTAACCAACAGAGAAAAAGACAGCAGCACTTTTTTTTTTTTTGGTTTGGTTGGGCTTTGTTTTTGCTTGTTTTTTCATTTTTTTGTTTGCTTGTTTTGTTTGTTTGTTTTTCAAGCTTCTTTGGAGCCTGTCCTGGAACTCCCTCTGTAGACCAGGCTAGCCTTGAACTCACAGAGATCTACCTGCCTCTGCCTCCAGAGTGCTGGGATTAAAGGAATGCTCCACCACTGGCTGGCCACAGCAGTGATTTTACACAGTGCTAGACCCCAAATGCTGTGACATTGGCAGGCTAGCAAGATGTGCCCACTGGTGAAATAGTGGCATGAGAGGTATGGGAATAACCAACCTCTTCCTGACTAAATGTGAGGCCTGCTCTATATGAAAGAATTTCAGACCTTGGCCATGGCTGGGAGGATTGTAGGCTCTGGGATGGCAACTTACTGTTGTTGATTTTGACAAACACTTATGTGGACAAAATGCACTCTAAATATTTGACCATAGATTTATGTTGCTCTTGACTTTGATCAATGAAGCTCCTTTTGCAGTGAGTTGCAGTTAATGTAGAGACTCATAGCTGGTCAAAGTGCTGACTATAAATAATTCTGAGTGTTTAGCTGTGGCCAGTTCATTTATATCAATTCCCACCATCAAAGGCTCAGAGAATCACAGACGAGGACTCAGAAAGAAGGCGGGGGTGCTATGAAATGTATCTGTTTGTTTGTTTGTTTGTTTGTTTGTTGGCATGATACCTAAAGAAAATAAAGGCAGTCAATATCAAGCATAGATGAAGAGAAATTCATGAGGCCCTATTCCAGTTGGAGATGCTATTGGTAGCTAATGGCTCCTGAGGGAGAGACGGTGACTCTTTTTTTGGGAATGTGACCAGTGGATGTCTACATACATGCACATATGGGAAGCACTAAATGGACTCAGAGTTATTGATAGTAAAATAAATTCTAAAAAGATATGAAATTGGAAGAAGAGAGATAGGGTTGTTCCCTAGGGAGACTAGGAGGAAGGTAGAAGTAAATGGATATTATCAATATCTATTGTATAAATGTGTAGATTTTTCAGAGAATGAAAAATAATATGAAAATATGAAAATAAAAATAGTAAAATCAAATGATTTTCCTGCTAGCACATCCCAAATCATTCAGTATATGGCTAGTCATTTTGCTTATTCAGAGTATTTTTGGGACTAGTGTTTAATGGAACACATGCTTGGCAATACAATAACTCTTACCTTCTCAAATTAGCTAAATTTCTGTATTCAGTCTAAGAATGTAGATTTCTAAGCAGGGTAGACATCCAGATGGTGAAGCATTCTAGTAGCTGCAAAGACTATCTCTGAATAGCCCTCATCCATTGTCATGGGGTTCTCAGCAACTCCAAGAGAATCTGCTGTGTAACTACTAAGCTACTTTCCACATTTGTTTTCATCCTGCACAGTTACTGTGATTTGCTGAAAGAAGCCAAAACTGGGAGGCAAGAAAGTGACACATTCAAGACACAGAGAAACTCAGCAGAAACGCTCATATAGCATTATATGCATCACTAAACATAGATAATTTACTATGTATGGACAAGATTGGATATTCCACAAACACTTAACTATAGACAAAATGGACTTAAATCTGAGAGCCCAGTCATAGCAAATATAATTGTTACAGAAGGAACTAGGAGGTATTGCTACTGCTCATTTTAGGACCCAGTAAAGCAACATACTCCATCAATTACCTATAAGAAAGATGGTCTACTCACTGAAAGTGACATGCTTTTCCTCACAGAATAGTGCCCAACAAAACTTAACAAGCCATTAGTATGTACTTGATAAATATAAAGAAAATTTTAAAACAGAAATTTAAGTGTATATAACAGCCAAAATTACACACAAAAAAAGAAAGAAAATAATGAACACATTGTTTACTAGTAGTAATTGGCTTACATACACAAAAAGTAGTTTGCTCATCAAATTTTCATTTGAGTTCTGAGATCTCATTGGTATACATGAAGAACTAGCAAAAGAGTTAACAAAAAGAAAAAAGAACAAAACAGACAAAAAACAAAAACAAACAAACAAACAAAAAAACTCTGCAACTCTCTAGCCTAGGTCTATAATGAATAAACATATAAATTTTGTAAATAAGTCACACATCTGGGGTTCTACATTGAGTGGATGTCACAGCATGAAGCCTGTCAATATAAGAAATCAGCATATTTAGAAAAAGACTCAGGTGTCAACTGAAATTTGGGTTATAGTCTAGCACAAGGATTGGCATGGATAATTTCCATGAAGACGCATTAAGAAGGGTAAAAACTTGAGTCAGAGTGAAAAAATGAAGTGATATAGATGAAAAGAGTGGCCAAAACTTGGATCAAAGCTTAACACAATTAAGAGTTGGGAATCTCATATTTATAACACTAAGTTGTGTAGAAACAGTTCTTGTGGTTTGCATAATTATTACTGATCTGCTTAAAGAGCAGTACTTTTATTTTTTTTACACGAATACTTTGTGGTACACAAATAACTTACACAGAGAAATTCAGAGAAAAATCAAGAATTCAATCATGTTAATTGCTTTAGATCAAGAGGGAAATGTGTTTTTCTTTCTGGAGTATTGTGAGCTAAACCTTTATATTCTCCCAAAATTCATATGTTGAAATCTTAGTCCCTAATATGCTGATAGTAGCAGATTGAACCTCTTGGACATACTCTTGAGAATTCAGCTCTCATAAATGTGATTAGTACCCATCTAAAAGAGATTCCATAGATCTCTTACCCTCTTCCATGAAAATCCTACAAGAAAACATGTGTTTATCAACCAGAAAGTAAGAACTCACCAGACACCAAGTCTGTCATTACCAAGTCAGGACTTCTCAGCCTCAAGGACTATAAAATTCTTTTGCTTTTTAAGCCACCCAATGTACAGTCCTATTGATATTTGTTGATATGGTAGTCCAATCAGCTCTATTATTAATTGGTCAGCTAAAAAAATTTAACAATTAAATGATAAGACATGATGTTAATGCTTGGCCCACTTATTTATTTCCAGTTAATTGACCTTAGGTCAACCATTGAAACTCATGATTTTTTATGACTCAATTTATTAAAAACATATTTTATAGACATTATATAAAGGTTAAATTATGTTTCATATGACTAGCATGACAAGATATGTACACCCAGTGGTGCAGTTGTGGCAAGTATATTATGATAGTAACCAACTACTTTCTGATTGGGCCTATGTACACACCATGAGATGAGCCTATATTTGGCATTGTTAAAAGAAGTAATAACCTGTGATAGATAGGTCATAGAACCTAGGGGGAGAACCTATTTCTATCATTCTGATAAAAGAAAAGTCTTAAAATAACTCCTAATAGCTTATTGGTATATTCATTGATCAGAACCTCTCTCAATCCTCAACAGGGAAGTTTATTATTGAATTAGATGACAATTAACACAGAAATTCCCAAGTTTAGTTTTCAATGTGATAAGAACAAAAGACTGTAGGGTACCCAGTCTTAAATGGAATGAAATTCTCAAATAATTATAAACTATATCATGTAAAAACAAATATTTGTTTTTAAGAATGTTTAGCTTCGTGCTTCCCTTGTAATAGATGCTAAAGTTGTTTCAAAATAAATTGTCTAAAAGTTACTTCAGTAAATTGTCTTATTTGACAATCCATTTATATTTTCCTTTTATATTTTCAATGAAAAGTATATCTTTCCAATAAATTATATGGAAATAAGTTGGACAAGAGGACAAAGTTAGTAAACCTGTCCCTGGTTTCCAGTATTACCCTCCTACTAACTCATAGCATATTGCACCCAAATATTTCTGACATTGTTTTGCATCTTGCCCCATTACTCTTCTCATTCATTTGATATATGTTTATTGTATGATATTAGCTTATGAAACTAAATTATTTTCAAAAACTGTGCCTGCTTTTTGAATACTGTCACAATTTAGAGTACACATAGATTATTAAGATATCAAACTGGATTTCTCACATCAAACTACCAAACTCTGAATTCTATTTTTGTCTGGTCTTGCTTTACAAGACCCAGTTACACAAATCCTCATTATTCTTTCTTCTCATCTATTTCCTTTCAAAGATAATTTCTACATCATATTTTAATTAAAAGATGAAAGGACTTGATAGCATTGTCTAACAGTACTTACATGAGCATACTCCAAGCCACTAACTGAATGAGTCATGTTAAAGTATAAGCAAATAATCATGAATGCCAACAAGGAGAAGTGATAATGACAATTTACTTTTTTCCTTCTAAGTCAATACAACATTGCTTAAAAAAATGCTTTGGTTCAATGTCACACATTAAAGAGAAGAGTAAATCTGATGCTTTAAAATAAGAAATTCATATTATAGAAGATTCATGCTTCAAATAGTTAAGATAATATGATTTAAAAGTGAACATCCTTTACCCATTAATTACATGAATTTGTACACTTACGTAGATACATGCTAGTTCTTGGCTTTTGGGAGGGGTTAAGGACAAAAAGTCCAGATTTCGGGTTCAGTATTTATGGGAGGTTTTTTTTTTGTTTGTTTGTTTTTCAAGACAGGGTTTCTCTGTGTATCTGAAGCCTATCCTGGAACTCTCTGTACAGCAGACTGGCCTCAAAATCACAGAGATGCTCCTGCCTCTAAGGCCCAAGTGATGGGATTAAAGGCATGTGTCACCACTGCTGGTATATTTGTGGTTCCTAACTTCTATTTGAAATAAATTTCTTACTGAAAGGGAGGCAATTATGTTATAAACTGCAGCATGAGTTGTGAAGCATGTTTCAATCAAGAACACAGGACATTGTGAGCTTCAGCACTTTCACAATTCCATTTTTAGCCCATATGATTTAAAAATACTTTAAACTGTATGTAGTCCTAGACCTGGCCTCAAATATCACAGTATATTTAATTAATGGTGGCATCTACTTTGAGACTTTTATGAAAGTATTTTGCTCTTTATTTCAGCCTGATGTATTTTTTCTTACGGTGAAGTTCCTTCTTCTAAATACCTAAAAGGATGCTTAATGACTGAGGTGAAATTTCTCATTTAAGATCATTTTAATTACAGCAATGACAACAGATGCATATATGTTCATTAATAAAAGATAATTTGTAGCTGTGTCCCTCTGAAAGTCAAGCCAGAAAATTATAGATCATATTGAGATGCAAACAGAAACACTGTTCTCTAAGTCAAATGCTCCATTATTAAAAACTGTCATCCCTTATGAAATTCAGAACTAGCAAAGCAAAGAAGAGAGTAACCATTTTAAAACGTCTGGAGGGGATTCCATAACAACATTCAAATGCATTACTACTCAAACAATTTGATTGGATTATAAAATATTTAAAACTGCAGCTGTAGTTTGGGTATTTACTGTTGGTTATTTTTACTTTAAGATCTTCACAGGAAAATGGTACAAGTTTGCAGATCTATTTGTATTGTGCTGATAAAAAAAACACTCTGCAGCATGAGCGGTCCACAACATATATTTACATCAATGGGGAAAAATTAGAAATATGAAAATAAAGTTATCATTTTTTAAAATTTGTATCTCTGTATAGGAATAGTTACCTAAAATTAAAAACATCAAACTTATTCTAGTTGAAATGAGCTAAAAATTAACAAAATATGAATTAAGTACTTGTAGTTATAAAATGTACAATTCCACATAAAAGTAAAATTACTCTGTAAAGATGGAAGCACATGTAACCTAACAACTAAATAACAATTCCTATATTTTTGTCAATAAAGATATAATATGGAATTACTCCAGCCTAAAATTTTGCGTTAAGGAACCAAATTTTGTTGTATTCTATTACCAAATTACTAAATCCCAGTGAATAGAAATATAGAAAAGAAATAAATACATATATCTTCACTAGAATGCTGGAATAGTATGGAAAGCCTGTCTGTAAAGCATTCTGTTGTACCTGGGTCTTTTTTTCCAAGACAAAATGAAAAACTAATTGACAAAACTTCTGGTCAGCCTTTACTTCTGGCTGACTCTTTATAAAGTGGCAATTTGTGTTCATGGATTTAATCACCAGCAACCTCTTCAGCTGTTGAAGCAAGAAATTCCTCATCCTCATTTTCCAGACATAAGACCAACCAATAGGTCTGCATCCCTGTAAGCATCTAGTCCTAATTTCCGGTTAGTTTTTACATTCACAGTATTCATAGAATCACAAGCCCAACATTAAAAATTAATAATTGCATTATATTATTAAAAGTGTTTTATATTCATTTTTGCCATATATTTCAATTAAAACATTTGTGGTTACTAGATCTATCTGGTAAAGGGAAAGAGATCAAATGCTTGCATAATTAAATACTGTGTCCAAAGTGACATAGCTCATGGATAAGGGAGGCAAGTTCAAGTCAGGTGCTTCACAGAGTCTGGGAAGCAGACAGCCATTTGTAAAGGTAGCAAGTAAACCACCACCTCTGAAATTGAACACATAACTGCAGACTGTAGATCATAGACTCGGGGGAGTCACATACATTTTCTGATTTTTTGTTTATTTGGTAAAATTCAGCTCTTAGTGGTACTTAATTAAGGCTGCTGTGATGATACACAGAACAATGTAAAGTATGATAGGAAAAGTTTAGGAAATTAAGAGCATGTCAACAACACAGGCAGCATAGACTCTTCAGAGTAACTCTTTGGGGCCACATTAGGAGAGCAACCATTACTGGCAAAGCTAGATCAGGTGTCCTTTTGTACCTAGTGTCAACTAGCAATCCAGGTAATTGGATAAATTGGAGAAATAAAATCACAATAATATTGTTGAGAATTTGTTCAAATTCAAACATGCTGAGAAAAGAGCATGGTATTATACTGATCACATTCTTTCCTTCACTTGATCAGCTATTACTTTCCTAACTCCAGTTTTCCTTTTATATTCTCAATAACAAAAAGTGGGGCTATAAATTTAAAAAAATTATTCATAGAGCATTCTGATATTTCAATATCCTTAACATTCTCATCTGCAAAAAGATAACATCTGTTTATACACCTCATCATGTATTTGAAATTTATTCTCTCTCTCTCTCTCTCTCTCTCTCTCTCTCTCTCTCTCTCTCTCTCTCTCTCTCTCTCTCCGTGTGTGTGTGCGTGTGTGTGTGTGTGTGATGGGTGTGTGTGGGGGGGTTGTTATTCTTTAATACAGATCTGGATCCATGCTTTTTACTTTAGGTTCCTTTCCTATTTTAGACCAATCCCCTTCTGAAACCCTGAAATATTTAGTTTTGCATAACTGTATCTAAATACTTCTGAATTATTTTATGAGAACATATTGAGTTTTCTAATATAGAGATAATTTCTACATTATCTTTTTGACAAGTTAAGTATATGTTTGTATAGCTTTGTTTAAATGATAGGAAAGGAATGGTTTTGGACATTCTTTAGATACATTTGCAACATCCATAATTTAAATGAAATCCTATAACTTTCCACAAAGGAAAGAGCTTACTGGGAAGACTTATAAGTCACACACACACACACACACACACACACACACAATTTATACTGCAACAGCACCTTGCAGCCACATTGCATATTCATAATCTAGAAGATATAGAAATATAATTTACTAAGGTTAATAGTTTCAATGGTAAATATAGACTAAGTTCTATTAGCTAAACTTGATAATTAGCCCAACAGATTTCAACTACCCAGCAGTAATTAATTCCAACATGTTAAGCTTAATTAAAGGAAAAACAAAATATATTGTTAATTGCCGAAAAGGAAAGATACCAACTGATGACACAGGACTATTGAAATATATTAAAGAAATGGTACAGTATGTTAAGCATGTAGTTCCGCCAAAATTCTCCCAGCTTTATTTTGTCTTTCTTTCCATATCTTTGGCTCTCAAAAATTCATTCTCAGTTCTTTGGCAAAAGAGACTGGAAGAGACCAGAAGGAGGAGAGGGGGAGTGGACAGCTCATGCTAATGCCACTCTTGATTTCTTTTTTTTTAAATCCCACTTTGTGCATAAAAAATATAGTTCATTTCTTATCCTGAGAGTTACCCTGGCATATGGCTCAATTGGAAACATCAAGGTTTTTAGTTCTTTTTAAAATGGCTTGCCTTTTTTCCAGACTTTTCCTCAGAAAGATGCACTATCATAGCCATTTTCAGAGTCTATCACTCTTGGATTGGAAAAATCTCTCTTCCTGATCCAAAAGGTCTTGACCATGATGGTAGATGAAATGATCAAATGGGCTTGGAACTGATTTCTTTGTCAGGTATGTGCTAGTTTGGATGTTCAGGTTTTTGTAAATGGTTCTTCAAACTCAAAGACAAAACTCTTTCCAACTCTGTACTTTTCTATTGAGCTAAATAATTTTCAGGTATCAATTGCACTCTATTATCATGCATTAAAGTCTATGAGTAAACTTTTATATATCAATCCAATCCTGACTCTCCACAGGAAAATACAATCTTGAATAATATATATTTAAGAACGTTTTATTTATCTAAGGCCTTTCTAAATCAATATTGTGCTAACATGGCATTGACCTGTAAGATTTAATGTCTTACTTATATTGCCCACCTGGGATGAAATTTTAGTTCAAAAATATGAAAATACTTAGACAATTTGATTCATCAGGGATAGTCTTCATTTGTCTGCAATAAATCTTGGATAAAGTCAACTGGATTCACTGAATCATTGGAAGTTACAGACTGTGCCCAAAGAGGGAAAGGAAAAACTTCTTAATGAGTTTACATATGAAATAAAAGATGAAGGGGAAAAATAAAACCAGAAAGAAGAGAAATATTTGTTCTTTGAACTACTTTCTCTAAGTAGATGGAAATATAAGAAATCTTGTTCTTTATTTGCAATGTCAAGAAAGATTTCAAAGGCACTTTATAAAAGTGACTTTTGACTTGTAGCTAGCAACAATTTTTGAAGCCTGAAGTAGTCACTTTTTTATTTGTAGACTACAGTAATAATTTTAAGAGTTTATCTCTTCTTTCATCTCCATATGCATATTGTAGATTTAAATGTCTCTTGTAAACAAATATACATAGAACTACATGTGACTAAAAATATAAGACATAAAAATACATTTGCAACTGGAAGCAAAAATTTCTGCATCTAGAAATTATGAAGGACAGAGCAAGGTTATATGTTTCCTTAGCATGTTCTTCAGCTATTTTCCATCTTTTTTTAACTGGCAGGCAGCTAGCATCTATAGTGTCAAGTAATCGAGTTGTCTTTCATTTGGATATAGTATACAAGTGGCAAGACACTAATCCATCCATTAATTTAAAATAAGTCAATAATTTTGAAAAAAATAAATCAGTATCTCCTTTAGTAGCAGAAGTCACACGTCTTTTAAAAGGAGCCATTATCTCCATGGGTTTCTCAGTTGAAGTTAAGAATCTAAAAATGATTTTCATCCATTTCTCATTAATATGCAAAAATATTCAAATTAGATAGTAATTAACCATCTACTCAGTAGAAAACCTTTCCATGATAATTTATGATAAACTCAGTTGCCGCTTTGATTGAGATTGATTTTTGGTGTTGGGAATCTATCATGAATACAAAAAAGCACCTGAAAAAAATATTTTTAAACACCTAACTTACTGCTCAGCTAATTACATGGTAGCCATGTCTGCAGGCACACATGTGCTCCAGAGGTTATGGTAAATCTCATTCCTCAGCACTGTGTCTTTGGATGCCTCTGTCTAGCTGACTCCTATTGTTTGGGGCTTTTTCATTGTTTAATTCAATCCACTCAACTGTCACACTCAACTGAGACTGCCTAACTAATACAGAATTTCAATACAAAAAGAGCCATGACCATTTTCACATATTCGCAAGATGAATTGATTTCACAGGCTACTTTGCTCTATGGGCTTAGTCATGATTTGTAAACAGACCTCAGTGTTACTCTCTGCACATGAAAAACAGACCTCAGTAGTTGGTGATGAAAGGGTGATTCTTATGTGCTTGCCAGGCCACCGAAGAAGCCATTTCCATTCTCCACAACAAAAGCTGGAGTTGAGTATAGGTGATCATGGGGTATGCAACTAAATGGAAACACTGAAGACTGCTATTCAAAATGTTGCTCCCTGGAAGTAATAAAACTATGGGGGACACAGTTAGCAATCTTATGATAGCACATTTTCAATACAAAAAAAAAAAAAAAAAAAAGAAAGAAAAGAAAACACTACTACTTTCAGTACCCACTTGGTTACACAGATCAGCTCTGGCTGAGAAGTCCCAGGGCAATAGATCAAAAGGAAACTCTGGCTCTGGCGGACTGTACATGGCTGTCTCAATCATCCATTTAAAAGCATGCTATTTCAGGAGCACAGCAGTTCACTGGCTGGCTACTCTACTATTTTTTTATTTTTTATTTTTTTATTTATTTTTTTTTTGCAAGCGTTACCTTAGCTAGTGTTTGTATGCAATAAAATTTCAGTATTATTTCATGTGTTCCTCTGACAAGTACACTGGAAGTTACTATAGTCATTTTCCAGATAGACTTGGAGGCCTGAGTCGGGAGTGACTGTTGACAAGTTAATCAGTCAATCTGAAGAACAGGGACCATTCTTTCTGCTCTGTTCTCTTCACTCGTGTTTCAAAATGTCTCTCAAAAATGACCTACAGGAGATCCATCACTGAACTTCCTACAAATGCCAGTTGCCAGTTCTTCCTTAGTAGTACTGTGTCAGTCTCTAGAGAAGATATTTAGATATTTCCCTTTTAAAACAGACTGCCTGGATAATTCTCTCTCTCTCTCTCTCTCTCTCTCTCTCTCTCTCTCTCTCTCTCTCTCTCTCTCTCTCTCTCTCTCTCTCTCTCTCTCTCCCTCTCCCTCTCCCTCTCCCTCCCTCTCTCTCTCTCTCTCTCTCTCTCTCTCCCTCTCTCTCTCTCTCTCCCTTCCTCCCACCCCCCTTTCTGCTTCCCTCCGTCCCTTCCCTCTCTGTCTCACACATACACACACCTTACTTGTAATTCCCAAAAATTCCCTAGAACCAAGCAGTTGACCTCCAACCCCTGTAAAAGTACATTGTATCTTCAGGGAATGGGGCAAACAGGGAATGATACCCTTAAGTGGCTCCCCTTAGGAATTTTCTGACAGGGTGAAATATAGAGTAATTAGCAAGTAACCTGAAAACATGATTCTGAATCTTCTCAACAATGTCCGAGAAGGCTAATTATAGTTGTGCGCATGAGCCTAAACAAAGGAGAAAAATAGGAAGAACCTTAGACTGTTTTTTGAAAGATGGCTTTACAAAACTGGGAGGTGAAATAATTGAAAATTTCAAGCCCCTGCCAGTTCCCATAGGGTACAGTCAGTTCCCAGCATAGATAATATGTATATGCATCCTTTCTCATAGGATTGTAAAACAACAGAATTGGCCACAAGCAAAGAGCTGCTGTGATTTCTGTTTTATGACAGCCCCTCCCTTCCATTTCCTGGTCAGCATTCTGGATGATTGTTCCATTTAGCACACATTCTCTAGTTTGTTTCTTTTGCTTCAAGTCTATTTTACATTTTCCTGTACCAAACTGCGTTTGCCATCTGCTGATCCAATTACTTATACAATCCAAATCCTTTTGAGTCTGATTGTTTCATTCCTCATTATTTGTTCAGCCTCCAGTTTTAGTATCCTTGGTAAACTCTGAAGTCTTGTTTTCAATACCTCATCTGAATATCTTATATACAATACAACCCAATTAGCTCAAACTTTGGATTTTCCTAAGGCTACTTGTGTCTAAGTGGATTTATATCAGCTAAGTGGTTGTGGATCCTTAAAAACAGCCCAACAATTCCCTCTTATAAGGACAGCTGACCCATCAAGAATTGTATCATCTTCTTTAAATTAAAAATAGCTTTAAAAGAAAGCGAGATAGGGGCTATCAAACACTACTGTGTATGAGAACAATATCATCATTACCATAGCTATCATCATCATCCTTCCAGAATTGCTGATATGTAATTGAGAAAGATTGCATATATTTAAAAAATACAAAGTGGCATCTTGATACACACATTGAAAAATAATTATCATAATAAAAATAATTATTATAGCTATCACATAGGTACTTTGATGTTGTATGTTGAAAATAGATCTACTCTTTCAACAAATTTCAAGTATATAACACATTGTTACCTAATTACCATGTTACAAATTAGGTCTACAGAATTGCTTTATCTTATCATTGAAGACCACAGCCTTTACTCAACACTACGCCATCTACTTCTGATAGTCATACTATGCTCTCTACTTCTACCACTAGGCATTTTAATTGACCACATATATATGTTACTATTCGGTGTCATATGCCTGGCTCTGTTCATTACTGTCCTCCAAATCCATCCATGGTAAGATTTCCTTCTTCTCTAAGATTGGATATTATCATTACACTGTCTATATAATCCATGTCTTCTTTATCTGTTCATCCAATTACTAAGCCTTATTTCCACATCACAGCCAGTATGAATAATACTGCAAAGAATATGACAGTGTAGTTATCCCAACAAGATAATGCTTTTATTTCTTTTTACAAATAGAATAGGTATTATTAATCATATGCCAACACGATTTTCAATTATTTTTGTGGAAAGGTCTCACTATGTATCTCTGGTTGTCCTAAACACACTTTGTAGACCATGCTGACCTCAAACTCACAGAGATCTGCCTGCTTCTGCAACCTGAGAAGTGGAGTTAAAAATGAGCACCACCATGATGTTCAGACAATGATTTTTAATTTTTAAGATCCCCCATACTCACCAATACCAAGCTTTCACTCTCTTTATCTTTATAAATGGTTTGTTTTTTTTTTTTTTTTGGACAATGGCTATTCTAGCAAGTATGAGGCTTTGATTTTCTTTTTCCTGATGATTATTGAGATTGAGTCCATTTTCTAGACTTAACTTCTTTAGTACAATGTCTGCTTGAGACCCCTTCCTTAGTTAGTGTAAGTTATGGGGATGTTTTCTTATTGAGCATTATGTGTTCCTTATACATTTTGGCATAAATCATTTCATGTTTCTGACTTGTAAACCCCTTCTGTAGATAGCCTTTGCATTTTGCTGTTTCCCCTTCTATATAGAAATGTGTTAATCCTGTTTCTTTTCTGCTCTCCACTGCCAAGAGCCATATCACCAAATTTTCTCCCTGTTTTAATTGAGGAACTGTATATCTCCACATCTGATGTTTACATTGACTTTTGTATAACACACCAGATAGGAATTTGATTTCAAGTTGTGCATATGCGTTTTCCAATATTCTCAGGAAATTGTTGAGGAGAAGTTCTCCCCCATTGTTAACTGATGGAAATTGGTTGAGTGTGTGTGGATAAGTTCATGTCTGGTGCTTCTATTAAGTACCCCACCATACACACACAGACAGTAGAACAGACACATTTATGTATATATACATATGTGTATTTTATGGCCTTGCCCTGCTATTTTGAAAGCTACCTATGTGTAAGAAAACACAAGAAGTATGATGTCTACTGCTTTACTCTTACTAAGATTGTTTTACCTACCCAAGATATTTTCTGAGTCTACAAATTTTAGGGCTGTCATTCCTATCCTTCGAAAAGTGTCATTAAATTGGAATAGAGATTAAATTAAAACTACAGACTACTTTAAATAGTAATGACATTTTGACATTAGTTCTAATAATCTATGACCAGGAGATATCTTGCCACATATTTATACCCATCATAATTTCTTTTATTGCTAATTTTCAGTTTTCAGTATAAAAATCATTCACTTTCTTTTTACAATTGTTTAATTTATATTACAGTCTTGTTTTACATGTCAATCCAGTTCACTATGTCTCCCCTCTTCCCCACTCCAATCAGTCCCCTCTCTCATCTCCTTTCTGCTCCCCAGAGAGGGTGAGACCTTCCATGGGGGATCTTCAAAGTCTTTCAAATCATTTAGCAGGGCCTAGAGCCTCCCACATGTGTCTAGGCTGAAAAAAAATATCCCTTTAGGTGGAATGGATTCCCAAAGTCCATTTGTACACTAGAGATAAATACTGGTCCACTACCAGAGGCCACATAGACTGCCCAGTCCTCCTAACTGACATCTATGTTCAGGGGTCTGAGTCAGTCCTATGCTGGTTTCCTAGCTATCAGTCTGGGGTCCATGAGCTCCACCTTGTTCGGGTCAACTGTCTCTGTGGGTTTCTCCAGCTGTTTGACCACTTTGATTATCACTTCTCCCTCTCTACCAATAGAATCCAGGAGTTCAGCTCAGTGTTTAGCTGTGGGTGTCTTCTTCTGCTTCCATCAGCTACTGGAAGAAAGCTCTCAGATGACACATAAGATATAAGAAGGGCATTTAAGGTAGCCTCTTCACTATTGCTTAGATTGATAGTTTGGGTCATCCTTGTAGATCTCTGGATATTTCCCCAGTACCACATTTCTCTTTAGACCTATAATGGCTTCCTCTCCTGTATCCCACCCCCACTGAATCTTCCTATTCTCTCAAGTCCTCCTCTCCCCTCCACTTTTACCTTTTTCTTTCTTTTAACGCCCCATGCTCCCAGTTTGCTCAGGAGATCTTGTCCCTTTCCCTTTCTCTGGGGGACCATGTATGTCTCTCTTAGAGACATCTTGTTTCTCAGCTTCTCTGGTGGTGTGGAATGTAGGCTGGTAATCCTTTGCTCAAAGTCTAATATATACTATGATTGTCCTTTTGTGACTGAGTTACCTCACTCAGGATGATTTCTTCTAGTTCCATCCATTTGCCTAAGAATTTCAATATTCCATTGTGTAAATGTACCATATTTTCTGTATTCCATTCTTCAGTTGAGGAGCATCTAGATTGCTCCCAGGTTCTGGCTTTTACTAATAATGCTTCTATAAACATAATTAATAAATGTTTTTGTTGGGTGAGTGTGCATCATTTGGGTAAATGCCCAACAGTGGAATTGCAGGTCTTAAGGTAAACTAATTCCCATTTTCCAGAGGAACCACCATACTGATTTCCAGAAAGGCTATATGAGTTTGCATTTCCACCAACAATGAAGGAGTGTTACCCTTTCTCCACATCTTCTCCAGCACAAACTCTTTGATGTTTTTTTTTTTTTTATTTTAGCCATTCTTACAGGAGTATGATGATATCTCAGAGTTGTTTTGATTTGCATTTCCCTGATGGCTAAGGATGTTGAGCACTTAGTGTCTTTGAGCCATTTGAGATTTCTCTACTGAGAATTCTCTACTTAGTTCTGTACACCAATTGTTAATTGGATTATTTGATGTTTTGGTAACTAGTTTCTTGAGTTCTTTGAATACTTTGGAGATCATACCTCTATCAGATGTGGGGTTGGTGAAGATCTTTTCCCATTCTGTGAGCTGCTATCTTGTCCTGTTGACTGTGTCCTTTGCCTTATAGAAAATTCTCAGTTTGAAGAGGTCCCATTTATTAATTGTTGATCTCAGTATTTGTGCTACTGGTGTTATGTTCAAGAAGAGGTCTCCTGAATCATTTTGTTCAAGGGCAACTCCCACTTTCTCTTCTAAGAGGTTCAATTTAGGTTAAGGTCTTTGATACATTTGGACTTAAGTTTTGTGCATGGCAATAGATATGCATCTATCTAAAATCTTCTATAAGTCAGTATCCATTTGTTGGAGATGCTACATTTTTCCATTGTATAATTTTAACTTCTTTCTCAAAAATCAGGTATTCATAGGTGTATGGATTAATATCAGGGTTTTCAATTTGATTCCAATGGTCTACCAGTCTAATTTTGTGCCAATACCAACCAGTTTTCAGGACTGTAGCTCTAGAATAGAGCTTGAAGTGGGGAATAGTGATGCCTCCTGAAGTTCCTTTATTGTACAGTGTTGTTTTGGCTATCCTCGGTCTTATACTCTTCCATATAAAATTGAGTATTATTCTTTCAATGTCTCTGAAGAATTGTGCTCATACTTTGATGGGGATTGTATTGAATCTGTATATTGCTTTTGGCAAGATTGCTATTTTTACTATGTTGATCCTACCTATCCAAGAATATAGGAGATCTTTCTACTTTCTGGTAGCTTCTTTAATTTCTCTCTTTAAAGACTCAAAGTTTTTGCTTTACAGGTCTTTAACTTGTTTGGTAAGATTTACCCCAAGATACTTTATGTTGTTTGTGGTTATTGTAAAGGTGATGTTTCTCTGATTTCTTTCTCAGCCCCTTTGTCATCTATACATAGTAGGACTATTGACTTTTTTATCCTGCCTCTTTGCTGAAGGTATGCGTTAGCTATAAGAGTTCCCAGGTAGAGTTTTTGGGTCACTTACATAAACTATAATATCATCTGCAAATAGTGACAGTTTGACTTCTTCTTTTCCCATTTGTATCCCTTGATCTTCTTTTGTTGTCTTAATAATCTAGGTAGAACTTCAAGTACAATATTGAAGGGATATGGAGAGACTGGGCAGCCTTGTCTTATTCCTGATTTTAGAGGAATCACATTGAGTTTCTCTCCATTTAGTTTGGTGTTGACTGTTGGATTACTATATATTGCTTTTTTTTATATTTAGACATATTCCTATTATCCCTGATCTCTCCAAGACCTTTATCATAAAAAGGTGTTGGATTTTGTCATAGGCCTTTTCAGCATCTAGTGAGATGATCATATGATTTTTTTTTCATTTTGTTTATATGGTGGATCTCACTGATAGATTTTTCATATGTTGAACTGTCCCTGCATCCCTGGTTTGGTCATGGTGGATGAGTTCTCTGATGTGTTCTTGGATTTGATTTGCCAGTATTATACTGAGTATTTTTGCATCAATGTTCATAAGGGATATGGTCTGTAGTTCTCTTTCTTAGTTGTGTCTTTGTGTGGCTTGTGTACCAAGGTAATTGTAATCACATTAAACAAGTTTGGGAATGAACCTTCTGCTTCTATTGTGTGGAACACTTTGAGGAGTATTGGTATTAGATCTTGTTTGTATTTCTGGTAGAATTCTGCACTGAAGCCATCTGGTCCTGGGCTTTTTTTGGTTGGGAGGCTTTTGATGACTGCTTCTATTTAATTAGGGATTGCAGGTCTACTTAAGTTGCTTATCTGTTCTTGATTTAATTTTGGTAAGTGATAGCTACAAAAAAAAAATATATCCATTTCCTTTGAATTTTCAAATTTTGTGAAGTACAGGTTTTCAAACTATGACCTGAAAATTCTCTGGATTTCCTCAGTGTCCATTGTTATGTCCTCCTTTTTATTTCTGATTTTGTTGATTTGCATGTTATCTCTCTGCCTTTTGGTTAGTTTGGAATAAGGTTTGTCTATCTTGTTGATTTTCTTGAAAGACCAACTCTTTGTTACATGTATTCTTTGTATTGTTTTCATAGTTTCTACTTTATTGATCTAAGCCCTCAATTTCATTATTTTCTAGTTTCTACTCCTCTGGGGTGAGTTTTGTTCTTTTTGTTCTAGAGTTTTCAGTTGAGCTGTTATTCCTCTAATTGGCTATTCTCCAGTTTCTTCATGTGGGCATTTATTGCTATGAACTTTCCTCTTAACACTGCTTTCAAAGTGTTTCATAAGTTTGGGTATATTGTGTCTTCATTTTCATTGGAATCTGGGAAGCTTTTAATGTCTTTATTTTTTCCTTGAATCAGGAATTGTACAATTGCACATTGTTCAGTTTCCATGAGTTTTAGGGCTTCTGCAATTTGTGTTGTTGAATTTTAACTTTAAAGCTTTGTGGTCTGATAAGATACAGGTGGTTATTCCAATTATGTTTATATCTGTTGAGGTTTGCTATATTGTTGTATATGGTCAATTTTAGAGAAGGTTCCATGTAGAGCTGAGAAGAAGGTATATTTTGTGTTTGGATGGAATGTTCTATGGATGTTTGTTAAACCCAATTGGGTCATAATTTCTGTTAGTTCTTTTTTTTTCTTTAAGTTTCTATCTGGTGATCCTGTCTAGTGGTGAGAGTGGTGTGTTGAAGTCTCACACTATAAGTGTGTGAGGTTTTATGTGTGATTTGAGTTTTAGTAATGTTTATTTTACGAACATGTGTGCCTTTGTATTTGGTAAAATGAGATTCAGAATTGAGAATTCATCCTGATGGACTTTTTTGGTGATGAATATGAAGTGACTATTTCATCTCTTTTAATTGATTTTAGTTTGTAATCTAATTTGCCAGATATTCAGAAAACCATACCAGCTTATATCTTGAGTCCATTTGATTAGAAAATCTTTTCCTAACCCTTTTCTCTAAGGTAACATCTGTCTTTGAAGTTGAGGTGTATTTTTTGTATGCAGCAGAAGGATGGATTCTGTCTTCATATCCATTCTGTTAGCCTTTATCTTTTTATAGACAAATAACCACCATGAATATTGAGGAAAATTAAGGATCATTAATTGTTAATTATTGTTTGTTTGGGATTTGTTGTTGTTCTTGGTATTGTGTGTGGATTTACCCTGCTTTTTCTTTTGACTTTTGGTAAAGTGGAATTATCTATTGTCTATGTTTTGTGAGTGTAGTTAACTTCCTTAGGTTGGAGCTTTCTTTCCAGTACTTTCTGTAGGGCTGGATTATATGTATTGTTTAAATCTGGTTTTGTCATGGTCTTGTTTTCTCTCCCAGTACTAATTGAAAGCTTTGCTGGATATAGTAGTCTGGGCTAGCATCTGTGGTCTCTTAGTGTTTGTAGAATATTTATTCAGGACCTTCTGGATTTCAGAGTTTCCATGAACAAATCAGAAATAATTCTCATAGGTTTACTTTATATGTTACTTGGCCATTTTCCTTTGCTTCTCTTAATATTCTTTCTTTATTCTGTGTGTTTGGTGTTTTGATTATTATATGATAAGGGAACTTTCTTTTGTAGACCACTCTATTTGGTGTTCTGCACTTTCAGTGGCATATCTTTCCTTAGGTTGGGAAAGTTTTCCTCTATGATTTTGTTGAATATGTTTTCTGCACCTTTGGGTTGGGTTTCTTTACCTTCTTCTATACCTATTTTTCTTAGGTTTGGCCTTTTCAGGGTGTTCCATATTTACTGGATATTTTGTGTTAGGGATTTGTTGGACTTAAGATTTTTCTTTGGTTGATGAATCTATTTGGCCTAGTCCATCTTCAACACCTGAGATTCTCTCTTCCATCTCTTGTATTCTGTTGGATATGCTTGCATCTGTAGTTCCTGATCCTTTATCCAGCTTTTCTAATTCCAGCTTTCCCTCAGACTATGTGTGGTTTTGTTTTGTTTTGTTTTGGATTTATTTTTAATTGTCTCTATTTCAGCTTTCAAATCTTGCACTGATTGAATTGTTTCTTGAAATTTTTGGTTTGTCTTTTCATCCATTTCTTTAAAGGATTTTCTCATTTTCTCTTTTAAGGTCTCTGTCATCTTAATGAAGCTGTTTTTTAGGGCATTCTCTTCTGTCCTATCTCTGTTGGGATGTTCAGGTTGTGCTTGCATAGAGTCCCTAGACTCTGGTGTTATCATATTGGTTGAGTGTGTTTTTATATTGTCATCTTCCCATCTCTTCTTCCAGTGAATGGAGGTGGGGGCTTTTCTTCTCCTGGTTGGTATGAGTCCAAGGTTCTCTTCTGGTGGGTCCAAGCAGGTCAAATACTTCTGATAGGTCTCACAATGGGTGCAGGTGGGTCTGAGACACTCCCCTCTCAGTGGGTATAGGCAGAACTAGCACCACGACACAGACTCTGGATTGCTTGCTACCTTGGGGACGAGTTGACCTGCCAGCAGTCCCCAAGCCAGGGTATTCCAAAGAGGGCAAACAAAAGTTTGGCCTGAGATAGTGTCCCACCCTCATCTTCCCCTGCGTGGGGGTAGGACTCATTTCAACTCTATTTAATAACTTTATACTGAATGTCTTTTTTCTTTATTTTTTCGAGAAAAGAGCACACTATGTAGACCATTCTGGCCTCTGACTACAGAGATCTGTCTGCCTCTGGCTTCTAGGTTCTGTGATTAATGGCCTGTGTGAATTCATTTATTAAAGCTAATAAATTTTTGGTACTCAAAGTTATTTTTGTGTTTAAAAAATGCCATACTGTCTACAGAGTCAATCTTATTCTTCCTGTCCAATTTAAATGTTTATTATTTTTTTGTCCATTCCTTATTGGTCAGCAGCATGTTGAAAACAAACACAAGACTCAGATGAAGGAAGTAGGAATGCTAACTTCAAATCTTCACCTCTTTCTCCTCTCCTCTGTTGGATACAACCACATTCTCATTCCCCCATACTATAAAGCAGAGCAGCTAATGTGGCCTTCTCTTCTTCTCTGCCCCCAATGTCAGTGGGTCATGTAGGCATTCCCCACCAACCTTCTCCCCACCCATCCTGTTGTCAAAGCCCCAACTGCAGCAGGTATTTCCTGGGAACCCAGCAGCTAACTCTACCAGAGAATATAAAGCAAAAACTTTAGCTTTTCACTTTGCCTCCTCTCCTCTAAATCCAGTTCCAAGTCACATCTCTAGCTCTGTACCTATCTATTATGGCCTCTCCTCATGTTCTTCTGTCATTCCTAGGGGACCAAGCAGATCTAAGTAAAACATCCTGATTTCTTCCCTCTCTTAGCCCTACCCTAGCGCTGTTCATTCCTCAGTGTCAGCCCTTAATACCTAGAAACACATTTTACCCCAAACCACAGTGCCCACACCTAGAAGAATCTCAGAAGAATTCCCTGCCATGCTACACACAGCCACCACATCCTCCTGGGAACCAGAGAAGGCAACAGAAACCAAGGAAAAAACATCCATCCATCAAAGACAAGACCAGATATCAGCACCTAGAATTACAATCAATCCAAACCCAAGTGCTTAGAGGCCACTGTTAAAACACAATCAATAAGAGCCAACACAGTATTTCTCCCCTAAAGCCCAGCAACCCCACCACTGTAGAGAGGTTCATGGATTAGTTATGTTAGAGGCTAGACTGCCCTCTCAGACTTTTTCCACATTTCGGTTTGTTTGGCACCTACTACTTACTTATCTTTGATTATGGTAGGAAGTTGTAGCTATAAGAATTTAGGCCATACTGACTGGTTATACCTGCCTGCTCCTCTGTACTCCATCAGATTCTGCTCTTTCCATAACTGTTCAAGTTAAAGTATCTATCCATCACCAAAAGGATTCCTGGTTTCTAATTCTTCCAGGAAGTCACCATTATGTTGTAACCCTTGATAGCCCCAGCAGGCACAGGTAAATGCACTTCAACAAGCTCAGGTAGAGGTGCATTCTGGGCAGGAAGGAATACATGCTATGGAGACTCTGAATCAGAAAGGAAGTTGCACAAACTCCTGCCAGCCCTTTAGGACTCAAGACTCTCCAAGTTTTGTGTCTAGTAGTTTCACCTTGGTTGGAATCCAAATCTACAGTAAAAAAAAAAAAAAAATGCTCAGCATCATTGTGTTCTACTAGCCTTCCCTCTTCCTTACTTTCCTCCTTCCTTCTAAAAATCAAACAAAGCAAAACAACAACAAAAACTAGTCCTTTCCCTGATGTTAAGAATGTGAGCTACATTTTTGTCTCCTCACATCAACAATTTTCCATAAAAGAGATTGTTAAGAGCAGTTTTTCCTGCAGGTCTGGTCCCACCACCTTCCCAGCCACAAATAATACACAGAGATGCTGTATTAGATATAATTCTGTTAGCCAGTTACTAGTTTCTTTTTGGCTAGATCTGTCTTGAATATTAACCCATTTCTATTAATCTAAGTACTTCCATGTGGTCTCATCTTACTGGAGAGAAGGGCTGGTGTTCTCTCTCTGTCCACCATCTTGACTCTCCTCCATACTCTGTCCTCCAACCCTCCTTGTCTACTAGTCCCATCTATCTTGCTTTCCTATTGGCCAACAGTGCTTTATTCATTAACCAATATGAGAAACATATTTATAGAATGACGTCTCCCATCAAGAGATGCTTTCTGAAATCACCTTCTACTTGGGGTTATTTCAATGACTTTATTAATTCAGATGGTAACTATCTATATAAATCTGTCTGTTCCTTAGCCAAAGACTGGCATTTAGAGAACCATTTAGACTCCATCCATGGTTTTTCATCCCAAGAAAAGGTCTTCACAGAAGCATAGGTGCATCAAGCTTTCTCCTGTAGGATCATCGCAGAGGTGTGGACAAAAACCACGGTTTGCTGTTTCCTAGCTCTAAAGGGTGACTCATTCCTGATGGCTTCTGCATTCTTATTTGGAGCTTAGACAATTTTATCTTCAATTATCAAATGATAACTCAGCTAATCTTTTAAACCCATTAAAGGTAATTGTTTTCCTTTCTTCAAATAAACTGTGGCATCAGTACCTTCTCCACAAAAATGCTAAATAATGTCTGCTGATAACATACATCAATTTTGTTATTACATTATTTACTAGGATACCAAACTATATACTAGGAAAAGAATCCACAAGAAACTAACTTTGTAATCTCCAAAGAAACTAAAATACAGTCAAAGAGACATAGGCATATGGAAGAAAATATATGGGATGAAATAATATAATTCTTACTCAAGAACAATGTAATAGATATAAAGTGAGGAAGTTTGTTGGTTTATCTAGAATATAAGTATCATTTAATAGATTGTTGATACTAATTGCAGTAACATTCTATTCCTTTCTCTGAATATTAACTTTTCCTATTTTCTTTCATGGTTATCCCTGTTTTTCTTTTCAATTACCACCATATAGTAGCCCTGAAAGATGCTCTGAAAGAGCATTCTATAATAGCAATCATTGTGCCCAAGGGAAATGCACCTAGTGAACAGAGGCACAATGAAAGAACGTATGTGGGTTTTCACAGAGATGAGTATCTCTATACCCATTTCTAACAGCCTACTTGTTTGGCTAGTATTATGTCACCTTGACACAAGCTACAGTCATCTGGGAGAGGGAACCTAAATTAAAAAAATGGCCCCATCAGAATGGTCCTTGGGCAAGCCTATGGAGTGTTTTCTTAATTGATGATTGATATGAGAGAACCCATCTGAGTGTGGGCAGTACCATACCTGGGTAGGTGGTGTTGGTGTGTATATGAAAGCAGGCTGAACAAACCATGAGAAACAAGCCAGTGAGCAGTGTCCCTCCAGAGCCTGTGCTTCAGTTCCTGCTTCCAGGTTCTGAACTTGAGTTCCTGACCTGAATTGCACATTCATTCTTCCCCAAGTTGCTTTGGTCATGGTATTTTTCACAGCAATGGAAAGCTAACTAACCACTGTTCTTTCTTCTGCCTACTTCCAGCTCCTGAGAGCTGAGAGTGTTTGCTGACCAAGAGACCTTTACTCACCAACAAGAATTTCTCATTCTGTGATGCAGTAATGTATAAGACATAAATAGAAACTCTAGGCATGTGATCAAACCCCAAAAGCAGATGTCGTGAAGGCCATGGCTACACTGGGAGTCAGAAGCAGAAAAGTAGAACATGGAGGAATAGGAGCTAGCTGCCTGCAGCCTAACAGCATCTATACATTTGGAACCAGCTTTCTATGCTTTATTGAATCATAATAAATATTTTCAAAACAGCATTTCACCACTTAAGTCTCTATCTTGTGTCACATTCTTGAGTGCTTATTTTCCATGAAATATTTCCAGACCTAAGTTTTGTCACTATATTTGTCAATGAAGGTGTGATTTTTTTATATGCAAACATAAATTCCCTCAAACCCAATTCTTGTTTTTCAAAGTTTCATTTCTATTTTTCCTTCAATGACATTACTTCTATACCATCCCCAGAAGATTAAAATAGCAAAACAGACTCATGGCTCTCCATCCCAAGGATATACCTTATATAAAGTTTACATATAGAATGTTCACTATTTCAAGAAAAACCTAGGAACTAGGGCTCCATAAAGAATATTTGTCTTCTCCATTTTTATTCTTCTAAAAAAGAGTCATATAGTACAACGAAATTACATGCATACACATACATATACACATGTGCACAGATACATATATATACATATATACATATATATATATATATATATATATATATATATATATATGATATGGAAGTAGAAAGAGGACTATGTGGGAGAGGAAAGAATCTAAGGTAGGAAATTAAAGAAGTTAGTGGAAAAGCAAAAGGGTAATATCACATGATGTCTTTTATGTGTAGAACATAAACTTTAAATATATATGTAATGTGCATGCATGACATGAAAGCAACAGAGGGATCATTTAGGTGGAAGAAGTGGAAAATGAATATTAATAAAGCACAGCACAATAACATATATAAATGTATTATTTTATATATACTTATTGATACTTCAATTTAAACATGATATAGTACTAGAAAAAAATAAGTGACATCATGCCATATAAAAAGAGGTTCATTTAGAATAAAATTATGTAATACATACTTAAGAAAAAAACTATAATTTTCAGTAATATTACATGTACTATTTTCTTTTAATTGCGTCATTGATGGCATATTTTTCTACTCAAACTTTATAAAAATCAATTTATTCTTAAATGCCTTAAGCTTGTAAGAAAAGTTTGAAATAATTAATTTGGATTATCAAAAAGTATCAATCTTTTACTGTTTTTTGATAATTTATTGGAATTTATTTAGGGTTAGTTTTCTTTTTTTTTTCTGTCTTCAAAACTTTTTTGACATGTGGTTTCATTAATCAGTGCAGATTGTATCCTTTGTATTGAAAATTAAATGTTATATTTTAGATACTATTTTTAAAAAACAAATCATCTCATTTCATTGTTTTGTACTAGCAAGGATGTATTTGACACCATTAGGACCAAGCAGACAGAGATGGACACACTCGTGCCCCCCGCCCCCAGAGCCCTTTACCCTAGGCAGGAGAAGAAAGCACAAGCCTGTTAGGCTCCATTAGAACACAGTTTTGGTCAAACACCACTCTGATGAACAAATGTATGGTGAGGTGAGGGAGAGAGACAGATCTGTAGATGAAAACGTGATAATGAGCAACTGGGTAGAGGTAGGTGGCTTTCTTGTCACCCAGAGCCATGGTGACATCTAGTCCTGAGCTGCTGCCAAGTACCAAGTCTAGGTCTGTGGGCCCATGGTCCTGTGACAGCCATTGTCTGAGATGATTAAACAGAATGTAATTAATAAAACTACATCACAAAGAAATTGAATTTACACCTTAGAGTTAATCTGCATTGTGTACTATAAAAAATTGCTAAATAAAACTTATTGAACAAATAGTCATCGAGAGCATTTTACCCAATGTATTGTTACAAATCATAAGAATAAGCCCATAACATGTAGCTTCAAATGCCCCTTGAGTGCTAGGACTGCTTCTGGTCCCCCTAGTAACATCTCCTGAAGTAGAAGCCCAGTTTTAAGTAAAAACTAGGGGATCCTCAGATTTGTTCCTTTCTGAGAAATCTGATCATTGAAATAACCCTTTGGGTCATAAGAAATAGAACTTCTACCTACACAAAGCTCCAGAAGACTTGATCCAAAGGAATTCTCAGAATCCTTAGATAAGGTGTACTCATAATTTTCAATGTTAAAAACATATTAAGAGTAACTTATAAATTCTGCATTGACCCTACTCAACACTTTTCACATTTCACAAGATATTGAGAACTGGATTCCCAGACTGGACATATACTGTGTTTGAATTTAGTTCAATGTGAGCACATAGAGAAGAATTAATAATAATAATAATAATAATAATAATAATAATAATAATAATAAAACACCCTTGTCTTAGAAACATGTAAGTATCTTTCTAAGAAAGGTGAAGGGACGTACAGCATGGAAGAGCAATGAAAGAGCTATCTTAATAAAGAGAACCACTATGGGGTAAAGGAGAAACCTAGTGCTAGGGTAATTCCCAAGAGTCCCCAAGAATCACCCCAGCTAAGACACCTACCAATAGAGGAAATCCCACCAGAACTGGCCTACCCCTACAATCATATTGGTGCATACCCCAGCTATCATCATAGAGCCTCCATCCAGTAACTGATAAAAACAGATACAGAAGACCACAACAAAGCACCAGACTGAGCTCTGGGAATCTAGTCAAAGAAAGGAAGGAGGGAATATATGAGCAAGGGAAGTCAAGATGATGATGGAGAAATCTATAGAGACAGCTTAGGCTCATGGAAACTCATGGACAGGTGTGGAGACTCCATGGGACCAAACTGGGCTCTCCATATGTGAGAGACAATTGTGAAGCTTGAACTATCTGAGGGCTCCCTGGCAGTAGAAACAGGATCTAGCCCTCATACAGCAGCTAGCTTATTAGAGCCTATTTTCTATGGTGGGATGCCATGTTCAGCCTTAAAGTATGGGAGAGGGACTTGGTTTTGCCACAACTTAACGTACCAGACTTTGTTGACTCCTCATGGGAGCCCTTACCTATGCAGAGTGAAAGGAGGGTGCTGGGGGGGGTGAGAGGGGGTAGGAAGAGGGGTGGGAGGGAAAACTAAGGTTGAAATGTAAAATGAACTTAAAAGAATAAATTATTTTTAAAAAGAAGAAAAAAGAAAGGTAAGGGAATGCTGAATCTGGTCTTTGTATGTATTGTAAAATTATGTATTAAATCACCCCTGTGACATATTTGTCTGTATTGATCACATGCTGTTAGGTGAACTGTGTGAGCACATAAGCCCATCAATAGCTAGGCTGTTGATGCCCAATTCCCAAGGGACTTTAGTTCTTTGCACTAGATATGAATATTATTCATATGATTTATTTACTAAAAGATCAATAATTATGCATGTATTAAATTTGCATTATTGTTGTTAATAGTGCCCTTTAGCTGGCCACAGATTACACTCTTCTGCTTAGACTGCCACAGATGATAAACACTTCATTAGCAATACTTAGGATGTCTGTATTGGATGCCATATCCCAGGAGTACATGTGTGAATTACAGGAAACTTCTTTAGTGTTAGCATAAGTACATATTCCCTAGAGTTTTCATCACATTTCTATTCTGGGTGCCACAAAATCTACCATGAAATGTTTTCCCTACTTAAAAATTGCTTTGTAGGGATGGCATGTCTTAATTGTTCCCAGGACAATGCATATTGCAACTGCTGTGATGGGTCTTCAGTTGAACTAATCTGCAAGTTGTAGATTGGCTTCAGCAGATTTTCAAGCATTAATAAAGAATGTTTTAGCACTTATACAATAGAATAAGAAAAATGTATCATGCATCATGCATCAAAGGCAGAAAAATGCAATTTCAGAAGTGGTTTCTTTAGATTTTATAGAGTAAAAATAAGGAGAAAATGTATTTTACTGGCTGAGTCAAAAGCTTCTATTTTCTATATGTAATATATCTTGGGTTCAAGGACAGAGAAACATTGGTGTGAAATTTTTCAAAGCAACTAATTTGTACATAAAAATTATGCACAGGGAGACAAAACCAGCTAGCTGCCCTTACAATCAGGCAGTTGTGCATGTAAAACAGGTAATGGCACATTTTGCACCAGCAATTACCTTTCTTGCACCTGTGAGTGCCTGTTTTGCATATGTAAGTAGGTCCCTGTTTATTGTAGCTAATGCTGCCACCTCTGTTTCTGTAGGTAAACTTTATGATTTTACTAAATGTCATTCTAAAACAAGGAAGGTTTGTAAGGTGAGCTTATGTTTGTACATGCACGTGTGTGTGTGTGCTTTTTAAATAACTGGAAAATTGATGCTAACTTCATTTAATACCGTACTATGCAGGGCTGTGTTCAATGATATAAAATATTTCGCTTTGCTTTTATGACATAAATGTCTAAATTTCCTGCTGCCAGGATGTATCAATCAAATCAAAGTTCCCAATTTAATATTATCCAGGTGCCAGGATGAAAGGGGGAAAGATGCTTCAGTTCTGAGTCAACCAGTAGAGAATGTCTTCACAGTTGGTAGCAGGCTCCTACACATACCTTTTTGAGATCCATTACTTCAGGGCTCATAAAGTAGAATGCAGCACTTTTCACAATGCCCTGTTTTTTCCCCTTTTATATGTGTATCTTGCAAGAGAAAAGAAAAATATTCAATTCACAGAATCACTTCAGATAGGCATCAGGAACAATTAAAATCCTCAGTGTTTCAAGGGTACTTCACAGCTTTTTGACAAATTGAAGCAAACCCCTGAGTCTGTTTTTCTAACCTTTCCACTTATAATAGCTATCAAACTGAGTGCTTGAATACTTTTTACCATTATTTATCATTAAATATCCAAGAGAGTATATGAGGCATGATCTATGCAGCAGACCACACCTCAAGGCACATGTCTAGGAAGAAAATTTCAAGCAAGGCATCCAAGTGGATGTCATTATTTCCCAATTTCATAGTGACTAGCATACTATATTTGTCTATCTTCATTCCAGGCAACTTCATGAGGAAATTTCATGTTTATGAGCAGATTTTAGATGTAACAGTGGTACCATTTCAAAATCAAAGTACTGAAAGCTATGATTTCTCTTGAAGTTCTGAAAGAGAACCCAGAAGTAATGTCATGATTATCTATGGATATCAGAACATGAGGATGGATTTTTTTTTGCCAAGCTGTGACTGTTTATTAACTGACCAGATTACAAAAATACCACAGGCAGCACTTAGTTCATCCATCTAATAAGCCTGTTTATCTGGTCTTCCCTGTTGCCAGCATTGCCACCTTCCACAAAGTGAGTGGTCTTTTTCTTCATTCCACCTCGTGGAGGAGACAGTTTGAAGGGCCACAGGAAGTTGGCTTTCTTGAAGCGTTTCCCCACTGCGTAGATCTCCTGGATCCTCCATGCAGATAATGCTGTATTTACCAAGAGATCGAGCAATCAAGAAATTGTCCGTCAAGGCAATTCTCTTCTTATTGATTTTGCCATAACTACGATTGTAGATGAACTCGTTTACTGACTTCAGGTTGGAGGACCCCCATGCAATGTATGGTTCCACAATCCTCAGCATGTTAATTGAAGCCTTGTTGAGCTTAACAGAGCCATTGAAGATCTGACGAAGAGAGCAGCAGCAATACCTTGAGGACATTTCGGCTTACACCATTGATACCTGGGAATCGAATGACGAATGCCAACTTGGGTTCTGCAGGCACGTAAAAGTTTCCGGCTTTCCTGGCCATCCTAGCATTGCGCATCTCGGACAGATACATCTTCCTATATTCCTTGTGATAGTGCTTTGCTTTTTCATAGATAAGCTTCCTCTGTGCCTTCCAAAGTGCCTTCAGTGCAAACTTTTTCCGAAAGTGCTTTACCTTCAACTCTGCGAAATTCTTTCACTTTGTCTTAAGGGTTTCTGGCACAGCAGTGATGGGAGATGTTATTCTGTAAATAAGTTTCTCATACTGGTTAATTAATAAGGTCCTGTTGGCCAATAGGAAACTAGATAGGCAGGGCTAGGAGACTAGGAGGAGGAAAGAGGAAGTAGTTGGGAGGAGTCAGGATGTAGAGCATGGAGAAAGAAAATGCCAGCTCTCCGATAAGATAACCACATGGAAATACTTAGATAAGTAGAAATGGGTTAATAATTAAGACAGAGATAGCCCATAAACAATAATGGTAACTGGCCAACAGGATTGTATCAAATACAGAGTCTCTGAGTGTTATTTGGGGCAGCGCACCAGACTGGCGGGTGGGCAGGCTGGTGGAAAACAACAAACTATACAGCAGGAACCTTCTTTTTCTTCTTTGGCACAGCCTCCATGGTTTGGGGTGGGGGGAGAGATTGAGGAATGACGATGGATTTCTCTGAAGACGTGTGGCATGTTATGTGTGGTGAGGAAGAAGTTTATAGTTGTATGGTATAACACTGACTTCATAGAGTACGTATATCACAACCAACACAACCAAGCAATGAAAGTGAAGGAAACAAAAGAAAGTAAGTCTTTGTTTTTACTACACACTTAGGACTTAGGCCAAGAGCAAAGGGTCTGGCATGGTTGGCTTTACCAGTTGAACAAATTCAATTTTCTCATATAGAGATTTATCTTTTAAACCAGAGATTGGCAAAATCCTTCTGTAAAGGTCTGTATAGGGATAAAGTAAAGGGTCATATGTATCCGTAGCAATGGGGCAACTCTGGCATCATAGACAGGAAATGAAATAATATATGGACACACTTTATTCAATAAAACTATTTAACAAAACAGGTAGGGGGCTTGATTTGGCTCATAGGGTCTATTGTGCTGACACTGAGTTTAAATGAAAAATAAAACATATTTTTACAAGTTTTAATAAAAATGGTGTCTATAAGGTAACATTAAATGCTTACCACTGTGAATGTTCTTTCTCTCACCTCCCTTCTTCCTAGCCACCGTCTTTTGATTAAATCACATCTATAGTCAGGTTTCTTTCTTTCCTCCTTGGTATTATGTCTTTAATTTCTTTTTCTTTCTCTCTTTTTCTCCCTTTTTTAGATACTAGGGTCTTGAGCATGCTTGATGAGCACTTTTTGTGAGCCATTATCTAAGACCTTGTTTCAATTTTTAAAAGTTTTGTATTACATGTGTGGATGTGCATGCTTACACACATGTACATGCACACAGGCATGCGTTTACACATTCTATAACACATGTGTGGAGGTTAGAGGACAACTTGCAGGACTCAGCTCTGCCCTACTTTACACAGGTCCTGAGAATCAAATTCCATGGTCAGGCTTGTGAGGAGGCACCTTTACCAAGGGCCAACTGTTCAACCCTCAAATCTAATAACATTTTGCATAACATTGATTCTGATTCATCTTTACATGATGATTAAAAGCCTCAACAAAATACCAAGATGAATGAGCTTCCTTCAGTTGTATGCTTCCAGATTCTCAATTGCCCAGTCACAGCTCTGTTAGTTGCCCTTTCTTCATTCTTGGGTTTCAGCTCTTTTTTTTTTTTTTATAGAACCTATGAACTGTAGAGTGGGTGGTCTAACACATAGTAGCCACTTTTCTGATTACATGGAGTGTGTACACATGAGGGTATTTCTGTAGGTTTTGATGGTACACATATGCGTGCATAGAGACCACTCTATCTAGCATTACTACACATTCTGCCAATGGGCTTAGTTTTTCATACCAATACCTGATGTCTTTCTTTGCCAAGGATCTTTCATAGACCAAGCCACTAGATGGAAAACTGAGTGCCTCTGTGAGCTTCTGCCCTACATGGAGAACCTCATCTCTCTTCAGATATATGTCTTTGTTCAGCACAATCAGTGTTCCAGGATGTATGGTACTGTCAGCCCTCAACAATAGCAACCCTGTCCAAACCTCTTCTGTGGAATAAAGCAGTGAACAAAAAAACAAAACAAAACAAAACAAAAAACCTTTTCTTGGAAGAAAGAAAAAACTATTAATTAAGAAATCTAGAGAAACACATAGGAACTTGGTGAGTTTTATTGCTACAGGAAAAAACACATGGGGTTTTTGTATTGTTTTGATTTTTTTCATTTTTTGTACTAATCATACAGAAAAAAACAACAAAAAAACAAACAAAAAATCATTCATCATCCAAATCCCATCCCTGTCCCCACCACACACAAGAACAGAAACAAGAGAAACAGATCAAAACATAAAAGAGTGATATGTTAATTCTCTAGGCTTGACCACAGAACTCCACAGACCATAAGATGGCCCTAGACAGCAAAAATTTATTTCTCTAACTTCTAGAGACTATAGTCCAAGACCCAGATGTTGGATGACTGAGTTCCTGTGTGAGAGCTCCCTTTCTGGCTAACACTGCTGTCTTCCTAGTCTTCTGTTCCTATGTGTCCAAATCTTTGTCTTCTTATAAGAAATCTAGCTTGATGGGATTATAGCTTAATTTTAACTAAATAACCTCTTAACCAGTCATCTCCAAATGTTGCCAATTTCTAAGGTAAAATGATTAGGTAGTTGACATATGAAATTGGAAGGAAGTGAACACAGCTTGTCTGTATCGACTGGAATACATGGCAGCCACTGGTCAGAATGATTTCTGAATCTATTAGAAATTTACCTCCTTTACAAATAGTCCAGATTTGTGATCATTTTGTTTCCATTTATCTGTGTTTGAAGTTTTTTTTTAGATCCAAATGCTCACTGATTTGCTTAGTTTATACTACCAGAAAATCTCCTCTTGTACTTTATCATCACTCAACTTCATCTTTCTCTCCCCAAACCTTTGTCTGTGATAGAACTCTAAAATAGCCCCTGAATTACTATCTTGCTATACCTGTCCTGATCCATAGCCTCCCCTTCATGGTGAATAGAACTCCTGAATACAATGGCTGTCACACTTGAGATTTACTTGTAGTACATGGAAAAGTGGTGAAATATTTGTAATTGTAACTGTGGTACTCACTCGGCTAATAAACAGGGAGATTACCCTGGGAAGACTGAGATAACAAAAGTGTCTTTAGAAGGGCCCTAAGGAAGGAAGAGAGTCTGAGGACAACAGATATTAGGACATGAAATTTTTCATAATTATAGATGTCCAGAAGAGAAGATATAGTTTATAAAGCATGCATATTCTTAATGGATAGCCAAAAAGAAATATCCTGAACAATAATACACTGCTGGGGATATCACCATTTCTGATTGCAAGTTATACTACAGAGCCATAATAATAAAAACAACATGACACTGTCATAATAATGGATATACTTATCAATGGACTATAACATAGGACCAAGTTGTAAGTATATATGCCTACAACCACCTGATTTTTGACAAAAATACAGAGAAAAGATGGCATCTTCACCAAATGAGCTGGGAGGGTGGGATGGCTATGTGTAGAAGGAGAAAACCAGATCCTTTCCTCTCACCCTGCAGGAAATCCAACTCCAAACAGGGCAACAACCTCAGCATAATATCTAACCCCCTAAACTAACAAAGGAAAATATAGGGGACACACTTCAAATTAAAGGTGAAGACTTCCTAAATAGCATGCTGATAATGCAAGAGATAAGCTTAACAGTCAACAAATAGGATATTACGAAACTACACAGTTTTGTGTGGTAAAGAAAACCATCAATATTGAAGAGGCAGTGCAGGAAATGGAGGAAACAAAGGCTTGGTATCTAGAACATAAAAAAAAAAAAAAAAAAAAAAAAAACAAGAAAGCAATCCAATTTAAAAATTGGCTATGAAACTAAGCAAATATCTTTCAAAAGAATAAAATACAAATAACAATTTTTTTAATGTGCAACATCCTTAGTCATCAGTGAAATGCAAATTAAAATTGCTTTGAGAATTCATTTACTCCAAGCAGAAAGGCTTAGATCAAGAAATCAAATGCTGAGTTGGGTGGGGGTAGCACACGCCTTTGATCTCAGCACTCAGGAGACAGAGCCAGGTGGATCTCCATGAATTCAAGGCCAGCCTGGTCTACAGGGGTTTCCTGGACAGGCTCCCTGTCTGAAAAACAACAACAACAAAAAGAAGTCAAATGTTGATATGGATGTAGAAAAAGGCAAACCTTTATTCACTGTCGCTGGAAGAGTAAACTGGTATAGCTACTGTTGCAAATCACTGTACCCAGTTCTTAAAAAGCTAGAAATCGGTCTACCATGTGGTTCAGCTATACCATTACTGAGCACATGCACAGAAGATACTACATTCTGCTACAAAAATAAGGTTTGTCCATATTTATTGCTGTTTTGTTCACAACAGGAGAATGAAATATCCAAGATCTCCATCAATTGATGGATGGGTAATGAAAATACAGTACACAGACACAATGTAATTCATTCAGCTGAAAAAAAAAATGAAACTTTCAGGTAAGTACGTGGAACTGGAGAAACAGCATACTGAGTGAATAACCCAGATGCAGAGAGATAACCATTGCATTGAATCTTTAGATTTGTGTTTTTAACTTGAAGAAACTGTAAAATTCAGAAAATATTGAAAGAATTATGGGAGGAAGGGACACGTTAAAGGTATGGGGATAGTATAACATAAATGGTATCAAGGGGGAAAGAAGAATAGTTTGGGGAGTGAGGTGACTTACATGAAGAAGTTGGTAAAAGATGAGGGTAGAAGGGAGAGTGAGGAAAAAGATAATTGAACTGGTATATGTGAAAAAAGTCATGTTGACACTTATTGTTATATAAGCTTCATAAATAATGTGGGGGGGGCAAGGAGGAGGCATGCATGGTGTGTGATGAGTCTCCCAGATGTTCTACATTTTCAAACAAAAAGAGCTCGGTGACAGAAAGAAACAGGGTACCTCTCTTTAAGTTGTTTGTCAGTGTTCCCATCCCTGAAAAGAAACCAATCAATACAGAGTGTTGCCCTTGCTTTTAATACCCCCTCCCCCAGAACTTGAGGGTAAGACCTGGTTACTGAGGATGCCACACATTTAGGACTCAGGGGATACAGAAATCAAGATGGAACTGACTTGAAAAATTTCTTTCTAGTGGCTAGTAATGGAAGATGCTAGACAGACTCCTGTGAGAGAAAAGCCAACAACAGTCTTACTCAGCTGTACCAGGCTTTTTCTTTTGGGGAGACACCAACCAGTTCCCAAATCACAACACAGACGTATTTTTAGTTTTGAATGCTTGGCCTAACTTAGGCACATTTCTGGCAAGCTCTTTTAACTTCAATTAACCTGTTTATCTTTATCTGCCTTTTGTCTCTGCTGTTTACCTTTTCTTTCTATGCAACTTACTTCACTATTTTTGGGTCTGACTGGCTGGAGGCTGCCTGGCTTCTTACCCTTGGTGTGTCCATCATTCTTTTTTCTTATTCTTCCTCTTTCCAGCCCAGTTTTCTTATCCTATTTATTCTCTCACCTGACAGCCTCACCTATCCTTTTCCTATCTAGCTATTGGCTATTAATCTCATTATTAGACCAATCAGGTGTCTTAGGCAGGCAAGGGGAAACAAATATAACACATCTTTACATAGATCCATACATTTGTAAACAAACACACCATAAACAAAAATAACATACCTTTACACATTTAAAGTAATAGTCTGCAGCATAAACAAATGGAACAGATGGTTATATAGCTAATATAATATTCTACAACATTCAGCTGTTAATTCTGCAATAATGACCAGCCTGGCAAGACATACCCGTTCTTGAAAAAGTAGCATGAATATTATGAAGATAAGCAAATACTTTCTATTATATATAAGGCCCACTCTACAGCATGAAATTGTATCTGGTACTGTAAAGCTAGCCAAAATATCTGTGGCTATGGATATCATTGGCCCTAGGGCAGAAACTACCAAGCAGACAAAGTTTTAAAATTCCTTCTATATGCTGATCTTTATACCCGTAGATCTGTACAGCTCTCAACCCTCATCAGAGAAACTTCTTTTTGCAATGGAAAGCACTTGATACAGAGAATCGCAACTTGCCCAAAGGGCATAGACTGAGAGGGACTCTATACTAAAAAAGACAACTGTATACCTCCTTCTCACCCTAAGAATCAGGTAACAGCAGGAAGGAGTTACTGAAGACTTTAAAAGACAGAGGCTGGAGAGAATTGGAATGAATGTCTCTTGGTTTCACTCCTGAACTCACAGCAGCTGTGGTTTGCTTTCACAAAGCATAAAAAGGAAAAAACAAAACCAAAACAAAACAAAAGGCTAAGCCAGTCAAAAGTCCTGCATGAATGCGCAGGGGTTCACTGGGCCCCACAAAAGGAACTTGTGTTTGACATCTGCTGGTGAGATAGAGTCAGTTTTCTTGGGCACATGAACACTAGTAAGTTGCCCATACTCCAGTGCATGGTCCTACATTCATATTCATACATGGCAGCATCAACTGGATTCAGAGGGTTATTTTTTTAAGGATATAAAGTTGGAAAGAGAACATGATGGGGAGATCTAAAAAAAAAAAAAAAGTCAGAGGTAGGGCATTTGGGATAGAAGTAATCAAAATGCATTTTGCACAAGTAAGAAATCCTTAAAGAATAAATAAATATACTTTGAATAAATTAATATGTATGCTCTAGGCCTTCATAGTGATTTGTTATACACCAGTAAAAACCAACACATTCTCTTTAAAAGCAATGACAGACCTTCTGAAGTTGTTAAAACTGAATGGAAAGATTCTTTTTGCCCATAAGTACTTTACCTATCAAGATTTCTTTGAACATTTAATGATTTTTTTAATCCTAATGAATAAAAAATTCCATACATAAATGTAAGATATTTCAATTATATTCACCCCCTTATCCTCTTTTATCTCTCCTCCATTCCCTCTATGATGACTAGGTTATAGGCACAATGGATTTTCTGACTTTGCAAATCCCTATGTCTTTATATTCTTTTTATTCTTGTCAGAAACCAAATCAGTAATACACACACACACACACACACACACACACACACACACACACACACACACCAATGGTACCTTACCAGAACTGCTGATATTCTCTTCTTGGGGCCCTTCCTCCCAGAACCGCCAACTCACTCACACAAATATGGTCAGCTTCCCAAATTTCTGTTGATGAATTTTTTCTTTTTATCAAATTTGTAGTTGAGGGGTAATCAATTTTTCCAACCACTAATATATACTTCTTGTCTCTCTCTCTCAAATGTTTAGCCTATGGAATAAATACTAGATTTTTGTGGCAGCCATATCCATATCTGCCATAAATTCTGGATGAGACATGATAAGCTAGACTATACCCAAGTATCTGTTGAGTTCATACAAAGAGAACTTTAGAGTTTGGTTTGGTTTAATTTGAGTTAGGCTTTGATTCCTTAAAATCCAGAAGACATCAAGCAATCTTCTTCCATCTTTTAGCATCATCATTTCATGGGCATTGGTATTCCATGGTAAAAGAAAGCAGATAGTGAGGTAGCATGGATTTAACTGCCATGACAGGGCAGTGATACATGTCACTCTCAGTCACAGGGAGGCAAGCAATCAGAGGACAGCTAGATCACTTGATCACCACACCCCTGCAATAGGAAAAGCCACATGCTTTGTATGTTTTTCTAGTCATTTCATTGTGAATTTTATTTAAAAATTGAAAGGAGTGGGGGCAGGGATTTTAGGAAAATGAATCAAGAGGCAAGCAGAGCAGAACAAAGGATCAACAGGATAAAAGGACAAAAGCCAAAAGCAGTTTATCTGCATTTTGTGAAAGCCCCTCTGAAGTGAATGTATTTCCTTCAGGACTGAACATCTCCATGTCTTCTGAAGAGTTCCTGTTGTTAGTGTTTTCCTTCAATGCACTGAAGAATTACTGAAAAATTCAAGACATGCTTCACTACAGCACTGTGCTGTAAGGTTAATTTGATGTGCCAGCACAGACTTTTATAGATTCACCTGTGTATACTGCTACACTTGGAAGTATGAGATTATGTGCCACAGCTCCACAATAGCATTTATAAGATAATATAAATAATGTCTACACAGAGTAGTTCCTATGTAAGCACACTTGTGGTAAATATCAAATTGAACTTTCAGCAAATCACAGAGGCTTTGCATTTGGACATTCTTTTTGGATAAAACCAACTGAAGCTCTCTTTTTCAGTGTGAGACTCATTTCAGTAAGTTTTCAAATTCAGACTGTATTTAAACAACAGCAAGAACTTAGAGCCACAGAGAAAACCAGTTCTTAAATATCTTAGTACTATTATCTATAAGATAGCTAGAGAGTTTATAAAATGGGTGTTTTTGTTTGTTTTTTGCTAAGTTTGAGTTTTCCTTTTGGACTATTGTAAAATGCTTCACAGACTACAAATATTTTTTTGGAACTAAATTATATAGTTGGGGAAGATCTTTGTACTAAAGTTTGAGAATCACATATTTCCAATGACTGAGGTGTCATTAACTGGTTGTATAAACTCTAGTGTGTGCCTCCTGGATCTCTGCTCCTGACCTGCCTCATGTTAATATAAAAACACCTGTGATCTCATGCTTCCTGTAACAGTCTGCAAATGTTTCAGTGTTAAAGCATTCAGTGGTCCTCAAAGTTCCAGGTCCTAGGAATCTAAGCATAATACTTTATATGGCAAAAGAGATTCTACATAGATCATTACACTTAGAAACCTTGAGGTAAGATGAGTGTCCTGCATTATCCTATTGAACCCAGTTGTGTGTCATAACATCTTGTATAATTTCTTCAACAGAGGAAAAGAAGCTGGTGAGGAAGAGCAAGGAGGAGGATAGAAAGACTCTATCTGTGAAGGATTTGACCCACCCTTGTTGGAATTGGGCACATGGTAAAGCATGAGAAACAGACGCTAGCCCCCAGCTGGCATAAAGCAAAAAAGGAGAATCTTGGCTTTTCAAATAAAAAGATGTGAATTCAACCAATAGCCTGGTTGGAAGCAGATGTTCCTGGGAGCATCCCCAGGAACCGTACCTTGCTTTCAGCAGGATGGAGAAGTAAGTAGAGCCATGCATGACTTTTCACTACAGCATTGTCAGCTAATAAACACAGGTTTCTTCCCACTGTATTTGTGGATTTGCTGTCACTACAATAGAAAATTACTACATTATCCAGTCAAATCAGTGAATGTGGGAATGTTCGAGATACTCCATGTATTAACTGAACGATCTTGTGCATTTTATATGAAATGTGACATAAAACAGTTAAACACTGTAAATAAGGTTGTCTCATGGCCTAAAATGTTTATATGATATATATTTAATAACAAATGTGTCAAATATACTGTTTCAAATACATTGTAGCTTCAAGCTACCTGGAAAATGTCTCTCTATCATATAACATGGTCAGTCCCAGTGTGGTAAAGATGTGGATAGTTGTCACGGTTCTTCCCATGACTGTAACTTTAACAAGATTATATGGAACTTGTAAAAAAATGAATGAAATATGCAAACAAAATCTATTTGCAACACAGAGGTTCATGGCAAACAATGATTTCATTACTAAAAAGTAATGTTTAACCCTAAGTATTTTAGCTAAGTGATAGTTATATTTAGTCAAATTGTCTGACTTTAGCTACATCCAGTCTCTAACATAGATCATACCAAGATAAACTGAGAATATTGTTTAATGTGAGGTGAAATTGCTCTAGTGTAGCCATAGGACTTCCAATTATCACAACTTCACATTTATGTGTTAGTAAATGAACATCAGAGATACTGTTGCAGTACCCAAATAATTCTGTGTTTCTTACATCCCTAGTTCTAACTGTCTATCTGTAGGGGGGGGAGATAAAGTTTAAAACCTTGAGTGGAAGCCACTTAAAGTGCTATACAAATATAGATTCCACATGGCAATACAGTAAGCTGCCATGACAACTGATTTAGAGAAGTATTTCCAATTTAAGAAAACCAAAGGCTCCCAAGACCCTCTATGTGCTTGCAATATCCAGATAGACAGAACAGGCATTAACAAAGAAATATTAATCTACAAGCAATCTTTATACACATATTCTGCAAGATTGTGAATATATCTGCATTAGTAGTAGAGATGAAGTTTATTTGGACCCAAACTCCAAAGTATCCATGTTTTAAGATCCACTTGTGGTTTTAAAATATTCATGGAAATATTTCTCACTATAACTCTAGTTAGCAAGACTATCCCCATCAAAAGTGATTCTAATGATACTCTTTCATTAGGTAATTGTGAAAGAGAAAAAGGCAGTATAATAAACTATGAACAACTTCAGTGAACTGCTTTTCATGCTATTTGCCAAAATCCCTACTTTTTATGAATATGCAGCTACAAAAAGGATGTAGAGCTGAGAATTTAGCTCATAGGTAGAACATTTGCCCAGCAAACAGAACTCTGCATTTGGTTGCCAGAACCACAAAACAAAAATAGTTGTATATACTGTCTATAAAAATATTGCTTGGTTGATTTATAATTCAAGTCCTCAAACTGTACTGTTGGTTTTTAAGATTTAGTGTGTGTGTGTGTGTGTGTGTGTGTGTGTGTGTGTGTGTGTGTGTAGACAAGCATGCCTGGATGGACATATGCATAACATGTCCATACTCTTAACAATCTGGTCTCAAGTGTATTAACAGAGGTCATGTGAGAACATTACTATCCCTCCTACAGGCAGCACCTCCAATGACATATTCACCTTCCATTAGACTTTACTTTTTAGTGATCCTGTCATCTTCAGCCCCATTATAACCTTTAGAGCACCTAGCAAAACCCCACCCATTCCACACAGCTGTCTTGGGGAAATTTGCAAATAACAGCACCTGGAGCTCATGAAGTGTTAATAAACAACATCAAGCAGACCTCAACAAAACTTGTCTCTCAGTAAACTATAATCCATTGATGATCACCAGTCTACAAAATGATAAAATAAGGCAGGGGAATTGCCATCATAAAGGAACTTAGCTTCTTAAATAAATTCCTCAAATATTTAGCATGCTCCGGCATCTCCTAAAATCATTGTCTAACTTCTAAATAAATTGGCATTCATTAGATAAACAAGGCAGTTAGTCCTGCTCTGCCAGCAGTCACCACGTAGTTTAACAGGCCGTCACTTTCAGAAGACCCAACACAAAGAAGGTTAAAAATGCAACTGCATAAAGTGATTCCTTCAGAAACATGTTAATGTTATGTAATATGTTGTCAAATGTACAGAATACTAAAATTTATACACACTCCCACAAACAGACATAGTCAGTATCACAGATCATCTAGGCTGTCTCATGGAATCATAATTACCCATAGTCTTATGGTAAGGTTCTGGTTGGAATTAACTGCCCAGCTCTGTCTGATGCACAGGAGGCTACTACTGGGAGGGTAAATAATTGAATATATTAATTACTTATTTTTTTGCTCACAAAACTACTCAAAATATGCAGAAAGTTTTGAAGTTATCCCCTCATGTAAATGATGTAATTGCTTTTAAGTCCTATCGGAGCAGATCATGCACATATAACACACACATAAATACACACACATGCACACACACACACACACACACAGAGAGAGAGAGAGAGAGAGAGAGAGAGAGAGAGAGAGAGAGACTTTGCTGCATTTCTGCTCTGTATACCTACAGAGACAATCAAACTATATCTCTTAATTCCTGATATGAGCCCAAACTATGCCATTCTTCTAGTGGGCTTGTATACTTTTCCTTTCCCTGTTCATTCAGAGATTACTCTGCATTTTTCTTATGTTCTTACTCCATTCAAACAGACATTTTAATAAGCCCTGGGGAGACTTCTGACCATCAAAGCCAGATCCCAGTATGCTCAGGTTTTAGGTTCCCTAACTAGACTTTAGTTATCATTTATATGTGAACATTTAATATGCAAAGCCCTCCACTCAAGGCACTTTTAGTCATTTGCTTGTTTATATGTGCTGTAGATTTATGCGCCTATTAACACATGTCAAGTGTTAGCAGAGGTCAAGTCGAGGGTCAGACCTCAAGAGCCATCCACTTTGGTTTTCAAGGCAGGTCTGTGATTGGGTTGGGGCTTGCTGATTCAGCTAAGCTGACCAACAAGACCAAGGTCCTGCCCCAGTTTGTCTCCCAAGAACTGAGACTAGATGTGCGTAGTGCAGCAGCTGCCTTTTTATGTGGGCTTTGGAGATAGAGTTCAGGTAGTCATGCTGTGTAGCAATGTTTTCCAACTGAGCAGCCCCTCAAGGTGATTCTAAGTCAACCATGAGAACTGGGATCTTCAATGTCACCAATGTTAAAGTCTTCTCCTCACCTGAGGTACTACTGAAACTGAAATGAGGTAGAACATTTCACATGAATCAATGTGGACATATATTAGATCACTGCGGTGTCTCCTTGACCCTACTCCCTCTTCTGTCTCTTCTTTGTTTCCCAGATGCCTTGAAGTGATCTTGATGTGACTCCTGTCACATGTTCCTACCATGATACAGTATCTTGCCACAAGCCCTAAAGCAATAGACCAATCAACCAGAAAGAAGAATTGTTAACAAGACTTCAAATTTAAAAGTAAAGTACTATGATACTTGATAGAATACTTGTGATGTATTCTCATGCATGTAATCTCCTTTGTATCTCAGGAGGTTAGGAAGTTGTAGCATTTTAGCTCCATTATGAACTAGGAAACTGAAAATTCAAAAACAAAAACAAAGAAGAGCAGTGTCAAATAACACTCAGTCAGGTGAGATACAGTCATTGGTGCAGGCCTCTCCATGAAAACTGAAAGTTTTCAGAGGGGATCCTCTCTGTACTCACTCATAAGTGGATTTTAGACATAGAGCAAAGGATCACCAGCCTATAATTCAAGCCGCCAGAGAAACTAGAACACAAGGAGGATTCTAAGAGATTCACATAAGGTCCCTCACAGAAGGGACAAGGAGAGTGGGAATAGAGGGGGGCAGTGAGTGGAGAGAAAACTAGGAGAAAGAGAAGGAGAGGAAAGCACATGGGACTAGAAAGATAGAGTCAGGGGAGAAATAGATGAGAGAAGAGAAGAGAAGAGAAAGAAGGAGAGAGAGTGAGAGAGAGAGAGAGAGAGAGAGAGAGAGAGAGAGAGAGAGAGAGAGAATAAAAGAGAGAACCATTATAGGTTTGAAGAGAAAACTGACTCTAGAGAAATGTTCAGAGACCTACAAGACTGACCCCAACTAACAATATGAGCAACAGTGGAAAGGCTACCATAAATGCCCTTCCCTGATAATAAGATCAATGACTAACTTATCTACCACCATGGAGCCCTCGTCTACTAGCTGATGGAAACAGAAGCAAACACACACAGATAAACACTGAGTTGAACTAGAATCCAGATGCAGAGAGGGAAGACAAGACCAGGCTGCAGAAACACATAGAGGCAGCTGACCTGAACAAGGGGAGCTAATGGGCCCCCAGACTGATAGCTGGGAATCCAGCATGGGACCAACTCAGACCCCCTGAACATGGGTCTCAGCTAGAAGGCCCAAGAAGTCTAAGGGACCTCAGACAGTGGAACCAGGATGTATTCCTGGTGAAAGGACTTGCAGACACATCTCCCATGGAGGGATACTCCCTTAACATAGAGACAGGAGAGAAGTTCTGGCCCCTACTTCAAATGACATGTCAGATTTACAAGACCCCACCTGGATGGCATCATCCTACACATGGAGTGGGGGGAAATGGGAGGGGAGGGTGGTCAGGGTGCATGTGGGGGAGAGGTAAGAGGGAGGAAGGGAGGGAGGGAGAAAGGGATGGAGGAAGGGAGAAAGGGAGAGGGAACTTGGAACAACATGTAAAATAAAATAAAAAAATGTGTTTCTATACTTTCCTCAACTCCTTTGTTATTATGTCTCACATATTTACTTCTAAAGGGTACTTTTTATACTATCTTTCACCTTTCTTGTATAAGTTTTGTTTTTCACTTTACATTTAAAGACTATCCGTGTCAATATTCCTGATTACTATTGCTTTATTAATATAAATATGAAGCTTAGCCCCTCAGTGAAAGTATTTTTATGTTGTAATGATCATATCTCTGTTTAATAATTCTTGTTACTTCTTTTTCTTTTTTCTTTTTTTATACTTTATTTTTTTATTTTATTTTTTTTTACATATCGATCCCAGTTTCCCCTCTCTCCCTCCCTCCTCCTTGTTCAGGTCAGCTGTCTCTATTTGTTAGAAACACATTTCTATGAGGTTAAATTTATAAATTAGAGACAGCCTACAGAAGCAGGTCTCAGCCTGTGGTTTGCAATCCTCATATCAAATATCCTGCATATCAGATATCTAGATTACATTCATAACAGTAACAAAATTATAGTTATGAATTATCAGTGAAATGATTTTATGATTGAGGTCAACACAACAGGAGGAACTGTATTAAAGAGTTTCAGTATTAGGAAGGTTGAGAACCACTGGCCCATGGACTGGTGGAAAACAATGGAAGATATATAAAAAATAATAATGTAAAAATATATCAATAATATCCACCAAAAATAGGGAGGTTATGTAGGGAATGAGAGTCTCACTTGTCTTCTTAGGCAGAAAATCATAATGAAGCAATGTTCCAAATCCTGAAGGAAAACTTTCAAAACCACATGTTTGTATCAGAGCCTCTGTCATTCCAATATGACAGGGCAGAGATTGTGAGAATGAAAGTCCTCAGACACTTTACTGCCCACAATCTTATGTTTCTCAAGAATGTCCTCCAGCCACACAGAAATTAAATTCTGAAAAGCATGAACCCAAGACATGAAACTGATGATGAACAAAGACACTTGTGCAACTTATGGCAAACTAATTACTGATAACAGAAACTACACAGCAGTTACTAATGTGGGAGTTAAGACTCACAAAGCAGCTGAAGTGTAATAGTAAAAAATCATGGAAAGAAAATCTAGTCTGATTTCAACAAGACTACCTGATGACAGAACATGTGAGGGAAATTTTTATGTTATGATAAAGGTTGAATCTTGCAAGGAGGAAAGGCTGCCATTGCTGATTACATTATGAATCTTTATAGGAAATGTATGTCAGTGTTCGTTAAAATTCAAACTGAAATCAATTATATCCAGGGAGAGTTCAAGTGATGTGTTAAAAAGAAAATTTGTATCTCAGTGACTTAAACCTTGCTGAAGCACCACTATTCATAAGCCATCACCTCAAATGACCCAAGAGGCTTTGTTGTTGTCAAAAATCTAAACCTGGGAGGAAAGAGGAGAAGAAGAACAGGACAAGTAATTACAGGAACTCCAATAACACCATTCATAAGTAATAGATGTTTCTTCACACATCTCTGAATTAATTCACAATCAAATCTATGTTCATTTGGCCATAAAACAGTGCAATCTTCATAATGAAAAATAAGGGTGTATCCCTTGTACGCTCGGTTCTACCACAATAGAAAAAGAGATGGTTTGAGGACAATCTTTTAAAAGTTTGTATGCTTGGGAATTTCTCTTGTTCCAGGTATCTTGTGAGCCCCATAATTTCTCCCTCAATCAAGATATCTCTTTCCTTGCTCTCCTTCTCTGTCCTTCCCCCAGCTCTACCATCCCATTCCCTCATGATCTCCTCCCACCCCTCTCTTTCCCACTCCTCTTCACATTCTGCCCCCCCCAAAACTCCCAATTTTCTCAGGAAATCTTGTCTATTTCCCCTTCTCAGGGGATCCATGTATGTTCCTTCTCCTTGTTACCTAGTTTCTCTGGGGTCATGGACTATAGGGTGGTTATCCTTTGCTTTATATCTAGTATCCATTGTTTTTTTACTTCTGAGTAGTATTCCATTGTATAATTGTGCCATGTTTTCTTTATACATTCTTCAGCTGAGATGTATCTAGGCTGTTTCCAAGTTCTGGTTATTATGAATAATGCTGCTATGAACATAGTTGAGCAAACGTCCTGGTATGTATGTGCATCCATATATGCCCAAGAGTGCTATTGCTGCATCTTGAGGTAGATTGATTTCCAATTTTCTGAGTAACTTCCATACTGATTTCCAAAGTGGCTATACAAGTTTATACTCTCACCAGAAATGGAGGAGTGTTCCCCTTACTTTATATCCTCTCCAGCATAAACAATCATCTATGGTTTTTATCTCAGCCATTCTTAGAGCCATTTTGATTTTCATTGCCCTCATGGCTAAGGATGTTGGTCAATTCCTTTGGTGTCTTTTGGCCATTTGAGATTCTTCTGTTGAGAATTCTCTGTTTATCCTGTACCCCATTTTTTAATTGGAATGTTTGTTATTTTGATGTCTAGTTTCCTGAGTTCTTTCTATATATTTTGGCTATTGTCTTCTGCCTGATGTGGAGTTGGTGAAGATCTTTTAAGACCCTAAGCATGAACTGGCCTTCCCCTATAATCAAATGGATGACTTCCTTAAGTATCCTCATAGAACCTTCATTCAGCAACTGATGGAAGCAAATGCAAAGATCCACAGCTAAGCACTGGGCTGAGCTCCCAGTCCAGTAAAAGAGAGGTGGGAGCAATAATATGAGCATACGGGTTCAAAACCATGATGGGAAAAACCACTGAGACAGCTGACCTGAGTTAATGGGAGTTCACTGACTTGGGACTGGCAGCAAGGAAACCTGCATAGGATCAAACTAGGCCCTCTAAATGTGAGTGACAGTTGTGTGGCTTGGGCAGTTTGTTGGGGCACTGATAGTGGGACCAGGATTTATCACTAGTGTTTAAATTGGATTGTTGGAGCCCATTCTGTTTGGAGGAATACCTTTCTCAGCCTAGATATATGGGCATGGACCTTGGTTCTACCTCAAAGTGGTGTGCTAGACTTTGTTGACTCCCCATAGGAAGCCTTACCCTCTCTGAGGAGTGGACATGGGTGTGCTAGGAGGAAGGTGGGGGAAGAATGGGGATGGGAGGGAGTGGGGACTGGAATTGGTATATAAAATGAGAAAAGATTATTTTTAAAAATTAAATTAAAAACATTTTTTAAAAATATTGGACAAGTATGGGTACCACGTACGTGATTGTCCTAGCCTCTAACAGTATGAGTAAGTTTAACTTCTGTCATTTGTAAATTCATCATTTTCAGTATAAAATAGCACACCAGAAATTAGGAAAAAAATCCTCCAGTCCTTTAGAAGAAATACAATTAATATTTTAAAGGGTCAGCAAATAATACTATGTTGTCAGAAATAACATGGAACACAGCAGGGAGAGGACCAAGGTGAATAAGCTGCATAATAACAGTCAATGTCAAAGTCTCAGGCTCCAAGGCAGTAACATCCATGGAGCTATTTTCATGTCCAGGTTAAAAAGAGGAATACGATAAATTATGAAGAAGAGAATGAAGGAGAAGAACGAAAAGAAGAAAGCAGGGGCAGTACACTGACATTCAACATTCAAGAAGCTCAACTGCACAGCAGAGCAGAGGAATGGAGATGGTCTCCATTGTGTGGGATAAAAGTCTACCACTTCAAGTTACATGTTTCAATGTACTATACTGTACATCATCAAAGCATGTGAATTAAAGCAAGGGGTATGTGACTTGACTAAAATCACATTGGTTGTAGCCTAAAGACATGAGTAATAACTCTAAGGACTGGGGTGCAAACTCCATGTCTCAGATGTATGTCTGAGTATATGGAGGTAACATTAGTACTCAGAACACTATGTTGATTTAATTCATCTTTTTATGAATAGTAATAGAAAAGTATACAATACTAAAGAAATTTTAGTGAGTCCTCATGTCCAAAACAATCAACGCAATGCTTCTATGACATGTCTTTATTTCTGTCATTCAGTGAGATTAGTATGAAGTTGATGTGCCAACTCCACATATATTTTCATGTTCTCATCATAATTTGTCTACTTTAGATATTTGAGGACAATTAACGTTTGCCTGTTTTCCAAAGAAACCAATTAACAAGTCCTTTAACTTTTGTAAATAGATACATTTTCATTATTGTGTTGGTCTTACTATATTCAGAAGACAGAATTCTAATTAATCATAACCATTATAGTCAATGTGTTTTCTAAGTTAAAATTTTGTTTGAAAATTTTAGTTCAGCATTCAAACTGTGTCTAAAATGAACTGGCAAGACAGCCAGCCAGAGCTGAGGAAGTGGCTTTCTGATGTTCACCTCATATGGCCAAGGCACTGGATTCAGTACTCAATCCCTGATACTGAAAAATACATTATAAGAGAGTTAAGGGAAAAGTCTTAAAGGCAGACCAAGATACTATCCAGGCAACCCCTGCACAACACTGAAATGAACTTGCTCATCATAAGACTTGGCAGCTCCAGCCACTTGAAGCCAGACAGGAATTCAGGCCCATATTATCATATCCTCTGAGCTTGGAATTCATTCTTAATGTAAAATACTAAGATAAAAAGCCAGCACAGGAGTGGGTAAAGTGGCTTAGTCAGCAAAATGCTTACTATGCAAGCATGAGGACCTGCGTTTGCATTCCCCAGCATTCATGTAAAAAGCCACAGACAGCAGAATGTGTCTGTAATCTCAGCAAGAGGTTCCTAATGGCTTACTGGCCAGGCAATCTAGTTGTATTGGTGAGCTTTATGTTCAATGAGAGTCCCTGTTTTAAAACAACAAAGTGGAGAGCAATTGAGGAAAATACTCAGCATTGACCTCTGGCCTATTTGTGCACTAGCACACACAGGTGATAGTGTGCACGCTCACACACACACACACACACGCACACACACACACACAGACACACACACGTACATATGCAAAAATACATACACACATACACAAAGTTTAATCAGATGTGATATATATCTGCACATGAACTCAAAGCTAGCCTAGATGACCTTGTCTATAAATAAATAACTACATAAAGCATAATGCCTTACAAATACATAACAGATAAATGACAGGGCCATTGACATGCAACTGTGACTTCTGATTAGCTAGTATACATAAGAATAATTTAGATCTTGATATCTGCAGTGAAATAAGGTCAGAAGACAAAAAGTAAAAATTGAAAAAGTGAAAATACCATCTAGGGTACTAGAAAAAGATGTCCTCTGAGTGGATGGTGTCAGATATTTTTTAAAGTTTTGTATACAAGGGAGGAAAGATGAACTTCCATTACTATAGGAAACTAAGAATTGCATGGTTTTGCAGTTTTTCATTTAATGTGTAACAACAGATAAGTAAAACCCATGAACATACTGCAATAAAAGAGGCATCTTCCTATGTTCAACTTTCTCCTTTGAGGAATCCCTAAAAGATAACAAGAAGTAAGCATCTGGATGTGAATAAGTACAATCCTCTCCTAACCAATTTTTTTTTTATAACTTTTTGTATTCGTGTCTCTTTTACTCACTTTGTCATCTAAATATCTACATTTACCATGTTCGAGAAACACATTCTTTCCCTTTCGTGAGGTCCTTGTTAGAAGAAGCATGTGTAGTTTACTTACCAGCAAAGCATAGACTCAATACTGAGGTTGGAGAAGAAGCATAAGTAGCAATATGTCTAAGACAAAAGTTCTAGATGCTTTAGAAATGAAGCTGTCAGAAGTGACCCCAGGTGGCCCATTAGCTACCCCTTTATCGAGATGCTGCTTTAAAGCCTTTTATTCTGTATTTCCAACACTGTTGCTGCAAAAATTAAATAATAATTTGTAATCTTGCCTGCATGTTATAACCTCTGTATCAAGCTCTACGTTCTCATCATTTAAAAAAAAAATGTCATTGTTAAATAGACTGAAAGCTTTCAAACTGAATCCATAGGAAGTTATTCTCTACTTCTTGAACAGAAGACTTGGTAAAAGCAAATAGAAAGACTGCCAAATGTATTAATTTATTACTTGTCTTTTGCAGATTTTAAGTTGAATTTTTAATCATGGTCTCTGGAAATTAAACAGCAGTAATATTCTATCAGGAGAACAAAATGTAAATCAAGAAAGTTTACTGAATTAATACTTTGTCTTCCAAAGAATGACTTTGAAGTAACACTGTCTGTAAAATTTTCAGTGGTTCTTTGAAAATTTGTTTTATGAGAAGGCTTATTTTTAAAAAATAAATGCTATGCAGTTCATATTTTAAAATTATAGTGCTGATACCAAATTTGGTTTGTCTTTCCAATAACAGTGGAAGATTTGCTTTCTCTGAGCACAATATGTAACTGTGAAAATCACCTAGAGAGGCAACACCATGATCAATGAGCCTACGATGAAGTATACTCTGCAGGAATTAAGCTGCTAGCTTAGAATTAATTTTCTGAACAATATTCCCTGACCACCACCACCAACAAAACATAGGCGCGCGCGCACACACACACACACACACACACACACACACACACACACACAGAGAGAGAGAGAGAGAGAGAGAGAGAGAGTAATAGAGACAGAGAGGAGGAAAGAGAGAGAGGGAAGGAGGGAGAGGTTTGACCACAAATAGAATGGACCATCTGTATGCCTCTTACCAAATGAAATGCTGAATTTAGCCCTGAATCATGCAGTTCCAAAATTATGTATGCCAGGCCTCCCTAGTACTGTTAAGTGTTACCAATTATTTTCCAATACCCCAAATGGAGTGGTCTTGACACCACTTGACATTAATAAGGGGAGAGAAAAGCACTGAAACGGCATACTGACATTATTGCCAAGTCCCCAACCCATTTTTAATAACACACAAATGAAAGCATGAGCATCTTCATCTCCCATTCCATTCAGTGGTACTCTTAGTGAAGAGGCAGACCATCAGCAAGCAACTGTTACCACCATGACCACAGAGACATCAGGCCCACAAAGAACCCAGGGAGTCCTCAGATACAGACAATGACTTTCACCCAGGTCCCCACCACCACCTCATATCAGGTGTACAGCAACCAAGTCCCTCTCAAAGACCACAACAGGCCTCTGCTTTAGTTTGGGCAATTATCTTCCTCTAATACCACGAGATCACATTTTATAAGAAGCAACTGAAGTAAACTACAACTGACAAAATTTTATAGTTTATTTCATTTTTTATTGTGTTTGGACTTCTGACTCCACCAGGAAACTATTTTTGCCTCAGATTACCATTTATAAGATAAAATGAAAGCTTGTCAGTCTTACTGCACTCCTTTTAAGAATGGGGATCAAATGTCTATATTAGTTTCTTTTATTCTGGAGACAAAGGCTTCTATGTTATCTCTCTCTTTCTCTGTCTCTCTGTCTCTGTCTCTGTCTTTGCCTCTGTATCTCTCTCTCTCTCTCTCTCTCTCTCTCTCTCTCTCTCTCTCTCTCTCTCTCTCTCTCTCTCTCTCTCTGTCTCTCTCTTCTCTCTGCAAAAACTCCTGATCCAAGTTTATTTGACAGATACAGTGTGTGTGTGTGTGTGTGTGTGTGTGTGTGTGTGTGTGTGTGTGTGTGTGTGTGTGTTACACTATTTGGAATATATGTCACGTACATATCCGTGTATATAGTCATATGATTTGATTTTACCAAAAGAGTTGAGAGTTTTTTTTCTATTTAAAAAAAAAAAAACAACTGATCTCTATTTTCTCCTCATTTTTCCAGCTTTTTATTATTACAATGGATTAAATTCCATTTTTATTCAATTCTAGTGGAACATCATGTTCTAAGAGATAACTATTGATCTCTACATGACAGTATTCAAATGAAGAAAAAGCATTTAATGGATGAACCACATTCTGCAGCTAGGTCACAAATGAAGATCACTGCTCACAAGTCAAGGGATGTGGCTGTCCCAGGAGCAGAGCACCTCTTAACCAAGAAACAGGCTTTGACACAGACAGGCAAATGTCCATCCGTTTTAGCAGCTTTATTCCGAGGATACGACATCTGCTCAGACAACAATGGAAAACTTTCAGAACCAACCACACTGATGTCCATATTATCCTGAATGCATAGCACACGTCTACCTAGGAATCTCTTGCCCCTGCATTTCACCTGCAAAGTCAAGCGTTAACCGCAGTTATCACTCAACTTGTTTTTTTGTTTTGTTTTGTTTTGTTTTGTTTTGTTTTTTGTTTTGTTTTTTGTTTTTTTTTTTTTTTCTTTTTTCTCATGATGACTGAAGTTTATTGTGCCATTTAGAGAAAGTTTCTGAAATGTAGAAAGTAGAACAAACTTGGGCTTTCCTACCTTTCAGTTCACACAATTAGTCTAGAAACTGGATCTTAAACAGCACACGGCAATTTTCGTCGCTTAAAGAGAAGACAGCAAACCTGGTTTATTCTTTTCTGATAATTCTTTCAGAAACATGTGAGAAAATGTGAGGACCACTGTGAGTTGAACAATAATCATAAAATTAGGAACAAAAGAATCCAGCAGAACAAAGCCTTTTCTTCCTCTTTTCCCCTTTCTTTTTTAGGATTCTAAATCACATACAAAACATTTGTTCTGCTCCAGCTCTTTGTGAACTAATTGGCTTTCCTGGAGGGATAGGTAATTGTACCTGACTACACACGCTGTCCCGAGCTCCCTTGGAAAGCTCCAGTAAGCTTCTAGTGTTAGCAGCCATCAAGGATTTCACAGGTCAGGCATCGGATCGATACAGCTAAAAGCAGCGGGGACTGTAATGTCGACAGCAGGTTTCAGAAAGCCCTGCAAGTGCCAGTTTGTTCCTCTTCATGCAGAAGCTCAAGACAGCTTAATTAACCCTTGGAAAATACAATTTATCCAGAGGCTCGGCAGGTCCCTACCAGGCCCTACTGGGGAACTGATGGGAGAGATACTGTAGCTGGCAGCGCTGAATTCCCGTTTCCCCCTTTAATGCTGTTTCAGTTAGGATGCAAAGAAAACATGGTTTTCAGTGGATGTGCTCATCCTGTCCTAAGACCATACGATAGGAGGCTGCTTTAGAGAGGTTTGTTAGAACTCACTTGTGACTTCAGCAGGAAGAAGGCCCAGCTGAGCATTGATCATCTGAGTCCTGGGGTGAGGAGCCGGGATGTGTGTGCGTGGGTGTGTGTGCGCGGATCAGATGTAATGGGGTGAAGGCAGCCAAGTGGAGAACAAGCAAAAACGTTATTGTTAACTTTTTCCTGATGTAAATGCTCTTGTAAAAGCATTTCTTCATTTATATGTCCATTCCTCATGTCTGTAACTTCACATAATTAAGAAAGTGCAGAACCTACAAATATTTTATCTTAAAACATTAAGCATGTGCCAGGAGCTGCAATCAGAAAGGAGTTTGTGGTATGTGACAGTTAGGCTCTCTCCTGCACTGTTGTCTACCACACCATGGAGTTTCTATCCCACCACAATTATTCCATGCTAGGGTAAAGCTGCTGAGAAGGCTTTAATGGTGACAGACACAGACAGAAAATATCTGAAGTTAGTGGGGCTTCAACAATTGTCACAAGAGTGCTCAGAGCAGTCACTGAAGCTGACTGTCCCCCACACTTGTAAATGCATTCACACTCACATTAGACATGGTTTAAATGTGCATCATTTCAGTTAGTTCACATAGGTCTCCTGAGTCCCTACCTGTGGTCATGAGCAAGAGTCTGTGGCATTCCTGTTCTAGAACGTTGACTCCTGTGGAGATGCTCCGGGATAGGTGTTGTCTCACCTCTACTGCTCCCTCTTCATTACTGATCAGATTGAAGGAAATTGAAGTAAAAGATATAAAGTTAAATACTGATTAGATGTGTAAAGATGCTGGTATATTTTAGAGCACAGTCTAGCCACAATTTCTTTAAAATAATTTATAACCAATGGGATGCACACAGGTAAAGCTTTCATAGCACACAGGGAATGAGGCATCTATCCCAAGTCATTACTGTCCTCCCCAACGAGATAGGGATAGCCATTTCCTGTACTAGTCCTCTTAGTGTGGGTTTGTCCAACAAACATGTCATGGGCAGTTATAATGTGAAGAAACATGTTGTAGACCTCATTTATAAGACAAAGAAAAAATGCAAAATGAGGATAGCATTAAACAGCTTCCTCACTAGCATGACTTGAGCAGGAGACGTGCTGGCAGAATGCACATGTGACAGTGCATGCCTGTGCTGTAAATGACTTCCTGGGAGGAAAATAGAAGCAGAAGAACATGTGGGAATTTTGATTTATATCATTATCAGCACAGCAAGTGAAAGTTTCTCTAAAATACATGGTGTTTGAGATAAACGTGAAACAGAAGAGTTACTTCATGTAGAGGAAAAGATTAGTAGATTGAAAGAGCATGTGAGAAAGGTCCTGAGATGGAGGCATGCATGCTTCACCTGAACACAGAGCAGCAAAGGAAGGTTTGGGGGCTGAAGCCTTGCCATATTTTACAGGGCAAAAAAGTACAGAGCTGTGATTTGAACACAAGACTACCTACATGCCATTAACTACCATTCTGTACTGACCCCTCACACTAGGGTTCTGCTTGGTACAAGATGTATGGTCACTGAAAATCACCCTCTGAATCTTCCTTGCTACTACTACCACCAATTAGTAGTTAAATGTCATTCCAAGTCAGCAGATGTACTTTCAGACACCCAGGAAGGCTTTGTTCCTACCTGAAAATGGACCAGTGTCTTCTAGCTTTGTATAAGGAGCAGCAACAGGCTCAGCCAAGAAGCATATACATGGCTGAGGTATAGCTCTGTGACTAACATGTGCATATACTTTCAGAACACTGCATATGCAACCAGTCCTTGACCAGTCATGCAAACAGAACTCAGAAATTCACCAAGGAAACTTCTCCATTTTCCAGACAAAAAAAGGCCTAAGGAAGTTAATACTGTTCAAATGCAGACACATCATTAGTAATTTGGAATCTGCAATCTTCTACTTCTGTCCGCCATTCTTTCCTCTCCTACAAACTCTGGCCCAATCCCTTCCTGCCAATCTATGTTTCTGTGTCTTCTTATTGGCATTTACAAATTGTAAAATGCCTTTGGGGCAAGGACTGGAGTGGAGATAAGTATCTGCAACCTTTAAATATTACTGCTCTTTTTATTGTCATTGTTTTCTTTGGTTAAACAGTCTGCTAACACAAATTTATCTTGTATGTCTAATAGTTTTGAGGCAGACATAGGAGGATCAGAAGTTTGAGACCATTCTCAACCAGATAGAGAGACTGTATTTTAAAACAAAAAAAGAAAGGAAGGAAAGGAAGATGTACAAATGGGAAGTCTACTTTACCTCTAAGACTTGGTTCTGTGAAGTTCAACCAGATGGCTGAAAAGTGAGGTGGGGTGGGAGGCAGTTTGGGTCAAAGGCCTGAATTCATTTGCCATGTGACCAGCTCTCTAGATGATTGTGTCAAGTCATTTTCCATTCTAAATTGTCATTTCTCACAAGCCCTGTCAGCATTATAGATTACAGATTCACTATCATCAGGCTGGCTCACAGATATCAGCGTGTCCTCACCACAGAAAGTCACCATCATCAGGCCGGCCCACAGATGTCAGTGTGTCCCTCATATCCTGTCCCCGTCCTCTATTGCTAAGCTTTCTATGCATTTCATGCAGCCACTTTTCAAACTGTGGCATATGCTCCTAATTTACACTTTATTAAAGCTCATTTGTCTATAGTCTGTTTCTCAAGATGACTTAGAAGAAATCAGAATTTGTGTGCTATTCATTGCCACTCAGAAGTGTATTTTCAAGATGTATTTAGGCAATGGTACTTTTCCACAGCATAATTGTATCCTAATGTAAAAACTGCAAATATATTTCTTTCTCCATGTTTGGCAAATCCTTAAATGGCCTCATGTTTCAGCATCATTATGTAATACACAAAAGAAAATGCATCTATGTGAACTTAGACACATAAATAGGCTTTAAAAAAAATCTTGACACATTACCATATGCCACATGTTTTTTTATAGATTATGAAAGAACAGAAGATTAATATACTAAGTGAAGTTGGATAATTTCTCAGATTTATCTGAGTTCCTATAGCACCCGATCCACTTCATCACCCTTTCAAATATCAATCTTGTACACCTTGTCCTCGAAGTATTCAGATATCGATTGCTTTTGAACATATTTTTCTATTCATTTTATAATCAATCAGTGATTATATCTGTATAACAAAGGTGAGAAACTGTCAGTTTATTAACTAATGATTTACTCATATTATCATCATTGCAACATCATGGCCTGAAAACCACAGAAATGGCAAATGTATCTACTTATTTAATATACTTCACAGGACAGTCTTTAGTGTTATACAAAACTATCCTGATACTATCTAAAATAAAAACCTCTGTCTTGCTTCAGTTTTTGACTGGCTTTTTTCCATTCATAAGCTTATTGCTGTATGAAACAATGCTATAAGATATATCCATAATTATTATTTTTATTTTATGTGTTTGTACATTTAGCCTGCATGTATGTCTATGTACCACATATATACATAGAGTGCCCACAGAGGCCATAAAAGGGTGTTGGATCCTCTGAAAATAGAATTATAGATGGCTATTATATGTAATGTTGTTGCTAGGAACTAAACCCAGGTCTTTTGCATAAGCAACAAATATTCTTAATCACTTAGGCATCATCTCTCCAGTCATACACATCCATAATAGTTAACCATCACTCTGTTTACATTCAGAGGAGGTTTGCCTTTCTAATCACTATCTCAAGTACATAATAGTTTTAGTATACAGTGATATACACATTTTTTGGTTAAATAAATGAACCTTGATCCATTATACATATTTCTAAAGACACGCACAGCACATTAACTTGAAACATCAATAGGCACCAGAAAACTAAAAAGAGAGGAAACATCCAAGATTTCACAGAATACTATGTATTGGGAACATATTGATAAAACCTCATCTTAGGTAGCAGACCAATTGAAATCACAGGGGATACATAAAGTTGTCATTATGGCAGGGTTTACCGAAAGCTAATATTGAAAATGTTGAGCACATTCCAAGTGCTTATCATAAAGGGCCACATTTCATGCTAATGGTTTTGCTTAGCTATATATGCTGGAAGACAGGGGAGAAAAAACTAGCCAAATTACCTGAAGCAGTCGTGTTGGTTTTGACACAAGATAGTGGTATGCATGTCAAGTTGAATTTTGACCTTTGGAGATGCTGATTTGTCTGGTCTCACTCTAAACAACTCATGGGAGAATATATTCATCATTTATCAGAGAGTAAGGATACAAAGAATCAACATTTTCATACCTGGCAGTAATGGGAGCACTTGAGAAATAGCAATGCTGCCCATCTCTAGCCCTCACTAGCACCTCTGCCTGATTCTAACCTTATAAAGCAAGCTTTGGATTATAAATTGTCTCCTTGGGTTTCTTAATGGGAGAAGAGTTGGTTCCTGTTTAGTAAATATTGCCTTTCACATTTCTAGAGAGAGTATTTCTTACAATGAACTGTATGTCTCTGACTTAGACATGACTTTTACTGGTTTGAAAGTCATTACCACTCTAAACTTTAGTCTGTGACAATAGCCAGTGTACAAGATTCTAAACTGAATACAGACCCTGAATTAGATGATTGAATACAGAAGCCCTGTCACAACTATGATAGGCCAGGAATCATCAAGCCACATCCCTACAGTATATATTAACGTGTCTCTTAACTTAGTTAATGAAAAATACATTGAGATATAATGCACTGTAGTTATAAAGTACTTTAAGTGCCTCCAACAGTTATTGAGTTCCTAAGTTGTTTTTAATGTACTTCTCCCAAGTTAGAGTTAAGACATTGGACATACCTTCAGAAGTCTTAAAATGTATCAGACAATAACCCCAGCTTAATAGCAAATGGCAAGAAATAACCATGCTTCAGAAGTAGACAGTAAGACTTGCATTAAAGCAACAGTTTATGACTACTCCTAGGTCAGTAAACAAAGGTGAATCATCATGATGCCAGTTCCCCACTTGTTTCCTCAGCCCTCTGGATATCCTGATTGTCAGAATGACTAATTTGCACACAGTTGAGTTGTGTAGCTGTCAAAGATAAGATGGTCAAGAAATTAACCCTTCTGTAGGGAGCAGGAAATAAGTCTCACATGAGTAGCTGTAAGATTTATTTAGTGTAGTGGAGAGGGGGCCTGAATTGCCTACCTCCCATAATCACATTGGTGACTACCTTAATTGTATTCAGAGAGCCTTTATCCAGTAACTGATGGAAGCAGATGCAGAGATTCACAGCCAAGCACCAGGCAGAGCTCTGGGAGTCATGATGGGGGAACACACTGAGACAGCTGACCTGAGCTCGTGGGAGCACATGGACTTTGGACCAATAGTTAGGGACCCTGCATGTGTGTGTGACAGTTGCGTAGCTTAGTCTGTTTGTGAGGCTCCTAGCAGTGAGATCAGTACCTGTCCCTGGTGCTTAGCTGGCTTTTAGGAACCCGTTCCCTATGATGGATTACCTTGCCCAGCCTCGATACATGGGAAGAAGTTTGGTCTTGCCTTAACTTTATGTGCTATGCTTTGTTCAAGCCCATGGGATATCTTCCCATTTCTAAACGAAGACTGAGGAGGAGAGAATGAGACGTGGGAAGGGGAGTGTGGAGAGAGGAGGGAGGGGAAACTGTAGTCAGTATACAAAATAAATGAAAAATTTGTTAATTGAATTAAATAATTTTAAAAGAAGCTTTATTTAGTTCCATGAGACAGATATCATGAGTTAACTATTTTGTATTTTCTGTTTGTTTGTGTGTTTTATTTTTCTTTTTGCAAGTTCTAGGGCATGCCTTCAGGTTTGATTTATATAAAAAATATTGAGTTCCAAAACAAAAATTTCCCCTGAACAATATTATCATCTGTGGTTTCACACCCATGAATATCGGGATGTTAGTTCTTCTGCTATATAACTATATAACAACATTAACTAAGTGTGTAGAAGCTTTTCAGAGAAGATAAGTCAGCCAGGATTGAATAATTAGACTACAAAGTAAGACACAGACTAAACAATAAAAACAAAATATTTATCAATGTTTATTAATTACTTTTAGACAAAGTTAAAAGTTTATGGGGGATAATGCCCCCCAAGGGTCATAGACTATCTAACAACACTCTCAGTGCAAAGCATAGGAACCCCCCCCCTTTGACTTGTTGGTCAGGGTATACAGAAGACTCTCAGCAAAATACAAGCTATTGCCATTGCCATTGGTTGTTGCCCAAAACTTGAATATAACACCCTGATGCTGTAGACTTTTCTCACTTCAGACAGGACTTGAATCAAGTTGGAGCTGTCCTGCAGGTCTTCTCCCTGAGGGTTAGAACTCATCATGTCACAAGGTGTTGTGTGAGTTGCCAAGGAAGAGGAACTCTCTGTAATCCTACCCATGAGTAAAGCCAACAAACCACAATCATGGTAGAAAAGTGAAGAAATACACAATGTTGTCATTGTGACACCTGCCTCAGGCTACCAACAGTTGTCCCACTTGATAGGAGGGAATTCATGCCTACTTCTGTAAACCTCTAGCCAACTTACCATGTCTGTCTGGAGGGGTGATAGACCTGAGATGGAAACTTGCTAGTGCCATTTTCTTAATCCAATATAATTTCTAACTGCATTCTAACTGCATCCTTTTACCCACAGATAAGTGTACCTCATCTAAGAAGCAGTGGATTAGAGTTATTGCAGTGATGGACAACTGGTCAAAAGGCAGAGAATAAGTGATAGAGGAGCACCAAATCCAAACTTAAACACAACACTTCATGTAAGGTTCAGGGAACCTTGTTCCCATACCCACAAGAAAAGGAAGAGACCCTACCAGTATTCACTACAAGAAGAGATAGGTAGACTACAGTATAAAAATACGCTCAATAATAGAAAGATCAATGTGACACCATCAAAGTCTAGGGAATCCACACCAGCAAGAAATGAATATCCCAACACAGAAGAGGAAGAACAGAATGACCCTAAAAACAACTTTATGATGATGAGAGAGACCCTCAAAGAGGTAATGACAAAATCCCTTAAAGGAATGAAAGAAAAATTCAAGAAATGGAGGAAAAGACAAACCAAAACTTACAATAAACAAATCAGTGCAAGGATTGAAAGCTGAACAGAGACCAAAAAAAAAAAAAAAAAAAAAAAAAAAATACAAACATAGTCTGAGAAAATGCTGGAACAAGAAAAGTCAGGCAAACAATCAGGAACTACAGATGTAAGCATAACCAACCAAATACAAGAACAGAAGAGAGAATCTTATGTGTTGAAGGACAGATAGATTCATCAATCAAAGAAAACCTTAAGTCCATCAAATCCCTGACACAAAATATCCAGGAAATATGGGACACCGTGAAGAGGCCAAACCTAAGGATAATAGATATAGAAGAAGGGGAAGAAAATCAATTCAAAGGTGCAGAAAACTATTCAACAAAATCATAGAAGAAGACTTTCCAAACCTAAAGAAGACATGCCAATGAAAGTACAAGAAGCTTACAGAACACCAAATAGAGTGAACCACAAAAGAAGGTCCTCTCACAACATAATAATAATAATAATAATAATAATAATAATAATAATAATAATAAAACACCAAACATATAGAATAAAGAAAGTATTAAGGGCAGCAAAGGAAAAAGGTCAAATAACATATAAAGGCTAACCTATCAGAATTACACCTGACTTCTCCATGGAAACTCTGAAGTCCAGAAGGTCCTGGATAGACATTCTACCAACACTAAGAGATTATGGGTGTCAGCCCAGACTACTATACCTAGAAAAGCTTTCAATCTATGTTGGAGCAACCTAGATATTTCATGACAAAACCAGACTTAAACAATACACATCAATTATTCCAGCCCTATACAACATTCTAGAAGGAAAAGTCCAGTTAAGAACAGCCACAAAAAAAAAAAAATGTAGGCAATAGATAATCCCACTTTACAAACAACCAAAAGAAAAATGGGGGAAAATGCACACACAATACCACCACCACCACCAAATTCAAAACAAACAAGAATTAACCATCAATGGTCATTAATATCCTTCAATATTAATGGTCTTAATGCACCTATAAAAAGACACTGGCTAAAAGAATGGATGGGAAGACAGGATCCACCCATCTGCTGCATACAAAAAAACACACCTCAAGTTCAAAGACAAACATACCTCAGAATCAAGGGTTAGAAAAAGACTTCACAATAAAATAAACCCACGAAACAATAATTATATCTAAAATATTATATCTATAATTATATCTAAATAGCAATAATTATATCTAAAAAATACACTTTAAACAAAGATCAATCAAAAGAAATGAAAAAGGTAATTTCTTATTCATCACAGAAGAAATCCATCAAGACAAAGTCTCAATTCTGAACATTTATGCCCATCTATAGAACATTCCATCTAAACACAAAAGAATCAAACTTCTTCTCATTGCCACATGGAATCTTCACTAAAATTGACCACATACTCAGCAATATAGCACACTTCAATAGGTACAGAAAATTTGGAATAACCCCCTGGATCTTATCAGACCACCATGCTTCAAAGTTAGAATTCAACAACAACACAAATTGCAGAAACCCTACAAACTCATGGAAACTGAACAATGCGCAATTTCACCATACCTGGGTCAAAGAAGAAATAAAGAATAAAATTAAAGACTTCCTAGAATTCAAGAGAATAAAGAATGAAACACACGTAAACTTATGGAACACCTTGAAATCAGTGCTATAAGAAAAGTTCATAGCCCTAAGTGCCCACATGAAGTAACTGGAGAATAGTCACACTAGAGAAGTAACAACACATTATAAAGGTCTAGAATAAAAAGAAGCAAACTAGTACCAGAGGAGCAGTCACCAGGAAATAATCAATTTGAAGATGAAATCAATAAAGGAGAAACTAGGAAAAACAATACAAAGAATAATTGTAACAGAGTTTATTCTTCGAGAAAATCAACAAGATAAAAAAACCTTTATCAGAACTAACTAAAAGACAGAGAGAGAACATGCAAATCAACAAAATCAGAAATATAGAGGGGGATATGACAACAGACACTGAGGAAATCAAGAGAATCTTCAGCTCATATTTTGAAAACCTATACTCCACAAAATTTGAAAATTAATAGGAATGGACAATTTTCTGGATAGATATCACATACCAAAAATTAAATCAAAGCCATATAAGGAATTTAAACAGACCTATAACCACTAATCAAAGTGAAGTACTCATCAGAAGTCTCCCAACCAAAAAAAGCAGAGGACCAGATGGTTTCAGTGCACAAATCTACCAGAAATTCAGAGAAGAGCTAATACTCCTCAAAGTGATCCACACAATAGAAGCAGGTTCATTGCCAAAGTCTTTTTACAAGGCTGCAATTACCTCAGTAACCAAGCAACACAAAGACACAACTAAGAAAGAGAACAACAGACCAATATCCCTCATGAACACTGATGCAAAAGTACTCAATAAAATACTGACAAATCAAATCCAAGAACACATCAGAGAAATCATCCACCATGACCAAGAAGGCTTCATTCCAGGGATGTATGTAATGGTTCAACATACAAAAATCCATCAATGTAATCCACCATATAAACAAACTAAAAAATAAAAAGATGATCAACTCACTAGATGCAGGAAAAGCCTTTAACAAAATCAAACACACCTTTATAATAAAGGTCTTGGAGAGATCAGGGATAACAGGAACATACCTAAACATAATAAAAGCAATATATACCAAACCAACAGCCAAAATCAAACTAAATGGAGAAAAATGCAATGTGTTTACTCTAAAATAATGAACAAGACAAAGCTGCTCACTCTGTCCATATCTCTTCAATATTGTACTTGAAGTTCTAGCTAGAGAAATAAGCCAACAAAAGGAGATCAAGGGGATACAAATTGGAAAGAAAGAATTCAAACTGTCACGATTTGCAGATGATATGATAGTTTACATAAGTGACCCAAAAAACACTACCAAGGTACTCCTGATAAACACATCCAGCAAATTACCAGTATACAAGACTAACTCAAAAAATCAGTAGCCCTACTATACGGACAGTACAGGAGATGAGAAAGAAATCAGAGCAACATCACCCTTTACAATAACCACAAACAACATAAAATATCTTGGTGTAATGCTTAGCAAACAAGTGAGAGACATATCTAACAAGAAATGTTAGTCTTTAAGGAAAGAAATTATGAAGATACCAGAAAATTGAAAGATCTCCTGTGTGCTTGAATAAGTAGGATCAACATAGTAAAAATGCCAGTCTTGCCAAAAGCAATTTACAGATTCAATGCATTATGCATCAAAATCCCATTACAGTTCTTCACAACCTTATAAGAACAACCCTCAACTTTATATAGAAAAACAAAAGACCCAGGATAGACAAAACAAGCCTGTACAAAAAAGGATTTTCCGGGGCCATCACCATTCCTGACTTCAAACTCTTATTACAGTGCTGTTGTCCTGAAAACACTTTGGTATTAGCACAAAAACAGACAGGTAGACCAATGAAATCGAATTGAAAAACCTGATATTAACCCACACACCTACAAAAATCTAATTTTTTTGTTAATTTGTCTTGTTTTTAATTGTTTTTTTTCCCTTATTTTACATATCAATCCCAGTTTTCTCACCCTCCATCCCATGACTCCACCCCTATCCAGACTCCCATCCAATCTCCACCCTCCTGCCCACTGCACAGGAGGTTGATACCTTCTAGGAGAAATCATCAAATCTGTCAAGTTGTTTAGAGTAGGGTCTAGGCCCTCCTTCCTTCCCCTAGGCTAAGGGAATGTGCTCCCAAAATCCTTTCATGCACTAGGGATGCATCCTGGTGCCACTGTCAGAGGTCCCTTAGTCTGCCCAGGCCTTCTAACTGAGACCCACATTCAGGGGGTCTGAGTCAGTATAATTCTGGTTTCCCAGCTATCAGTCTGGGGTCCAAGAACTTCCCCTTCTTCAGGTCAGCTGAAGAAGGGTTTCTGTAGCCTGGTCTTTCCCCCATTTTCTTATTACTCCTTCCTCTCTGCAACTGGATTCCAGGAGTTTGTCTCCTTGTTTAGCTATGGGTGTCTACTTCTGTTTCCATCAGCTACTAGATAAGGGCTCTATAATGGCATATAAGTTAGTTATCAATCTCATTAACAGGGAAGGGCATATAAGGTAGACTTTCCACTGCTCAGATTGTTAGTTGAGGTCACACTTGTACGTCTCTGAACATTTCTCTAGAGTCATTTTTCTCTTCAAACCTATAATGGCTCCCTCTATTATGGTATCTCTTTTTTCCCCTCCCATCTATTTGTTCCCCGACTCAATCTTCCTGATCCCATATGTTCTCCTTTCATCCCCTCCTCTTTTTACTGTATGCCTACTCCCAATATGCTCAGGAGCTCTTGTTCCTTTCCCATTCTGTGAGGGACCTTGTATCCTTATATGAATCTCTTAGGTTCCTCCTTGTGTCCTAGTTTCTTTGGCAGTGTGTATTATAGGCTTGTGATCCTTTGTTCTCCGTCTGAAGTTTATATATGAGTGAGTACATACCATCTTCCTCTTTTTGTGACTGGGTTACCCCATTCAGGATGGTTTTTGAAAGTTCTATCCATTTGCCCACAAAGTTTAAGATTCCATTGTCTTTTTGTTTTTGTTTTTGTTTTGTTTTGTTTTTCTGAAGAGTAGTATTCCATTGTGTAGATGTGCCACATCTTCTTTATCCATTCTTCAATTGAGGGGCATCTAGGTTGTTTCCAAGTTCTTGCTATTACAACTAATGCTGCTATAAACATAGTTGAACAGATGTCATTGTTTCATGGATGTGGATCATTTGGGTATATGCTGAAGAGGGGAATTGCTGGGTCCTGTAGTAAACTGATTCCCATTATTCTGAGGAACCACCATACTGATCTCCAAAATGTCTGTATAAGTTTACACTTCTATCAGTAGTGGAATATTTCCCTTTATCCATATCCTCTGCAGCATAAGCTGTCATTGGTTTTAAAATTTAAGCCATTTTGACAGGAGTAAGATGGTATCTCAGAGTTGTTTTGATTTGCATTTCTCCGATGGCTAAAAATGTTGATTGTTTTCTTAAGTGTCTTTCAGCCATTTGGACTCCTCTATTGAGAATTCTCTATTCAGTTTGTACCCCACTTTTTAATGGGAGTATTTGGTGTTTTGGTGACTAGTTTCTTGAATTCTTTGTATATATTACAAATCAGCCCTCTGTAGGATGTGGGGTTGGTGAACATCTTTTCCAGTCTGTGGGCTGCTGTATGTGTGGTCTTATTGACTATGTCCTTTGTCTGACATTAGCTTCTCTGTTTAAGGAGGTCCCGTTTATTAATTGTCCATCTCAGTGTCTGTGCTACTGGTGTTATGTTCAGGAAGTGGTCTCCTCTACCAATTTGTTCAAGAGTACCTCCCACTTTCTTTTCTAAGAGGTTCAGCAAGGCTGGATTCATGTTGAGATCTTTGATCCATTTGTACTTAAGTTTTCTGCATAGTCAAGTGTCTATCTGCAGTCTTCCACACACCATCATCCAATTGTGCCAGCACCATTTGTTTAAGATGGCTTCCTCCTTTCATTGTGTAATTTTAGCTATTTTGTCAAAAATCATGTATTCATAGGTATGTAGGTTAATATCAGGGTTTTCAATTTGATTCCATTCATCTACCTGTCTATTTTTGTGCCAATACCAAGATGTTTTTAGGAGTATAGCTCTATAGTAGAGCTTAAAGTCAGGGATGGTAATGCCTCCTGAAGTTCCTTTATTGCACAGGATTTTTTGTGCTATCCTATGTAATGAGTATGTTTTCCCGCTGGCCTCCTGGTCCCAACGCCGAGCCATCCAGCCACAAATAACACACAAAGACTCTGTATTTGATATAATGCTGTTGGCCAGTTACTAATTCCTTATTGGCTAGCTCTGTCTTAATGATTAACCCATTTCTACTATTCTAGTATTTCCACATGGTCTCATCTTACAGGGGAGTGACGGCCCGGTGTGCTGCTCTCTCCAGGCTCTCCATGCTGACTCCTTTTTATTCCTTCCTCTTTTCTTCTGGTCTCCTAGTCACTCCTACCTTCCTTTTCTATTGGCCAACAGTGCTTTATTCATTAACCAATAAGAGAAACACATTTACAGAATGACATCTCCCATCATCTCCTCTTTTCTGTCTAAAATAAAAAGAAGTGTTTTAACCTTAGTATAGCAAAATATATCACACAACAGTTATCAAATAAGAATCACAGTGAGCCATATTTAGTCCATTAACATTTAGCAAGATTTAAAGAAAATATTCTATCATCTATCCTATCTTTGTGAGTCTAAAGTCTTATATGTAACTTATCTGTAATCCTAACTAAGGAAAACTATAACCTAACTGTCTTCAACTCCTTCAAAGACCACAGATGGATAATATATGAACTCTAGAAATGACAGAGACAATTCGCCTGGTCAGTCACCCAAAGTTCTTCTGTAAAGTTCCATCTTCAGCCTATAGGGTATAGTGTATCTGTTAAACTCCTCAGCAAAGCAGAAAACTTTAAACTGTCTTCTTGTATTGGCATTTTATCAGTAACTTTTCTCTGTGTCCTGTAGACTGTCTAGCAGACTCTTCCATGAAGCAAGAATATTGTAGCAATGTCCATCTTGTATCAGCAGTCATTTTTCTATGGGTCCTGCATGTTCAGTATATACAGCATAAAGTCAAACAGTCCAGACAAGAGCAGTATCTTGCCCAAATAGGTAGTCTTGCCATATTAGAAGCAAACTCCATAATGTGTTTCTTCAAGGTCCATCTTCCTTTCTAATGCAAGTGGTGTTGCAAGAAAATTCCTAAACCATTTTAAATGCCATATTCTGTAGATCTTTGAAAGGTTTGAAGAATGCCTATTCATCTTAAATATATCTCTATAAATCTAGAAATCCTAACTAACTTAAACCTAAGTTTTCACTACCATAGGTAACTATCTATAATCTGTACTTATTTATACAATTACATTTCTAAATGAGCTATATAAACACAATACCTAAACAAGAGGAGAAATATACATATCACAAAATTGACCTTAAATTTGTATCAATAAATGAAAATCCATTCCATAACAAAGTATATATTTCTATACCATAATCCCCTTTTTACCTTTAAAAACATTGGTTGTGGTAATTAACCATTTATAACCAAGCCCACTTAAATGAAAACAAACATTTATAAACAATATTTGGGAATTTGGGCATTGTTCTTTCCAAACTGCTTCCTGCTGGTAGGGGGCGCGGTCATGTGGGATCCTAAGAAGACACAGAAATCTTGGCTATAGTCTGTAAGGCTTCCTTGTCCCAATTGTTTTGAATTTTGAATCACCTGGGATGCTGTTTCAGGGGATCTTGCTTGATCAAGCCACATTAGTCTGGAAGAAATCCACATCTTTTCATTTTCTGTGGAAACAAAAATAAAAATCCTTTTCCCCAGTAACTTGTCCTTAGACTTAAATTTTGGAGTCAAAGCATTTTTAAAATAAATAAATTGGATTAATTCAGCAGCATTTCTTTTAACAGTTGTTATTTCCTCAGCAGTCAAACAATTTAAAGACAACAGAATAGCATGTAGTGTTCAAAGTTTCTCTGTGCTTTTCATCTTTATGTGGCTTTTTTAGTATTCTATTTCTTCCACTTCTATTTTTACATATTTTGAGACAGGGTTTCTCTGTGCAAATTTTATTTGTCCTGGAATTCACTCTGGATTCCAGATTTACTTTGAAATCACACAGATCTGCTTGCCTCTGTCTCCTGAGTGCTGGGATTAAAGGCGTGTGCCACCACACCCAGCCACACTCTGTCTTTTTAAAACCATTTTATTCCTTTTCTCTCCCAAGCCTACATATATTTTAGAACACAGTGTAAACCTTTAGCACTTTTGTTTTTTCATATAAAGCTGAGTATTATTCTTTCAAGGTCTTTGAAAAATTGTGCTGGGATATTGATGGGGATTACATTGAATCTGTAAGTTGCTTTTGGCAACATTGCCATTTTTACTATGTTGACCCTACCTATCCAAGAGCATGGGAGATCCTTTCATTTTCTGGTATCTTCTTTAATTTCTTTCTTTACAGACACAAAGTTCTTGCTATATAGGTCTTTCACTTGTTTGGTAAGTGTTACCCCAACATACTTTATGTTGTTTGTGGCTATTGTAAAGGGTAATGTTTTTCTGATTTCTTTCTCAGCCCCCTTTACTGTCCATATATAGTAGGGCTACTGATTTTTTTGAGTTAGTCTTGTACACTGGTTATGTGTATATCAGCTGTAGGAGTACTCTGGTAGAGTTTCTTAGGTCACTTATGTAAACTATCATATCATCTGCAAATAGTGAAAGTTTGACTTCTTCCTTTCCAATTTGTATCCCTTTGATCTCCTTTTGTTGACTTATTGCTTTACCTAGAACTTATGTGGTTTTTTTTTTTCAGTTTGTTTATATGGTGGATCACATTGATAGACTTTCATATGTTGAACCATCCCTACAACCCTGTGATGAAGCCTACTTGGTCATGGTAAATGAGTTCTCTGATGTGTTCTTGGATTTGATTTGCCAGTATTTTATTGAGTATTTTTGTATCAATGTTCATGAGGGATATTGATCTGTAGTTCTCTTTCTTAGTTGAGTCTTTGTGTGGCTTGGATACTAGCAAAGGACCAATCCAGATCCCCAGAATGTGGGTGTTAGTTAGGAGGACTGGGCGACCTCTAGTAATGGATCAGTATTCATCCCTAGTATATGAATGGATTTTGGGAGCCCATCCCACATAGAGGGATACTTTCTCAGCCTAATCACATGGGGGAGTGCCTAGGCCCTGCCCCAAATGATAGAATAGACTTTGAAGACTCTCAATGGGGAGCAGAAAGGGGGTGGGCTGGGGTTTGGCATGGGTGATAAGGGAGGATGGGAGGGTGAGGGAACTGGAAACTGGGATTAACATGTAAAACAACCTTGCTTCAAATTTAAACAAAAAAAATAAGGAAGGAAAGAAGGAAAGAAAGGAAGAGAGGAAGGAAGGCAGGAAGGAAGGAAGGAAGGAAAAAAAGAAAGGAAGGAAGAAAGGAAGAAAGAAAGAAAGAATGTACCAAGGCACATGCACACAAAAGTATATACAATAACATATACACCATGCACACAGAGACACACACAAATTATTCAAATTGAGACTATTTAATTATTAGAACTTTTGATATTCAGACTACACATTCCCTAAGCCATTGTCGACAGTATACAAATACCAAATTCATGTAAGTTCTTAACTGAGCATTTGAAAATTTCTGAATATTTTTGAGATACCAGCATAGCAATATAAAAAGAGAACATACCCCACTTTGTAATGATGAAGTGCATTTTCTTCAATAGTTATCCATTTTTAATTTTTTTAAAAAATGAGACTGACATATGTGGCTTATTTCATGAGCTTACACATTTTGATTTTCTGATTGTATAGGTGTGTTCCAGCTTATACAGTGTTCATAATACAATGCTTTACTTCTTACAAAAGACAGTATCTCCTCCTGGCCCATCAGGCAGACATTTGTGCTTTATTCTTACTTCCTACCATCCATCTAGAGACAGAGAATGGGATGGGTTACAGAACGGATGTCACTAATAAACATGGACTGATCTCAAGGAAAGCAGAGCTCGGAAGCCACAAAGGATCTTGCTTGTGAGGTTAATGCATTGTAATTCCCTTTCGTCATTGCTCCAGGTTTCTGTACCAAACATGCCATTCTCCTCTGCCTATCTGAACAATCTTGTCATCTGTAGGTATATGACTACTCCCCCAAAGAAACATTCCCAATTAAAGATGTCTGTCTGTGTGTGTGTGTGTGTGTGTGTGTGTGTGTGTGTGTGTGTGTGTGGTGTGTGTCTATGTACATAGATCATTTATCATGATGAGATTTTACACAAAAAAAAGATTCTAAATGATAAGCCCTGACTCTAAGTGGAAAAGAGCACTATAGAAAGAAATTGTGCCCAAATAAAACTACTTAATCTTAGAGGCACCAAAAGAGTCAAATTTAAATTATAGAAACTTTGAATCATCATAGGCAGACTAGATATGCAATGTGAATGCTCCTTAAAAAAGAAGGTAAAGTGGTGTAGATTAAAAGTTAGAACTAGTGGTTCAAGAGTATATAGCTCAGTGGTGGAGGATTTGGCTGCAGAGAGAGGGATTCAAGAAGGCCTGAACTAAGCAGGAAAAAGATGTTAAAAGTCAGATCAAACATACGTAAATGTAAAACAGAAAGGGTGCCGCAAATAACAAGAACAAAAGCCTGGAGCTGATTTCTTTGGAGGAACCAGCTGGGCTTTGCTTAAGCAGCTTAGGAAATCTCTTCTCTTGCTCTGATTCCGAGCATGCCTGCTTTGATTTGGAAGCTCCATTGTCCACCTAGGAACTTCAAACAGGTCCACTGTCCAAAGGCCAAGGTCCTTCAGCATCACTATCAAAGAATGTCACTGACCCTTGGAGCAGATGTGCTTCCATCAGATGTGCTTCCTCTCCTACCTACAACTTTTCCCAAAATCCTTTATGTCACTAGAGTAGATGGAATAAGACATAAGTTTATTTAAATGTAGGAGGAAAGATTACACAACTATAATGTCAAAGGGTATATTAAAAGCACCCTTTGGAAAGCTCACACACACACACATACACACACACACACACACACACACACACACACACACATATATATATATACATATATGTATATATATATATACACATACATATGTATGGATACATGGGTTCATATTCACATAAAAATGCAGTATTAAATAAGACTGAGTGTGCTTCCCTACATCAGAATTTAAATGAATATCTTTTATAAAAATATAAAATATTACACAGCTGTGAAAGTACCATAAAATAGAACTTTTTCAATATAAAATAGAAATAAAAATTGAAGCGGTTAAGGGTTTAGTTCAGTGGTAGAGTGCTTGCCTAGCATGCACAAAGCCCAGGGTTCAATCCCCACCATCAGAAAAATGAGAAAAAAACTTAAAAGAGATACTACAGAAACATCTATTTAAAACTACTTTTGTTCAGGTGATTTGTGAGTGATATTCTCATCTTTAGTTAACAGATCATAATTTTAAAATATATTTTGTTCAGAGAATAACAAAAATATAATGAAAACATAAATGTAATATTAAAAGCAACACAAAATGAATGAAAGGAGGGAAATTACAAATCTCACATATGAATATACATGCAAGAAATATTAAACTAGCATACAAATGTTGAAGTGTTATTTACCTTTAAATTTTCATATATACTAAATTAATCATATTATTATTATTAAATATCATAAATACATTTAACCTATTACAAATTTTTCAAAGACCTCAATTTATTACAACCTTCTTTCTTCTAGAATTCTGTCCTCTTTCTTTTCCACTAACATTAGGAAGATTACACTAAAAATAAGTCACAGATAGACATCATTATTTTTCTCTTTAAATATGCCATAATATGAGGTATTAACAGACTTTTAAACTCTCTTTTCCTTTTATTCCAGTCATTATTAAAAGAAGATCCGGAGCACTGGTAAGATTGCTCCGTGGGTAAAGATGCTTACTGCCAAGCCTGGTGACCTGAGTTTGATCCCTAGAACCCACATGGTGGAAGCAGAGAACAGATTCCCCAAATCTGTCCCATGTGCTATAGCACACACACCCATAATAAATAAACATTTAAAATGAAGAAAAGAAGGCTCTAAAGTCTTCCAAGGTCTAGATTCTGCTGGTTGTATCTCTTCATGATATTGCTGCTTCTCTGTTTTAGGTGTGTCTTGCAAATAGGGTAAGGTGTTAAGCCTTTGGGGTCCCCAAGTTTCAGTGATTCATAGAGTTATGTCATAACTCCACATATTCACAGCCATGGCCATGTTCTGTTGCAGAATGGATGCAAAAGCAAGATAGGCAAGTGGATGAGGATAGCAGATACAAGCTTCAAGAGACTTCTCCTGGATGCAAGCACAGTGTTCTTACCAGGCAGCAAGTTACAGGTGAAGGATGGTCATCAAAACACTTTCTGCCTGGAACATACCATAGTGCAAAACTCTTAGAAAGAAGGCAGGATCCTCCAAGAACCATGATGTCGATTCCAATTATTTAGGTACAATAGATGCTCATATGAGTGAAATCTAAGGTCCTGGCATGCACTAAGAGATAGCACTATAAGTCAAACACTCTAAGACTGATGAGCTCTGACCACAGTCTTAACCTTAGGAGAGATTTACTTCATAGGACCTTTCCCACTATTCTTGAGATTTTGATAGACAATTTAAGAAATACATTAGTTTTAGGCTTGTTTCAATATAAAATATATTATTAACACACCATTTTTCAGGCCACTCAACCTAATTAGTTTTGCACCTATACCTTTTAGATCTTACACTTAAAAATGTTCTTAACATCAATATATGTACTTGCTTTATTCTATCATACTGTATCCAATAGTTCTGGAGTAATATTACTAAGTAGACATGACCAGAGACAATTTGATGTTTTTCTGCTGGTTTTTTTTGTACCTAGAATATAATTCATTAAGAGAGTTCAGTAATCTTCCTATAACTTAAAACCCCTACAATAAGTCTTTTCTGAATGATCGTGCTACCAACTAAACATAAATTTAGATTCATGTGTTTCATTTTAATTTTGTTTGTAACTGCTTGCATTTAAATTTTGAATATATATAACATATCCATAATTACAAATTCAAATCCATAAAACAAAGTATGTGAATTATTTGTTTTAAATATTTATGTACTTTCATTCACAATTTTTTCCATCCTGACCTTCATTTTTCTATAAAAACATATACTGGAAATTATTTCCTATTCTTATATAAATATTATGCCTCTAGTAGTAATGTATTCCCATTGGATGAATATGCAAGAGTTCAATGGGTTTCTCACTGGTGAGAATTTGAGTACTTTCCAGAACCAGGAATGATAAACAGTGCTCCTGTAAACAGCCTTGTACATGTCTTTTAACACTTTTCCTGGGTAGTTTTGGGATAGATTCCTGGAAATGAGCTTTCTGGGTCAGAGGGTAAGTGCTTTTGTTAGCTATTGCCAAATTTTTTCCATAGTCGTCTACATCTACATCACAAGCAATGCAGGAAAATGGCTTCTACTCCAAAGCCTTGCCAGCACTTGTCAAACCTTTGGATTTTTGCCAACTTGATAGGAAGGAAATAATTGCTCACTATAATTTTAATTGCCATTTCTCTTATTATGAATAAATTTAAACATCTTTTAATAACTTTAAGGGTCAGGAAAATGTAAGTATAAAAATACATGAAAAGCATGTTCTCCTATTAGCTCATAAATGTATCCCAAAGAAACAAGAATGGTAGTTAACACAAACCAAATTAATACAGCATATGTCTACCAAATATAAGTATGTTTACTCAGAAAGGCCAAAGGGCATTTCTCAGCATGTCCTTTAATAGTCTGTAGATTACTTTTCAGATTTCCAAATTTGAATTTTTACATAGCAAATTGTTTCCACTCAACTCCTTGCCTTTTAATAAAGTGAAAAGAGATAAAATGCAGAATAATAATTATACAGCATCTCTGTTAAGCTGTGAAGTGTACTATCAAAGGGCCAAAAGATTTTAGGATTTTCTGAAAATAGAATGAAACTCATTACAATTGCAAAGACTCAGTCTCATTCCAGGTGCCAAGTGTTAAGGAGTTCCTTCTTAAAAAGTTAGCTAAAGATAGCAACTCTTTAAACTCTGTAGGGTAAAGCCACATTACCCAGGTGAAATTTATAGCTGAATGTTCTTTGTTAAATGAAAAGTATTATCAGACTTTTATGGAAGCATCCAACTACTGAGCTGAAAACATAAACATTTTAAATTTAAAATATGAGAAATGTAATAATACAGCAATAAAATCCAATACCCGTTGAAGACAGAATGGCAGGCACACTTGCTTGATGAACAACTTCAACAGAATATAGAAAAGAAAAGTCGTTGTACACACACAACAAAACTTACACTTGCTATTAGGAAAGCAGTGACCATTGCTCAGGTTTGTCATCAGGGTGACTAAACATCTGATGAAAATAACTTAAAGAATACGCTCTAAAAAGATGAACTTAATTAAATTGTGCAAGCTATCATAAATTATATATAATGAATACATGTAACTTGCATATTGTATTCTAAGATCTATTTATAAAAATCATTTAATCATACTATTCTAACACTTAGAATAGTAGAATTTATGTAAACAATATCCTGCATTCAGTGAGAAAAAATACAGTGCTATCCAGAAATGAATTTAAATATATATATATATATATATATATATATATATATATAGAGAGAGAGAGAGAGAGAGAGAAAGAGAGAGAGAGATAGTATTTCTTATTTTATATATCTAGCCTAGTTCCCTCTCCCTTCCTCCCTCCCTCCCATGCTCACCGAGCCCCCTCCCACCTCACCCCACCCCCACTCCACAGAGAGGGTGATGCCTTCCAGGAGGGATCAACAAAATCTGTCAAGTCATTTGGAATAGGGACTAGGCCCTCCCTTCTGCCTCTAGGTGAAGGGAGTATCCCTCCATGGGAAATGTGCACCCAAAGTCCTTTCATGCACCAGGGATACATCCTGGTTCCACTGTCACAGGTCCCTTAGACTGCCCAGGTCTTCTAACTGAGACCCAAGTTCAGAGGGTCTGAGTCAGCCCAATGCTGGTTTCCCAGCTATCAATCTGGGGGTCCATGAGCTCCCCCTTGTTTAGGTCAGCTGCTGTCTCTGTGGGTTTCTGTAGCCTGGTCTTGCCCCCATTTTCTTATCAGTTCTCCCTCTCTGTGACTGTATTCCAGTAGATTGGCTCAGTGTTTAGTTGTGGATGTCTGCTTCTGTTTCCATCAGCTACTAAGTGAGGGCTCTATGATGACATAAGTTAGTTATCAATCTCATTATCATGGAAGGACACTTAAGGTAGCCTTTCCACTGTTGCTCAGATTGTAAGTTGGGGTCATCCTTGTGACTCTCTAGAGTCAGTTTTCTCTTCAAACCTATAATGGCTCACTCTATTATGGTATCTTTTTTTTCTCATCTATTTGTCCCCCGATTCAATCCTCTAGTTCCACGTGTTCTCCTCTCCTCCCCTTCTCTGTCTCCTAACTCCCCCTCCACTCACTGACCCCCCAATTCCCATATGCTCAGGAGATCTTGTCCCTTTCCCCTTCTGTGAGGGACCTTGTATGAATCTCTTAGGTTGCTCCTTGTATCTTAGTTTCTCTGGGTGTGTGAATTATAGGGTGGTGATATTTTTTTAAAGTAAGTTATTCCAGATCATCTGACTAATTGAGTCTAACCTTTCCCAAATTAACCAGATATAAAAAATATATAAACATCACCATAACATCACACTGGCGGAAACTTCTCAGAAGCAACACTGAGTTCCAAGAAATATTAAACTTGAAGCTTTATGGTTTTTATTGGTTTGTTTTTAATTAAAAATACATTCTTCTCTCATACAATACATCCTGATCAGTTTCCCTTCCCTGTGCTCCTCCATGTTTCCTACACCTCTCTTACCTACCTACTTCCCTTCAGTCTCCTTTCAGAAAAGAGCAGGCCTCCAGGAGACAACAACCAAACAGGACAAAACAAGATACAATAAGAAAAGGCAAAAGTCCACACATCAAGTCTGGACAAGGCAACCCAACAGGAGAAAAAGAGACCCAAGAGCAGGCAAGAAAGTCAGTCTGCTCCCAGAGGTAGACATCCCAAAAAACACCAAGCTAAGAGAGCCATAACATGTACACAAAGGACCTGGTGCAGATCCATACAGGCTCTATGCTTGGCACTTCAGTCTCTGTGAGCTCATATGTACCCTGCTTAGTTGATTTGGTACTCCATATTCTCCTGGTGTCTTCCATCTCCTCTGACTCCTACATTCTTTCTGTCTCCTCTTCCATTGTGTTCCCCATGCCCTGAGAGGGACCTCCTCATGAAGACCTCAAATGGACACTGTCTATACATAATGTCTAACTGTGGATCTCATAGTCACCCCTTCCTATGTGCTGACTGAGGGAGCTTCTCTGATGACACCTGGCAAAGTACCAGTCTATGAGCATAGCAGAATATCATTAGAAACCAGTTAATTGATTATTTATTTTTTAGACTGTCCATGTTTGGTTCTACCCTAAGTCACTGGGTTACCAAGTTTCTGTCCATCCAAGCAATCTCAGGCATGAGCTCCTTCTCGTGGTATGGACCTCCAGTAAAATCAGGCATGGGTTGACCACTCCCACAGGTTCTGTGCTATTATTGCCCCAACACATCTTGCAGGCCCAGCAAATTGTAGTTCAAAGGTTTCTGTGACAGGATTGGTATTTATGTTTCTCTTTGATAACCTGCAGAGTACTTTCCCCTACCAAAGAGGCTAGATTGACCTTTCTACATCCAGTGAGCTGTATGGATGCTGTCTTTGGAAATGGGGCCTAGCTATCAGTTTGCAGAGAGCAATCCTATGTTCTAGCATCACCCTGGACTGTCTAGAGATCTCCAGGAAAGCCCCTTGGTCAGCAACTCAACCTAATGCAACCCAGCCACACTACTGGGAGCCCTGCTTGGCTACCACAGTTCAGACTCAGTATCTCCCATGACTAGGACTCTTCACTAGAGTGACCCTCATATATTCCAGGATGTTTCTTCTGCACTAGTTTTCTACACCACTGCCCAAGTGTCCCCCAATTTCAACTATCTTTCCTTGCACTGTCTTCCTCTATCCCGTCTACCCTTCCACCTGATTTCTCTCATTCCCATTCCCATCCCCACCTGACCCACGTCCACATCCAAAATCTATTCTATTTACTCTTCCCTGAGAGATCCATGTGTCTCTGCTAGAGTCCTCCTTTTTTCCAACCACTCTGGGTCTGTAGACTTCAGCTTGCTTATTGTTTACTTAATGGCTAATATCCACATAGTGAATACATGATATATTTGTCTTTCTGGGTCTGGGTTACCTCAATCAAAATGATTTTTTCTAGTTTCATCAATTTTTCTTTAAGTTTCATGATGTCACAAAAAAAAGAACAACTGAGTACTTCTTCATTATGTAAAGGAAGAGCATTTTCTTTATCTATACCTCAGTTGGAGAACATCTAAGTTGTTTCCAGTTTCTGACTATTATGAATAAAGCCAGAATGAATTTACTTAAACAAGTGTCATAGTGGTAGGATGGAATTTCCTTTGGGTATATGCCCTAGAGAAGTACAGATGGGTCTGGGGGATGCTCAATTCCAAATTTGCTGAGGAACTGCCATATTGATTTTCATAATGGCTGTACAAGTTTTCCTTTCTACCAGCAATGGAGGAGTGTTTCCTTTTATCCACAACCTTGGCAGCATAAGCTGTCACTTGTGTTATTGATCTTAGCCATTCTAACAAGTGTAAGATGGAACCTCAAATTAGTTTTGATTAGCATTTCCCTAATAGCTCAGGATGTTGAACATTTCTTTAAGAGTTTCATGGCTATTTGAAATTTCTTTTTTGAGAATTCTCTATTTATACCTGTACCACATTTTAAATTGGGTTATTTGGTTTGTTAATGTTCAATTTCTTGAGTTCTTTATATATTTTGGATGTTAGTCTTTTATTGGATGTGGAATTCTTAAAAGCCTTTTCCCATCTGGAGATTGAAGTTTTGTCCTATTGATGGTGACTCTTGTCCTACAGAAGCTTTTCAGGTCCCATTTATTAATTGTTAATCTTAGAGTCTTCAATATTGGTGTTCTGTTCAGAAAGTTGTCTCCTGTGGCAATACACTCAAGATTATTTTCTACATTCTTTTCCATTAAGTTTAGTGTATCTTGTTTTTTATGTTGATGTCTTTGATCCACTTGAGCTTGAGTTTTGTGCAAGGTGATATATATGGATCTACTTTCATTCTTGTACATGCAGATATGCACTTTGACCAGAAACATTTGTAGAAGATACTGGGGTTTTTTTTTCCAATGTGTATTTCTGCCTTTTTTTTTTAAAAATAAAATGTATATTGTCCATGGTTGTGTGGCTTTATGTCTGGTTCTTCAATTTGATTCCATTGATCAATATGTCTGTTTTTATTCCAATACCATGTGCTTATTTTATTATTATTATTGTTGTTGTTGTTGTTGTTGTTATTTAATTACTATAGCTTTGTAGTACAATTTGGAATAGGAGATTGCTTTAGCTATCCTGGGTTTTTTGTTTTTCCAAAGGAAGATGAGAATTGCCTTTTCAAGGTCTGTAAAGAATTGTGTTGGAATTTGGATGGGGATTTCTTTGAGTGTAGACTGCTTTTGATAAGGTGGCTGCTTTTCAATATGTTGATCCTACTGATCCATGAGTATGAGTGATCTTTTCATCCTCTGAGATCTTCTTCAATTTCTTTCTTCAAATATTTGAATTTTTGTCATACAAGTTTTTTATTTGCTTGGTTAGAGTTACTCCAAAATATTTTCTATTACTTGAGGCTGTTGTGAAGAGTATTAGGAATAATTAGGAATAATTAGGAATAATTTCTTTCTTAGTTTGTCATTTGTCTATGGGAAGTTTAATGATTTTTTTTTTACTTAATCTTGTATCCAGCCAGTTCACTAAAAGCGTTTGTCAGCTAGAAGAGTTCTGTGGTGGAATTTTCAAAGTCACTTGCATATATTATAATATCATTTGCAAATAAAGATATTTTGATGTCTTCATTTCCAATTTGTAACCCTTTGATCTCCCTCAGTTAACTTTATTACTCTAAGTAAGACTCAAGTACCACTGAATAGATAGAGAGTGGAAAACTTTGTCTAGTTCCAGATTTTGGTAGAATTGCTTTGAGTTTTTCTCCATTTAATTTTATATTGGCTATAGGCTTGCTGTAAACTGCCTTTATGATGTTTAGATATGTCCCTTATATCCATAATCTCTCCAGGACTTTTATCATGAAGGGGTGTTAGATTTTGACAAAGGCCTTTTCTGTATCTAATGAGGGGATCATGTGGTTTTTTGTCTTTTAGTTTGTTCATAAGGAGATTTACATTAATATGATAGTTTTCATATATTGAATTATCCTTGCAGCTCTGGGATGAAACCCAGTTGATCATGGTGCATCATCTATTGGATGTGTTCTTGCAAGTAATTTATATATATTGAGTATTTTTGTATCTATCTTCATAAAGGAGATTAGTCTGTAACTTTCTTTGTTGAATATTTCTGATATTGTTTATTTGAACATTCTCTCCCTAGCTTGTAGTTAATTTGAATAAGGGTTTGTCTATCTTGCTCATTTTCTAAAAAAGCCAACTCTTTATTTCAAAAACTTTTGTCATCCTCTTTGTTGCTGTTTTGCTGATTTCAGCCTTCAGTTTGACTATTTTCTGCCATCTATTCTTCTGGGATGAGCTTGCTTCTTTTTGTTCTAGAGTACTTAGGTATGCTTTTAAGTTGCTAGTATGAGATTCTCAAATTTCTTCATGAAGGCACTTAGTGCTATGAACTTTCCTCTTAGCCCTGCTTTTATTGTGTCCCATAAATTTGGGTATGTTTTGAATTCATTTCCATTAAATTCCAGAAAGTCTTTAATTCCTTTATTTCTGCCTTGGCCCAGCAGTCATTAGGTAGAGGGTAGTTCAGTTTCTGTGAGTTTACAGGCTTTTTGCTGTTTCTGTTGTTGTTGAAATACAACTTTAATCCATGATAGTCTGATAGAATGTGGAAAGTTATTTCAAATTTTCTTGTATCTGTTGAGGCATTGTGACTGAGTATATGGTCAGTTTTGGAGAAGGTTCCATGAAGTGCTGAGAAGAAGCTATATCCTTTTCAGTTTGGATAAAACTATTTTCACCCAAACTGAACTCTATTGTTTATGTCTGGGTGACCTATCCATCAGTAAGAGTAGGGTATTGAAGTCTCCCACAATCAGTGTGTGAGGTTCAATGTGTAACTTAAGCTTTAGTAATGTTTCTTTTACAAATATGAGTGCCATTACATTGAGGCACAGATATTTCTAATTGAAACAACGGTTTGTTGGATTTTTCCTTTGGTGAGTGTGAAACGTTCTTCTCCACTGCTTTTGATTACTTTTGGTTTGAAGCCTACTTTTTTAGATACTAGAATAGCTACACCAGCTTGCTTCTTAGTTCCATTTCCTTCAGAAATCTTTTTTCCAACCCTTCACTCTGTGGTTATGTCTGTCTTTGATATTGAGGTGTGCTTTTTGTATGCAGCAGAAGAATGGATTCTGTTAGCCTGTATCTTTTTATTGAGAAATTGAGTTCATTGATATTGAGAGATATCAATAACCAATAGTTGCTAATTCCTGTTATTTTTGGTGGTGGTGGTGTTAGTGTTGTGTGTTGGGGGGGGAGTTCCCTTCTTTTGATTTTTGCTTTTGTGAAATTATTTATTTCTTTTGTTTTCATGAGTATAGTTAACCTCCTTGAGTCAGAGTTTTCCTTCTAATGCCTCCTGTGAATCTGATTTTATCCTGGAGTATCTTGTTTTATCCATCAATGGTAATTGAAAGTTTTGCTAGGTATGGTAGTCTGAGCTGGCATCTGTGGTCAATGAAGGAAATCTGTCTGGGCCCTTCTGGATTTTAGAATCTCCATTGAGAAGTTCTTTGTAATTCTACTAAATTTGCCTTTATATGTTATTTGGCCTTTTTTCTCTTGCAGCCTTCAATATTTTTTCTTTGTTCTATAATTCTACTAAATTTGCCTTTATATGTTATTTGGCCTTTTTTTCTCTTGCAGCTTTCAATATTTTTTCTTTGTTCTGTAATTTTACAAATGTGATGAGGGGACTTTCTTTTCCATTCCAATCTATTTGGTATTTGTACATTTCTTGTTCCTTTATAGGTATCTCTTTCCTTAGGTTAGGAAAATTTTTGTCTATGATTTTGTTGAAAATATTTTCTCGACCTTCGAACTAAAATTCTCCTCCTTCCTCAATTTCTATTATTCTTAGGTACAGTCTTTTCATGGTATCCCAGATTTCAGGAATTTTAGATTTAACACCTTCTTTGAACAATGTATCCATTTCTGCTATCTACCTGAGATTCTCTCTTCTATCTCCTGTATTCTGTTGGTGAACCCTGCATCTTTTGTTCCTCTCTCCTTACCTAGATTTTTCATTTTCAGAATTTCTCCCATTTGTGTTTCTTGCTTCTATTTCTATTTTCAGGTCTTGGACAGTTTTGTTTTCTTCAAATATTTGTGTTTTCTTGACTTTTTTTAAAGGTTTCTTATTTATTTCCTTCTACTTGCCTTTCTGTACATGTGATTCTCTTGTTAGTTAATGAATAAAGTACTGTGTGGCTAGTGGCGAGGCAGGAAGGATAATTTTCCTACCAAAGGAGGAAAATTCTGGGAAGTATAAGCAGAGATGTCATCATGTGAGCAGAGTCATCATGTTAGCCTGGGAAGAGGGGATGCAAGTCAAGTGTTCTCCAGTAAGATAAGACCTTGTATGTATAAATACTTAGATTAATATAAATGGATTAATAACTAAGACAGAACTAGCTAATAATAAGCTCTAGTCATTGGCCAACAGCTTTATAATTAATATAGTTTCTGTGTGTTCATTTGGGACTGAAGCAGCAGTGGGACCAGGCAGTTGAGCCAGAAAACTCATGCTTACATTTGTCTTTTCATCAATTTCTTTAGGGGGGGTCTATTTATTTCAGCCTGTATGGCTGGTGTATCCTTGGGAAGCACCTGCTGGTGTTGGAGCCCATGATGCAGCTCCAAGTGGGAGAAGGGATATCAGGAGGAGATGGCCTGTGAGATCGAAAGGAGTCATGGAGAGTGGGAAAGGAAGAAGGCAGTGGTATTGTGTGGCAGCTCTAGGGATGAGCCTCAGAGATAAGGTATGCTGGTGTTAAGATTTTTAAAATCAGTTTAAAAGGCAGAGGTGGATTGTTTTAGTCTATCTACAACTTTCCTGTTGCTGCTGTAACAAGTCACCTTTACCTTTGCAGCTGAAGCCAACACAAGTACTGTTTCTGAGTCTGTCACTGGAGGATTCCTGTCCTTAAAGCCAACAGTTGTCCACCATTAGAACACTCCTTTCACGTTTGCCTCTTCTACTGACCACATCACAGACTTGGAAGAGCCCCAGCCTCCAGGATTTATTTGACTAGATTTGGCTCACATGGATAATTTGGGATCATCTTCTGGCCTCAATATCTGAGTCACCATCCCATGTGCAGGCCTATCAGAGTCAAGAGTCATAGACTTTGAGAACGAGGATGTAGGTAGATATCCTTTGAAACCCACTAGCCCTGCTATACTACCTTAGAAGTATAACAAAACGGGGGTGGGGGGCAAACAAACAACAACAACAAAGCATTAAGAATGTGGACATCTGCATTAATAGTATTTGTTATTCTGTAACATTTTGTTTTCTAAAATATATTTCTACTGCAAGAATAAGAAAAGTAGAGCCTGGAACAGTGAATGCACACAATGTACAAAAACTGTTAGTCAATTAAAAGAACTTTGACTGAAGTAATAATTATAATGACTGACTATTGGGTGAAGGAGAAAGGATATCTTTAAAACAGACCAGATTGAGACTGCTGCTCACTATTTATTTCCAAGTTCTTGTCTTGACAAAGAAAGAATTCAAAAATAAAAACAAAAGTAAGGAATTGAGAGGAAATTTGTTACCAAGTAAAGAAAGACATTCAAGTGTGAGTTCAAGCTTCCTTTGGGAGACCCCAACATGGGATATTTACATAGAACTTCTTATGGGTTTGTGGAATTCTGCCTTCTGGGATTAGCATAACTGTTGCCATCACAGTTGTGATTACTTGAATTAAACACTCATAAGAATTGGCTTATTAACATTTCCAGTAGAAAAAAGTTGAAAGGGTTGTCAGGCCCTCGTCTCAAATTCTAGATGCTTGTTCTCTTTTTCCCACCTCTCTGTTGTATGTGGTTTGAGAGGAGTTGGAATACGCAACAGTTGGAAGGCTGACTGTCTCCTATAACTGCATCGGTGCAGCTGTCCAGAAGTCAGTTCCATGTTGGGGTAAGACTATCCTGTGAGGAAGTTGTAAACAGCCTTTCACTTATGGTCTTGTAAGCAAACTCAATAAGCCCAATTGTGGAGTAGGTTGGGCTTAGATGGAATTTTCTTTTGTATGTTATTAGTTAGTGCCTTATCCAAGGTGAGACGGTGTTTACTCATGTCTTTATAAGAAAGCTACCCCACAATGGACAGCTATGAGCGGAAGGGAAGATCATTCATGACTTAAGGTGAAAAAAGTCAAAGACCTCTAGGAATAAATGGAATTTTCTATAAATAGAGTTTATGCCTCGTTTATATCTTTATATGGATTAATTGAATCTGACATTGTGTCAACAAGGTCAATTACAAGGAGATTCCTTTATATGAAGCAAAAGATGGTTCATTATGTTTGTCATTTGGTTTTGTAGTTAGCTCCTTATTTTGGTTTTACCTATATAGCCTGCCTCAGTAAACAGCAGAGTAAAATCATAAAGACTAAACAAATCGTACCACAATAAGGAGTTTGGCTAACAATCATTAGACTCTCCCTTGGATAAAGCTTAATACAACAAATAAAAGATAAATTCATGAGTTTTAGAATCATTGAAGAATTTGGTTTAGTATGAAAAGGAGGTAATAACAAAAAAAAAAAAGATCACTGGCATCCCCATACATTATTGGCATAATTGATCCTCTAAGACAAGATTCTGTAAGGGAACACATGGTGAAAATAGATTCATGCCTACTGGTTCTGCTTAAGTACTAAGCCCTTCCATTGTGATACTAAATCTATCATGAAGTATCCATGTATTGTCAATGTATTTTTTACAATATAGTATTGAAAGTACAGATCTAATTATTCCATATAAATCGAGTAGAAAGGACTGGCTAGGCTACTTCAAAAAAAATTGCAAAAATAGCATACATTTGCATAAATCACAGTCTAACAATAACAAAAATAACAAACAAGCACAAAGTTCTACAGTTTAGCACTATATACCACTATGAATGAGAACAACAAAAACAACACACACATAAGAAATCTTGAAAAATAAAACAAAATAACCCCAACTCATCATTCTCATAAAACTGTAATGGAGTGTTTTAGTAGAAAAAGACTCAATTACTACAGAAGTTGTTTGTTGAATTCAAGAATGGAAAGTATGTCAATTCAGCTTATGTTGTTAATAAACTTATTTTCAATAAGAGAAAAACAATGCCATTGTCTTAAATGCTGAAGGGCTTGATATCTGTAATAGCAAGCACTTTTTAAGAGCTTGCAAAAACCTTACTATACTAAATGAAGAAGGCTCATGTTTAACACAGGAAGACACCTATCTCAAATCCTGTGTACCTTCCAGTGACACAGTGAATGAAAACTTTTGACATCCATAGGAAAGCCGCTGACTCCCAACCCTATTTCATACTGCCCTTGTTGTGAAATGAGGATAATGAGACATGCATATTGGAGTAGGTTTTTCCAATGGTCTGATCCCACTGCCGCGCCAGCCCCAAATAACACACAGAGACACTGTATTTTATATAATGCTGTTGGCCTTGTTTCTTATCAGCTAACTCTGTCTTAATTATTAACCCATTTCTATTAATCTAAGTATTTCCACGTGGTCTCATCTTACCAGAGAGAGGGGCTGGTGTTCTGCTCTCTCCAGTCTATCCATGCTGACTCTTCCCTACTCCTTCCGGAATCCTCCTTGTCTCCTAGTCTCTCCTGTCTTGCTTTCCTATTGGCCAACAGTGCTTTAATCATTAACTAATGAGAGAAACATATTTACAGAATGACATCTCCCATCACATACACTTTGCTAAAAAGAAGACCAGAGGACTTGTTAATTAATCTTACCATTTACTAAAAGGAATGTGGAAAACAACCTAACAGTATTAAAGTTCCTCCAAGGGATAATTATAAAATAGGAAAGTAAAATTCAACACCTTTTCCTACCTACCAGCAAAAGGGAAATGGAAAACATCCCAAACATAAAAAAGAAAAAGAAAAGAAAAAAGAAATGTGCATGCTGTACTCTAGCATGTACAGGCCTGAGCAAGAAGGACCTCAAGTGTGATGTTAACCTGCAATGTGAGCAAGCAACCGGGGGTGAGGGGTGGATCAAATTATAAGATCATGAAAAAACAAAATAAAAAGCCATCATGAGAGAGGCCACAAAAATGTCAGCATTATGCTAGTGTGTCAATGCGCATGTATATATATTACTTTCTAAATATACTTTCTGGATTTAGAAGGAACATCATTTAAAAGTTCTCCTTAGTAAAAGGTATATTAGTTTGCTTGCTGATGTATAATAAACACCATAACTGAAAAAAAGCAAAATGAAAAAGCAAGCCAGCAAACAAAAAAAATTGAAAAGTAAAGGGTTTAATTCAGCTTACATATTTCAAGCCATCCTTGAGGGAATCTGGGGCAGGACCTCAAGGCAGGAACCCAGAGGGTTCCTTAAGAAATTCTCTTACTGGCTTGCTTCCCTTGACTTGCTCAGTTCCCTTTCTTACACAGCCCATGACCAACATCCAGGGATGGCATTCTTACCATGTCCTGTATCCTCATACATCAATCAAGAAAATATTCCACAGACATACCTTCAGGCCAATCTGATGGAGGAAGTCTTTACCTAAGGTTCCTTCCTCCAGGTGATCCAAGTTTGTTTTAAGTTGATTAAAAAATATATAAAAACAAGCAGCACACAAGGAAATATTAAGTAAAACTGTATCAATAGCAAAAAATATATCACTTAAAAATCACATGTTCCTGCAATAAAATGTATAATGAAAAACAAATTATGCAATGATGTTTAATAATAGAAATAACATGGAAAGTAAAGTAATATATTTTGCTATATATTTGAGAAGACAATAAACTTTTATTAGAAAAATCAATAAAATAGAAGGTCCTGTAAGTAGCATTGAAATGAATTCTGAATTTTTTTTTCAGAGTGACAAATTTAATGAGTGACAAATGGAGAACTTATCTTGGTGTGTGTAAGTGGTTTGCTGTTGTTGGGTGCATGAGGAAAAATCAAAATACTTAAAATCTACTGTCTCAGAAATTTCAAGTGTACACTATCATGATTAAATGTAGGCCTGACACACATCAAGTCTACAAAACAGATTGATCTTCTAATTGAAAAATCTGTATTCTTTGTCCAACTTTTCTAATGTTTAAACCATCTTTTCCACTCAGTAACATTGTACAGATTGAACATGTTGCATTTATCTATATACATGCACACATATAACAACAATGAATTTAAAAGGCCACAAAATTGAAAGATAACAAAGAGGGTTTTATATATATATATATATATATATATATATATATATATATATATATTGGGAGGGTTTAGAGAGAGGAAAGGGAAGGAGAAGGTAGTGTATTTATACTATAATCTCAAGGAAAAAAATGTAAAAATTGCCTCTCACTTATTTCTGTAAGTTCCAATTTTAAAAATAACATATTTGGTTGGGCAGTGGTAGTGCACACCTTTAATCTTAGCACTCAAGGAGGCAGAGGCAGGCAAATCTCTGTGAGTTAGAGAACAGCCTGGTCTACACAGCTACACAGAGAAATCCTGTCTCAAAAAGCCAAAAAAAAAAAGTTAATAATAATAATAACATATCAGAGATGATGCAGCCTTGGCACCAGGCTCAATTAATGTGTCCTAATGTTCTCCAACGTCATTTATGCTGCTGAAAGTGACATCTTTTAAGGCTGAATAGCAGTTTCTCTATGTAGCCACTGACCATTGTTTGGGGTTTTGCATATCGTGACTATGGGAGGGGAAAGCTGTAATGAATGTGAGATTGTAAGTATCATTTCCAGGTCCTTGTTGCACAGCTTTTTCCTGGACACACATGAACAAATATCTGTTCATTCCAGATAAGGCACCAACAGCAAATGAAAGAAACAATTGTTTCCACATCCAGTTTAGTGAAGTAATTAATTCATTGGGATTACTCACAAGACAATGGGTGACTCAAAGCAGTTGCATCAGTGAAAAATCCCACCACGGTGAAAGGAAAACTGCAGCCCCCAGCTCCACCCAGAAGAAGGTCCTCTCAGCAGCCTGTGAATCTTGGAACATTCCTGTTGCTTGCACATACAGCTAGAACCTTGTTCATTAGTCTTCAGGGTCTACCTCTGTCCTCCAGAAATTGATGTCTCCATTCAGAGGAAACAGGTAAACAACAAGAAACCACATGTTAATTTTTGCTTTTGTTGCCTGTTGTCGCTGACAGATCCAACATGTCAGTGCTCAGACCCTTGCGACAAAGATTCTCCTTGAATTTCTTCTTGGAGTTCTGAGTACTACAAATTTGAAGATGTAGTTCTTTCATCATCTGCATCCATGATATTTTGGGCTTTAACTACCTTCAAAAATATAAAAGGTAATTTCAAAAATAGCACTTCAAGGCCAGCTAGGCCCACCTATCGGAGCAGAAACATCCAGAGTACCAGCCCAGCCTTTGTCCCCTTCACCAGTCCTTGGCTACGGATGAGTTTGGGTCTAATCCCACTGGGGCAGCAGATTCTCCCCTGGGTGGGTCCAGGAAATCCCTTAAAGAAGTGGAAGATAAAACAAACAAAAAATAGGAAGAAATGAATAAATTTATTAAAGAAAGTATAGAAAGCCAAGAAAAAACAAACAGGTGAAGGAAACGGTTCAAGACTTGAAAACAGAAATGGAGACAATAAAGAAAACACAAACCGAAGGAATGCTGGAAATAGAAAAACTGAGCAAACGATCAGGAACTGCAGATGCAAGCATAACCAACAGAATTCAAGAGATGGAAGAAAGAATCTCAGGTGCTGAAGATAAACTAGAGGAAATAGATTCATTGACCAACAAAAATCGTAAATCCAACAAATCCTTAACACAAAACGTCCAGGAAATGTGGGACACTGTGAAAAGGCCAAACCTAATAATAATAATAGGCAAAGAGGAAGGTGAGGAAGCCCAGCTCAAAGGGGCTGAAAACATATTCAACAAAATCATCGAGGAAAACTTTCCCAATCTGAAGAAGGACATGCCCATGAAAGTACAAGAAGCATACCGAACACCAAATAGACTGGACAAAAGAAAAAAGACCCCTGGGCATATAATAATCAAAACACCTAACATACAGAATAAAGAAAGAATATTAAGAGCAGCAAAGGAAAAAGGAGAGGTAACATACAAAGCAGACCTATCAAAATTACGCCTGACTTCTCCATGGAAACCCTCAAGGTCAGAAGGTCCTGGATAGATGTTCTACAAATAATAAGAGTCCACAGATGCCGGCCCAGGCTACTATACCCAGCAAAACTCTCAGTCACTATAGATGGAGAAAACAAGATATTTAGTGACAAAGCCAGATTTTCACAATACGTATTTACAAATCCAGCCCTACAGAAAGCTTTGGAAGGAAAACTCCAACCCAAGGAAGTTAACTAAGCTCACAAAGACATAGGCAACAAATAATCCCACTTCACCAGAGACCAAGGGTAAAGAAGGACAAATAAATTCACAATACCATGGCCAAAAGCAAATCTAAAACAAACAAACATTAACAATCAATGGTCCTTACTCTCCCTCAACATTAATGGTCTAAACTCGCCTATAAAAAGACACAGGCTAACAGAATGGATACGAAGACAGAATTGATCCTTCTCCTGCATACAAGAAATACACCTAAGCTACAAAGATAGACATTACCTCAGGGTAAAGGGCTGGGAAAAGGTCTTCCAATCAAATGGACCCAAGAAGCAAGCAGGTGTGGCTATCCTAATATCTAACAAGCTAGACTTCAAACCAAAATTAATCAAAAGAGATGAAGATGGTCATTTCATATTAATCGCAGGAGAAATGCATCAACAAAGTCTTGATTCTGAACATCTATGCCCCAAATACAAAGGCACCCACATTCGTAAAAGAAACACTACTTATAGTGGGAGACTTCAACATACCACTCTCACCACTAGACAGGACCACCAATCAGAAACTCAACAAAGAAACAAAAGAACTAACAGAAGTTATGTCTCAACTGGGTTTAACAGATATCTATAGAACATGTCATCCAAACACAAAAGAATATACCTTCTTCTCTGCTCCACGTGGAACCTTCTCTAAAATCGACCACTTACTAGGTGGCATAACAAATCACAACAGATAGAAAAGAATTGGAATAGTCCCCTGTAACTTATCAGACCACCATGCTTTAAAATTGGAGTTTAACAACAACACAAATTGGAGAAACCTTACAAACTCATGGAAACTGAACAATGTGCAATTGTACCACACCTGGGTCAAAAAAGAAATAAAGAAATTAAGGACTTCCTAAAATTCAATGAGAATGAGGACACGACATATCCGAACTTATGGAACATCTTGAAAGCAGTGTTACGAGGGAAGTTCATTGCACTGAATACCCATATGAAGGAAACAGAGGATAGTCACATTAGAGAATTAACAGCACAACTGAAAGCTTTAGAACAAAAAGAAGCAAACTCACCCTGGAGGAGTAGACGCCAGGAAATAATCAATTTGAGGGCTGAAATCAATAAAATAGAAACCAGGAAAACAATACAAAAATCAATGCAACAAAGAGTTGGTTTTTTTGAGAAAATCAACAAGATAGATAAACCTTTATTCAAACTAACGAAAAAGCAGAGAGAGATCATGCAAATTAACAAAATCAGAAATGAAAAAGGGGATATAACAACAAACACAGAGGGAATCCAGTCATCTTTCAGATCATACTTTGAAAACCTGTACTCTACAAAATTTGAAAATTCAAAGGAAATGGACAAATTTTTGGATAACTATCACTAATCAAAATTAAACCAAGAATTAGCTTACTACAGGACCCAACAATTCCACTCTTAGATATATACCCAAATGGCCCACATCCATGCAACAAAGACATGTGCTCAACTATGTTCATAGCAGCATTGTTTGTAATAGCAAGAACCTGGAAGCAAACTAGATGCCCCTCAACTGAAGAATGGATAAAGAAGATGTGGCACATCTACACAATGGAATACTACTCTGCAGAAAAAAATTATGGAATCTTGAAATTTGCAGGCAAGTGGATGGAACTTGAGGAAACCATCCTGAATGAGGTAACCAGTAACAAAAAGAGGAACAGGGTATGTATTTGCTCATATATGGATTTTAGACATAGAGCAAAGGATCACCACCAGACAAACTGGGATACAAGGTGTATTCTAAGAGATTCATATATGGTCCCTCACAAAAGGGGGAAGGGGCAAGTCCCCCAGAGCACATGGGAAATGGGGGGGCAGTGAATGGAGAGAGAACTAGGAGAAAGAGAAGGGGGAGGAGAGAAAAACACATGTGACTAGATAGATTGAGTCGGGGGGGACATAAAAGAGGGAGCCATTATTGGCTTGAAGAGAAAACTGAATCTAAAGAAAGGTCTAGAGAACTACAAGACTGACTCCAACTAATAATTCAAGCAACCATGAAAAGGCTACCATAAATGCCCTTTCCTGATAATGAGATCAATGACTAACATATCTACCATCATGGAGTCCTCATCTAGTACCTATTGGAAACAGAAGCAAACACCCATAACTAAACACTGAGTCAAACTAGAATCCAGATGCAGAAAGGGAGGACAAGACCAGGGTACAGAAACCCACAGAGACAGCTGATTTGAACAAGGAGGAGCTAATGGGCCCCTCAGACTGATACTGGGAATCCAGCATGTGACTGACTGAGACCGCCTGAATATGGGTCTCAGCTAGAAGGACTGAGCAGTCTGGGGGACCTCAGACAGTGGAACCAGGATATATTCCTGGTGCACTAAAGGACCTTGTGTAAACATCCCCCATGGAGGGAGAGCCCCTTTACCTAGAGACAGGAGAGAAGTCCTAGTCCCTACTTCAAATGATTTGACAGATTTATATGACCCAACCTGGATAACATAGCCCTACAAGTGGAATGGGGATGGAGGGATGGGAGGAGAGGGTGGCCAGGGTGCATGTCACAGGGGAAAGGGGGTAAAAGGGAGGGAGGGAGGGAAGGAGGAAGCGAGGGAGGGTTGGAGAGAGGAAGGGAGAGGAAACTGTGATCCACATGTAAAATGTTTAAATTATATTATTAATAAAAAAAGAAGAAAAAATGCTGCTGGATTAATTATATATATATATATATATACATATATACATATATGTATATATATATATATATATATATAATGCTTTGACTTCAAAATTTAAGGCTAAGGACAAGTTACTAGGGAAAAGGATTTCTAATTTTGTTTCCACAGAAAATGAAAAGCTGTGGATTCCTTCCAGACTAATGTCGTTTGATCAAGCAAGACCTTCTGAAGCAACGTCAATACAATTCAGCCTTGCAGATCACTACAGCCAGGATTTCTGCATCTTCTTAGGATTCCTCCATGTCAGCGCCCCCTACCAGCAGTAAGCAGTTGGGAAAGAACTATGCCCAAATTCCCAAATATTGTTTATAATTGTTTGTTTTCATTAAAAAAAGGCATGTATAATTATAATTATGTCCAGCATAAAATAAATAAATGTTTAATAAATAATAATAAAAAATAACACTTCAAGGTAAATTCTGTATTAAAGTTGTCATATCAAATAACCAAACTATTTGTAGTTTCAAAATAATAAGAGAACAATCTAATAAAAATAAATATGTCTTTAAACAAATAGATTTTCAATTAGGATTTGTATTGGCCATTAATAATTGATAAAAATAAATCAAAAATATAATTAACTATTACTATATACTATTGGAAGTGTTTTATAAAATAAGCAGTAATTGTCAGCAAGGATGCAGAAAAACTTGACTTCCTCATACACTATTTGAAGGAATGTAGGTTATTTCAATCTATTTAGAAGGTCTTTAGAAATCTCTTATAAAATTTCTCATGCTTTCCAAATGATCCAGCCATTCTGTTCTTCAATATTTTTCTAACTGAAAGGACAACTTGTATGTACCCAACCTATATTGTACATAGCAATATTTATAGCATCTTATTTACAAGTGCCATACACAGAGCAATGAACAAAATTACCATTCAGTAATTGTCCTATTGCTGCAATAAAGACCATGCCCAAAAGCAGGGGAGGAAAGGGTTTATTTCCTTACTAAGTATAATACATCAAGAAGAGAAGTTGGGGCAAGAACACAAGACAGGATCCTGGAGGCAGGAACTGAAACAGAGGCCATGGAGGATGCTGCTTACTGGCCTGCTTTGTATAACCAGCTCAGCAAACATTCTTAGACAATCAAGGTCCACCTGCTCAGTGGTGACACCACCCACAGTGGGCAGGGGTCTCCCATATATTCATTAATCAAGACAATGTAACCCTGCAAACTTGCCTGTCAGCAGTCATATGGGGCATTTTCTCAATTGTGATTCCTTTTTCTCACATGACTGTAGCTTGTGTCAAAAAAAAACAAACAAACAAACAAAAAAAACAAAAAAAAAACCCAAAAACCAAAAACCAAAAAACAAAACAAAAAAAAAAAAAAATACTAAGCAGCACAGGAAGAAAAGAGATTTCCCATGAAAGAGTTGCACAGCTGACTCTTCAATGCATCATGGTATGTGAAGAGCAACATGCTCAGTATGATGCATGTGGGATACATTCTGAAAAAACAAAACTATTAGGACATCAAGCAAGCCTGTTGCTATTGATGCATCAGAGAGAAAGAAAACAGGGGAGTGGGAGGGCAGATTGCTCAGTGGGTACTGACACTGACAGGAAAACTTGGGGATGACCTGAATTAGGTCCTTGTATCCTACAGTAGAAAAGAACAGACTCTCTACTGAACACATCTGCTGTTCAAACTTACATGTGTACTCATGCATAAGACATATATGCACAACTAATAATAATAATAAATCAAATGAAAAATTAATTTGTTTAAAATAAAATTAAGGAAATGTGGAAAGAGGAAGAAGCCCTTATATTTGGGATCAGTTTGCCCTTCCTGACAGTCAAGAAACTTCAACAAAATAGGAAAAAGCCAAAATTGCCTATAGACAGAAGTTTCTGTCCCTCCCAGTCCTGCAGCCAATTAGTCCCAAGTAAACATACAGAGACTCATATTAACTATAAACTGTTTGACTGATGGCTTAGGCATCCCATTGGCTATCTCTTTCTTACTTATTAGACCATTTCTATTCATTTGTGTATGGCCGCATGGTCTTGGCTTATGGTGATGCCCAGAACTCTTTCTCCATAGGCAGATACATGGCATCTCCCTCACAACTCACTCTCTGAGTTTCTCTTCCCATAATTCTCCTAGTCTGGTAGCCCTGCCTATACTTCCTGCCTGTCCACATCTTGCCTGCCAATTGACCAAAACTGCTTTAGCCATCAACCAATAAGAGAAACATTCACAGCACATTAAAGGACATCCCCTATCAACTGTCTCTATAAAACATATGTGTTTCCTAAGATGTCTCAAACAAGGATATTGAAAATAACAAATGAACTATACCTACTTGGGACTAGTATGCAGGTGACACTGAATCTTGGAGGCCTTCTTATCTCTAAAATCAATTAGCCAGCTACTATACCCAGTGCACAATTTTATTTACAAAAGGAAATCTTCCAGTTGAGAATTAATGAGACAGTTCCTTTGATTTTTCCTTAGTTTTTTAAACTTCACTTTATCTTGATAGTTGCTTAAAGCAGGACTCCCTCTGTCTTCTACTTGCCTCTATTTCCACTAATCCTTTTACTCAATCCAGGATAAAATTCCTTTTAATAAACTAAAACTTTGGTTTTGACTCTGTCTTCCTAAAATCCAGTTTTATCTGAGCAAAGGCCTCTGTAGGGCTCCTTAGGCTTCTCTAGATCCATGTCTGAGCCCCCACTGCTGCTCTCACTGTGAGAACCTAGGGACAGGTGTGAGGTTAGGAAGTTTGTTCTGTATGTTAGTTAAATACATCAGTGTTCATGATATGAGTTTGTCAAAGTTTGCAGAACTACACACTAAAAAGGAAAAGTTTGTCACATGTAAACTGTACTTAAAATTATGAGACTAAAAGTCCTTATCAATCCAAGTCTGATAGTTTCTCTTGTATTGCCTCTTTAATATTTTGATATGATTTTTTAAGAAATCTTTTTCCTTATTTTATGACTTCTTGAGAAAGTTCCTCTTCAGTAATAGTTCAAGACCAGTGTTTAGGGTTCTACCATAAAAGTATGTGAATATCAATTTAGTAATGGTTAATTTTGATGTGTCATCTTGACTAATCTAAGGTTGCCCAGAAAACTACCCAAATGCCTTTGTCTAAAAATGTGAGGTTATCTGCAGCAGAGCTCAGGCTCTGAGTCATAAATTGAGTGTAAAGGCATCTTTTCCACAGAGGCAAGCTCCTTTCCATTTGCTGAGGTTGAGAAACAGAAAGCTGTTGGAAGAGAAAATTCTGTGTTTGAAAATGAACGTCATTCACCACAACATATATCAATGACCACCCTCACCCCACACACACCATGCCCTTCCAGGCCTTTAACCTGACTGGTTCACCTTGGTTCTCTGGCCAACAGAATTGCTCAATTTTGGTGCCCTGCTTTGCCAGCATTCAGAAGTGTCCAGGCACAAGAACCACATGGACCAATTCCCATAATAAACTTCTACTCATTTCTCCTGTTCTTCTCCCTCCCACTCACTCTATGTATCTATTATTGACTCTGTTTCTTTATAGAACCCTGATTAATGGGGCCCTTACAGTTAATGACAGCATGGATTTGAATTGTATAGTCTTGCTCTTGACTTTTACAGCAGTTTCTGTGGACCCCATTCCTAGCAGAGTTTTCTTCCATTCGGACTCTCTTTTTAGATCAGCTTCGGCATACTGATTGGTGTGGATTCAACTCCTCATCTCTTGCCCACATCACCAGGCTTGAAAGGCACTGAGAGACATGTGCTTCAGCAGAGGCTCACTCTGCTCATATGTCTTCACTTCTGGAAGCAAAACTTTCCACTTTGTGGCTTCATAATCAGCTCTGCATTAAATTATCTTATTTTTTCTAGCATCTCTCCATCAGTGAATCCAGAAAGTGACTGACATTTTAACTGAAAGTCCCAATGATCCCTGACACAAAACTCTAACATTGCTTGATTGTTTTTTCACAGACATAAAATTGTCCAGGGCATGAGTTTTGTTGCACATTTTGAAAAAGAAATGTTTGCCTAGAATTTAGCTATTTTAGACTTTAATTATCTATTATGTGGCTTCATTTTTCTATAAAATCTTCCATGCTTTAATATATGTTGTTTTATTTTTCATAGTGATTGATATATTGCTTTTTAATAAGCTAGTAATTAATTTAGGTAACTTCGTGTCCAAACCAATAAAGCATTACTGATTTAATCAAGAAATAAGATCTCTTTGTAACCCCAGCCAATGAAAGAAAACCTGTAAGATAAATTGAGACACATGAAATTTCTATATAATGAGTTCTTTCTTATATTCTTTGAGTAATTCAAACTTGTAAATTAAATTACTCAATTAGAAATATGTTAAAACAATGTTTCACTCTTATTTTTTAAAAGAAAAATAAATGTGAACTGAATAAAGAAGCTGCCCAATGACACTAAGTTAATATATTGTATGATAGGTCACTAGATTTAGAACATCTAACTGGAAAAGCTGAAAATGAGAAGTTTAGAGTTCAAGGAGGTCTGCAGTGTAACAAGCTTAATCAAAGGCAAAGATGAGGAACGCTCACAAAGAGTGTCTGCAGAGCCACCACACAGAAAGACTGCCAGTGTTGGGAAAGAATGGCAACTTTTTCCTATTAAGGAAAAATAAAAATAGGTCACTGTCATTGACCTTGGCCATCTTTTGGCATAGTCATGTCACCATCTTAACACAGAGCAGAACATAAATGGCCGAAGGCTCTCAACATATGAGAATGATTTCTAAAAACGGGGTAGGAAATCAATTCATACTAATTTTAACTCCCTCTTGTTTCTGCAAAGCCTCATCTTGGTTCCTTGGTGAACTTTAACACTCTTAGTCTCCTTGACACAGTTCAGTTTTCATACAGTTTCTTTTAGTCTACAAAAGAGATCACTGGACCATAGATAGAGCAACAGATAAACATGACCCGTCTTGTACTAAAAACGAGCAATGTCACACTGAGCTGAAAGAAAAGAATTATAAAGGGTAAATACAGTCCACATCATGAGAGCAGATCACAGGCAGACATAAGCTAACGCTTGCCTTTCACAACGGCTCAGCAGCTTCTTACACTTATCATCAAAAATACCATCAGAAAATGGCTCAAATATTAAAGTTGGTCTCCCTCCAGCAGCACTGTCCACTGCTACAGAACAGCTCACACATTGTGTGACCAATCAATGACAAAAACAAAATCCATTATGTGTATATCTTTGTCCATGTTTAGCTGAGCACTACTGTGATGAGAGAAGTACATGTTACTTTTCAAAAAGGCTTTGTTATTTACAAAACACATTGATGGCAATTTTGCATGGCAAAATCTCTCAGTGTGTAGTATGCCCCTCTCTGTGTCTCATTATAATAGACACGCAAACATGAGGAGGCAAAAGTAAAGAACATGGACTATATATTAAGTCTGTGAGGAGTTTGAACATCTGATTTAAGAATTTTAGTACCTGTTTGGATGAAGAGGTCATTTCCCATCTGTGATTTCTCAGAATGTCTTCTTTAAAAATGACAAGGATTGTCGGGGAAAAAAAAAATCTATCTTCCCCTCTAGTATGTACACAGTCTTTCAAGATGATTAACTTTCCCCAGTGCCCACCAGTATGCACTGCTGTGTCCACATAGCACTGAGGCTACCATGTTCAATACTAAGGATGATATTTGTATCTATGTGGTGTCAGCCATGTTCAACTCAGTACATTAACCAAATTAAAGTCCAGTGAGTATCCAGACATCAAAATAACATGGCTTTTTTGTAAGGTAAGTTTAATAAATACTGATTGTTTTTCTTACAATGAAGAATGATTAACAGATGTCTTTACTATAAACCTGGCCTGTGCTGGGCAGTGCATCCCCAAGCCAGGGAACTAGGCCAACTGTTAGCTGATAGATGTCATTCTGTAAATATGTTCCTCTTATTGGTTAATGAATAAAGCCTTGTTGGTCAATAGGAGAGCAAGATAGGCAGGACTAGGAGACAAGGAAGATTCGGGGATAGATAGAGGGAGAGATTTAAAATGTAGGACCAAGAGAGAAGCATTCTAACTCTCTCTCCGGTACGATAAGACCATGTGGAAATACTTAGATTAATAGGAATGGGTTAATATTTAAGGCAGAGCTAGCCAATAAGAAATGCTAGTAACAGGCCAACAACTGTAAATCAGCATCTCTGTGTGTTATTTGGGGCTGGTGCAGCTCTGGGACCAGGTAGTCAGGAAAACCGCTCATAACAGTTAGCTATTACTTAATTGCTGAAATTTTTTCTACCAACACTTGGGGAAATTCTCTAATAACTAGAAACTTAATTTGGTCCTCCAGAATAGAGACCATGAAATTAAAACCTGAAGAAAGTCAGCAAATCACCTGATGGACAATGTAGATGGAGCTAAAGATCACAAATACTGACTTGAAAACCACAGACAGAACTTGGAGCAAATTATCTAAAAGTTAAAATATACAGTTAGTGGACTAAATGTATAGACACACACATGTCTAAAAGATTCCAAAGCGAATGACAAAGATATCTATAAATATATGTTATATAAAACATATATATTTACAAATTATCTAAATATATTTTAAAATGCTGGAACATAAGGTAAAAGTGCAATTCCATAAAAACTTGGAATAAAAGTATATCACTGAAATTACTTCCTACACAAAACATATTATGCAAAACCTTTATTTGGTGTACCAAAAAAGCTTAAAAAGAAGGTTTTTATAAAACAGAAGCAGGGAGTCAAATGGAGGCAAAATATGTGATTAAATTAAACAAGAAAATAAATTAATTTTTAAAATGTGCAAATAATCAAGTAAGGGAAGCTTTCAAATTCATAGTTTCACCAAGAAGAAACAAAATTAGAATTAGGAAAAGGAAGTTAGTATCAAGGAAAGAATTCAAATGAGTCTCTTGGGTTAGGAGAAGCAGATTAGAAAAACAAAGTCCCAGCTTTGGAAATGGCAGTTTTGTCCTCATTCCCACTGTAATGCTTCATAGTCACTTATCATGGTCAGACTTTTCCCAACACTAACCCTTTGGTGAGTATTGCAGCACCCTGAACATGACTGCTCTTTCTTGGCCCATTGTGGGGTGAAATGCCAGGCCAATTTCCCTCGCATTGCCTCATGCCAATTACTTCACCTTTGTATACCTGGAATAATCCAGCTGTGAGGCCAGATGACCCCACATTTCCATCAGCTCCCATACCCTGACTTTACTTTTTCAGTCAGCAGCACTCCATTCTTTCTCCAAATCTGGAATCAGATTTTGCTGTCAGTGCCGTCCCCTACTTTCCTAGTCTAGGTTAGATAACTGTGAAGTACCTGATTTTTAGAAATCAGGCCTACAGGTTTAGTCTTTATCATTTAATTTCCCCTTCGAAAATAGTAGTAACTCTTTAAAAATAAAAACAAAATCTATTGAATATGCACATTTATTAATAAAGAAAGAGATTGACACAAGCAGTGTGGTAGCAATTAGTTCCTCAGTGCTTCTGAGGGGATAATACTAGGCACTTTCATTGTTAGGTTTAGTTGTCACCTTGGAAAGAATCTCAGTTTAAGAATTGTCTCCATGATAATTGTCTGTCAGTGTGTTTTTGGAGCATTGTCTTGATTTCTGGTTGATGCTAGAAATACACTATAGGCAGTGCCATCTCTAGGCATGTAGGCCTGGGATGTATAAAAAGGTATCTGAAGCCAGTGACCAGCACCCCTCTGTGGCCTCTGCTTCAGTCCCTGCCTCCAGGTTCCTGCCTTAACTTCTTGCCCTGACTTCTTTGAACTGTTACCTAGAAGTGAAAGTGGAAACAAGCCCTTCCCTTCCCAAGATGGTTTTGGCCAGGGTATTATAACAAAAACAGAAAAGGAAACAAGACAGACATGTTGTAACAGCACATTTTCCACTGGAAAATAACAGTATCCAAGTTGCCTTAGTAATCACTTACCTTGAGTGGAAGTTGTATTAGCAAGCTACCATGTTACATTCCAACTGTCAGACTGATGAGTGTGTGATTTTGAAAGACACACAGTTTCATGGGATTTGAAATTGGCATTTTTAAAAGGGTACAATTTGAGTAGTAGGAAAGGAGAGTGTTTGATTAGGGAATAATAGCATGTGATAAGGTATGAAACTTTCTGTTGCTTTACAGTGAAAGACAAATAAATCAAAAAAGCCAAATGCGAACAAGTATGAAAATCCCATAACTGGCCACCAAAACTTAATATTATTTCTGTCTCCCCCATACTTTACCTGATAACGGAAAACCATGCTGCAATTAAATCCACACTCTGTGAAGCTAGACTTTTTTTTTTTAATTTAATTTCTGAAACCTACTAATTCTGTTTAACAAAGATTCTAAACCCTAAGTGTCTCTGTCTCCTTGGAGACAACAGAAATTTTGTGCCTATGAAGTAACTCTAGTGTCTGAGTCCAGCCAGGTTAAAATGGCCACTGGTGCATTTTAATATTCAATTGAAATAGGGTCACTTAAAGTCCCAAGACATTTCCTATGAAGGTTAGATATTCTTTAACTTTAAAATTAAACTCAGTCCTTTTTGAACCATGAGACTTAATGGCCCCATCTGGTGCCACTTTGAAGACAGAGGGCAGCACTAGCTCAGTCTTACATAGCATGCTACCCACATATCTGGGAGCATCTAAGTCCTCAGAGCCTTTACTCATTTCCATTGATGGCACTGGAAAACCCCAAGCACGGTTACATTAGAGTTAGATTATTCTAGGTATGTGGGCAGCTCACAAAAGTCAAGGGGTTCCAGAAAATGTGCATTCCTGCTCAACCTGAAGAGGCAGTGAAATCTGTGTTAAAAATCTTTAAAAGTTCTGTTTTAAATTGCATTGCGTGTGAGCCACTGGCTACATCCATTCAAAGGAGGAACTGAAATACTAATCCCATCTGCAATTTGGAAACCACCTCTCAATAAAACTATTCAAACAGCTGTCTGCTTCCCGTCTCTCTGATGAATTAAGATGTAGTTAAGTGGACTGAACTTCTCTCTGGGGATGCTTCTCTTTAGGGGGCTGAGATCACAGAGTTTACCCTTCTGGCACTGACAGCTCTTTGATTTTTGTCAGGGAGGCTTGCCACTGGAGCACAACGCAGAGAAACATGAAGGGATGCCTCCCATGTTCCCTAATGAAAAGCTAGTTTGGACATGGGGATGGGCTGGGGGGTAAATTTCAAAGAGGGGAAAGGTCAGTTCTTGGTCAAAGTACGAGAAGATTATGGAAGACAGAAAACTTCGAAAATAAAGCATTAACATAAATTACTGAAAACAGCTTTTGAAATCCCACAGTAAGAGATGAAGCAACTCTACCATGATCAAGGCTTCCTTTTCCAAGGCTGTACCCACCTTTGCCTTCTTCTGATGATTTTATAAAATTATCATAAACGTCTTTAGATGGTTCTATTTGACATTCTTAAAGGAAACTTTAAGGTCACTGAAAATTTTAAAGGTGTCACCTCCTTGCAAAGGATGAGTAATAAGGTCACAGTTTGCTTTCCAGAAAGAAAATGTCTGTGATTTTGCTGGGAGAAAGGGCTGCCTTTGCTAATTAGGATAGTCACACTGAAATAATATAACATAAACAGCATTCCCTCAAAAACACAGGGTGTCAATTTATGTCAATAAAGTAAACTCGATAATCTATAAGTCAAGTAGATAGTGATGTGTCCAAAAAGAAGAACCTTTGTTCTGAACACTGTGAGCTTGGAATAGCTGCTATCTGCCTAAGCCATGGAATAAAAGCAGTGGCCTGGCTTGCTTTTTCTACCCTGATCTACCCAGCTAAATGCCAGAAGAACAAAAATATTGAAAAAGACCTAGAAACAAACTCAGCTAAGCATAAAGGAAACAGCAAGTCTTCAGATTTTGTAGGAAAATGTCAATAATTTGTTCTCAAACACTTTCATTTCTGGGCCTCTACCCACCCTTACAAAATGCATGAAGAACAACCAACATTTGTTTTTATGAATTATATTTTTTATAACCTCAATTTTGAAAGTTGAACCAAAAACTATATATTTATTAGTATATCTCAAAACAATGACAATGTATTAAAACATATCTTTACAAACTAATCTTACACATTTGCAAATATCTTTTTCATCTGCATTAAAACAGCCAATTCTATGTGCCTTTCCATCTCACCTGCTGTGATTGTCTTGGCTTTGGTTTGTGGTCTGGTTTTATTTTGTGTTTTGCATTGTCTGCTTGAGAAGAGTTCTCCTTACACAGCCCAGACTGATCTCAAATCCATAATCCTCCTGCCTCATCTTCCCTAGTATTGGATTAAAGGTGTTTAGCACACAATACCTAGGTAATCTGATCTTAAATGTTTAGTTTTGATCAAGGATATTGAGAAAATATAATATCACACAAAATGTTAACAGAAAAGAAATGGAGTGTTTAGTGGTCTTGTCTTTTCAGACCATTCTGGGTCTTCCTCACTATACTACCATGGCCAGATGCAGATTCTGTAGGATGAGACCATATCAACAAATCCCAATTAAATCCAGGAATCAATCTGCAATCATGAACATACTTTTCACTTATCTATGATTTTTCAGCTTTGTGCCATGGAGATTTGGAAACTATACTTCATTGAATTACAGCTCTCTCCAATCACAGGATGCAATTTTAAGATCACGTTGATTAATATCACTATAGTTCTCAATAGAAAAAAAATACTTTTTGAAAACTAGCTTGGGATAGTAAACAGAGACTTTTACAAAACTGTATTCTCAAAGTTTAAATTTTAATCTTTGTACACAAATGCTACCATATGTTTTTCTTGGTTGGACAGTTTTACCTTATATTTATCAAGAAAATATTGACAGTTTTTTTATTAGTTTGTCAGACACTGTTTCAAATAGAAGTGACATTCACTCTTCAGGTAACAGCATCATGGTGTTTGCTCAAAACAGGCACTTCCTCCCTGGCCACACAGAATATTAAAAATCCTACATTCAAGGACCTTGCTTTGATCAAGATAATATGATTTCCTTCTTTACCAGAACACTCTGTTCCCTGCTGTCACTTTTGTTGCCATCAAGATAACAAAGAACTAGTCAAAATGATGTGTTCTTGTTATATGAAATGATATTTGACTTTACAACCTCCAAAAGAGCATTGCGTATACCCGGGGGTCCACAGACTATATTTTTGAAAACCAATAAAATGGAAGGAGACTAAGAAATAAGCAACTACTATGATAGTTCCGACTCAGGAGTAGAGCCAGTTTCTGGTCTGGGCACTGAATTCTTTCTCTTGTTTACATTTATCAATTAGAGTCTCCCTTGATGTGGTAGCATATGCCTTTAATCTCAGCATTTAGGAAGCAGAAGTAGGGAGTTCTCTGTTAATTCGAGGCAGCAATCATGGTCTACATAGTAAGTTCAAGGCCAGCTGGGGTTATATAGTAAGAGCCTACTTGAAACAGCAGAGGGCATGTATTAAGTACTGTAAATACTTGCCATATCCTAAGGACATCAACTATGTATAACCTACATTTTCAAACATATCTCTTGAGTAATAAAAAGGGGAAATTGTGGCTGGAAAGATGGCTCAGCAGTTAAGAAAACTTGCTACTCTTTAAAACTGGAATTTGGTTCCCAGAACCACATGGAGTGACTCACAATCACCTGTAATTCTAGATCTAGGACTCCTTTTTCTGGCTTCCATGGGCACTTGAACACATATGTATATACAAACACATATGCATCCTCATAAATAAAAATATTTTTAAAAGAAAAAGAGAACATTGGTTGCTATATATAAATAACAATTAAATTTTTTTAAAGAATTAGGAGATTATCAAATATCCCTGGAGAGCTGGCTCAAGCATCCAGATGATTACTAGCACATAACACTCTTCTTAGTCCAATTCTTAGCAACCACATCAGGAGACTCACTGGCTGCTGCAAGCACCTGCACTTGGGTGCACAGATCTATGCACACAATGCACTAGTTAAATGTAACAAAAATAAATTTTAATTAAAAAAAGAAAAGATGCAAAGAAAAAGCCAAAAGTTGGGTAGAGTTGAAATAGTGAACAGTTATTAATAAAAGTCTTTCTGTGTTATCCGAATTTTTAGAGTGTGCATTCATTACTATAACAGGAGGCAATATTAGAATATAAAATGTATTATGCCATCCTGTCAGTAATGTGGCTATTTTAAGAGTATGTTGCCAATCTGTTTAATCCCTTTAAGAAACTGATGATCAATACAAGCAAATCTGATTTTAAAATGGTAGAAAACATTTCCTTGGCTTATTAGCAAATTTTAAAAATTTATAATATATAATATATTTTTTAAATTTATAATATATCCACATATTTTATATTTATAAATATTATCTTAGCATTTTTATGGCTGTTAAGAAAAAAACATGACCACTGTCAGCCTTATAAAGGAAAACTTTTTATTGAAATGATGGCTTAGAGTTTCAGAGGTTTCGTCTCTGAGGGAAAGAAAAGCATGATGGCATACATGAGAAGGAGCTGCTAAATGTTGATTTGCAGGCAACAGGAAGTAGACTGTGACATTGGGAGTAGATTGAGCATAGGAGAACTCAAAGCCTGCCCCACAGTGACACACTTCTTCCAAGAAGGCCACACCTACTTCAATAAATCCACACCTCCTAATATTGCTATTCCCTATGAGCTTCTGGAGGCCATTTACTACCATATTCCATTCTCTGGCTTCCATAGCCTGTAACAATATCGTAACACAAAATGCATTTAGTCCAATGTCAAAAGTCCTCATAACCTATCACAGTCTCAACAATGTTTAGAAGTCCAAAGTTCAAAGTCTCTACTGAGATTCAAGAGATCTTTTGACTGTAATCCCCTACAAAATCAAAAAGCAGATCATATACTTCCAACATATAATGGTTCAAGATATACATTACCATTCCAAAATGCAGGGAAGGGAGCAGAGAGAGAAAATACTGGAGCAAAGAAAGACTGAAAACCAGCAGGGCAAATTCCAAACTCTCCACCTCCAAGTCTGATGTCAAAACCCTCTACAGATATCCAACTCCTTTCAACTTTGTTGGCTACAACACACTTCTTTCTCTTGGGTTGTTTCCATGCCCTGTTAGCAGCTCAACTCAGCAGGTATTCCATGACTCTGGCACTGCTAACATCTTGGTGTCTCCAAGGAAATCTAGGGTTCACCTTCACAGTTTCATGTCCTGACCTCTCTACTAGGCTTCCAATCAGTGGCACTCCCTGGCACATGCCTGGCCTCAGTGGCTTTCCTTCGATTCTAAGGCAAATTTCATAGCCCCTTTCTCCTATCCTTAACTCTAAAGCCAGAATCACATGGCCAAAACTGCCAAGTTCTGCTGCTTGCTGGAGCTGGAACATGCCCCCTTATTCAATTACATTTTCACCAGATTTCTGTTTTTGATGGTTACCTTTACTGTCTAAGCTTGGCTGTCCTGAAAATTGCTCTGTAAACCAGGCTGGCCTTGAACTCAAAGATCTACTAGCCTCTGTCTTCCCATTAAAAGCATGTATCTAAGCTCTAAGCTATGTTTTAATTCCTTTTGACAAGTTGGAAAACTTAGCTGAATGGCATCTTACCCTGAGGCCACCACTCCCTTTATTCCATTTCTTAATTTCTTAATCTGTTTATCTCCTTGAACAGAGAACTTAAATCCTTTCTACTTTTTGGTATTCCTTTTCTCCTTAGATTTTACATTTTGCAATTTATCATTGTTCCTTTTCACTATAAATCTTCATTAGAGTTACCACTTGTAACCACCTGACAATGTCCATACTGTTTTGAGATTTCCTCTGCCAGATGGAAAACTCTTCACTTTAGCCTCAGACAAACTTTTTAGACAAGAGTAAATAGCAGCCACTTTCCTCACCAAAATATCACAGTACCTAGGCAACATATTTCTCTTCTGTAACCTTTTGAGCAAGTCCCCCACAGTTCATCAAATCACATTCAGCATCACTGTCTTCCATGCTCTACTACTATGGCCCATTAAACAGTAATTAAATCATTCCCCTGCTTTCCTAACCTGAAGTACCAAGTCTAAATTCCTCCAAACCAAAACTTGGCCAGGCTTATAACAGCAATACCCCACTTCTAATACCAACTTCTGTCTTAGTTAGGGTGTCTATTGCTGTGAAGAGACATCATGACCACAGCAACTCTTATAAAGGAAAATATTTAATGTGGTTGGCTCACTTACAGTTTCAGAAGTTTAGTTCATTATCATTATGGCAGGGAACCTAGCAGCATACAAGCAGACATAGTGCTGGAGAAGTAGCTGAAAGACATCTTGCAGGTAACAGAAAGTCAACTGAGACACTGGGAGGTATCCTGAGCACAGGAAACTTAAAAGCCTGTACCCACAGAGACACACTTCCTCCAACAAAGCCATACCTCCCAATAATAACACTCCTTATGATTTTATGGGGGTCAATTACATTCAGACTACCACACATCTTATTTATGTTTGTTGCTTGATATCTGTAGAACCTACAGTATATAAATATGGATATTTGCATACACCTTGGTCATATATGGGTTTTTGTTTTGTTTTGTTTTTTTGTTTTTTGATTTTTTCTTTTCCAAGACTTCTCTAAGTACACCTGGCTGAACTTGAACTCAGAGAACTGCCTGCTTCTGCTTCCTGAGCATGAGGATTAAAGACATGTACCACCAACAACTAACTGCCTTGGTCATATGTATCATAAAACACACACAAACACACACACACAATGTGTAAATATATGCATATATGTACATATATATACATACATAAAGTGATGATGTGAGAGATCAAAAAGAGGTGGTACACCTGATACCATTTAAATGACTCAAATTGAATGTCTTTGCATGTAGACTGAGATCAGCAATTAATAAATGGAACCTCCTGAAACTGAGAAGCTTTTGTAAGGCAAAGGACACAGTCAAGAAGACAAAACGGCACCCCACAGAGTGGAAAAAGAACTTCACTAACCCTACATCTGATAGAGGGCTGATCTCCAAAATATACAAAGAACTCAAAAAGCTAGTCACCAAAACATCAACCAAATGCTCCCATTAAAAAGTAAGGTATAAAACTGAATAGAGAATTCTTAATAGAGGAATCCAAACAGCTGAAAGGCACTTAAGAAAGTGATAAACATTCTTAAATAATCAGGGAAATGAAAATCAAGGCAACTCTGAGATACCATCTTACTCTTGTCAGAATGGCTAAAATTAGGAACACCAATGACAGCTTTTGCTGGAGAGGATGTGGAGAAAGGGGAATACTCCTCCACTCCTGGTGGGAATGCAAACTTGTACAGCCATTTTTGAGATCAGTATGGCGGTTCCTCAGGAAAATGGGAATTAGTCTACCACAGAACTAGGCAATTCCACTCTTAGGTATATACCCAAAAGATGCACATCCATGCAACAAAGACATCTGTTCAATTATGTTCATAACACCATTATTTGTAATAGCAAGAACCTGGAAGCAAACTAGATGCCCCACAACTGAA
>JANBXA010000491.1:17650000-17652500 GCA_030556225.1 Cricetiscus sungorus | reverse complement strand
AGAATGATTTTACAGTCCTACATACACCGCTTCTCTTTAATTCTGGCCTCAAAGAGCAGAAAGCTCTTCAGGAACATTTTTCCCCCTAAATCTTCTTGGAAACTTGAACTACAGTGCTTCTGGGGATACATAAACAATACAGATCTTTGATGAATGAATAAAGAATATGAAGCCCAGATCATCCACAACACTATTCAGAGGTAAGGGTAGGTGCTTTGATCAGTGACAACAGGCTAGTGACTTAGTGTATTTGTAGAGCATCTTTTTCATATTGTAAGTCATTCAGTCAAAAGCATTGCTTCTGATAAGTAGAAGAAAGACTAGGAGTTTTAGGTAAGACAGAGAAAGAGGGGAAGGGAAAGGGAGGTAGGTTGGATGTGAAAAGTATGACATGGGCTCATGTGTCTGAACAGCTGGTCCCAGCAGGTGGTGTTATTTGGGAAGGTGTTACAAGTTTTAGGAGATGAGCCATACAGAAGGACTTACTCGCTGGTGGGGCCTCTTCTCCTTTTCACTCTTTACTTCCAGCCACTGACACATACTAGACAAGGCAGAGACCCCTGGGAATCTAGTGATCCAAACCTATGTTAGCTCACTTTTATTCTTTAGATCTAGTCATTAGGCCTTGCCTGACACCAAGGGAGTGAGAAGTAACTGTTGAGAGTCCCTGAAAGATGATAGAATGTGATGAACACCATCTTAGTTAGGAATAGAACAGTTGTTTGAAGCAATTATGCAAGTATTTCTCTGTATCTATATAACGTTCATTTGAATTTGAGGTTCTCTGGAAATCTGAGGTCAAAGGCAAAATAGCTGTATGCTCCTCTTAACTGAATTCTTTCCAAGACAGATGTGAGAAAGCCTAGGAAGTTCAGGATCCCATCAAACAGCAACAGTCACTGTGCCATGTAAATGTGGGCTTCTGAGACTGACACCTCATTCTTGAGTGCATAATAAAGCTTTGAATGAATGTTGGATGGATGAGTGGATTGTTCTTGGAAACATCCTTCAAATTTAGACACTGTAATTGGATGTAATTTATCTTGGACATCTACTCTTATTCATTTTTTAAATGACTCTAAATGAAATTTTATATAAAAACAGGAAGCTGAAATCCCTGTGCATTCCCTGGTTGTAATCTTTTTTTTTTTCCTAGAAAATACCAGGTAGGCCCCACTAACAAAATAAAAAGAAACAGTGCACATAAAAGGTCTAAAGCTTGCTGTCAGCATGCAGGACTTGACCATTTCCCAGTCCCTTTCCTCAACAGCAGTTGCCATGACAGAGTGTCTTTCTGCCCTTTTTTTTTTCTTTTTTTTTTTTTTTTTTGCTTTTCTATGAAATCGCTGAAGTATTGAATGTTACACTTGAGCATTTTCCTTTCTGCTACTTGATTATGTACCATCAACTTTGATTTTTTTTATCTTTAGATATTATTATAATTTTGAAGACAATAAAGGGTCATCTATGATATTTCACTGGATAGAAAGTTTTGCAATTTTTGTGTCTTGGATGATCAACAAAACTAAAATGTATTTTTGCCTATAGTAAAAAAAGGAATTAGTGTATGAGGCTTTATGTGGATTTACCACCTAGAAGTCTATGTGTCACTTCCATACAGAGTCAGTGTTGCTAAGTGCCTTCGGAGGAAGCTATATGTACTGCACAGTTAATGAGAAGTCAGAGTCATGGCACTGTTTGTTTTACCTGTATCTTCATCTTAGTAAGGGTAGTGAACAATCTAGCCCCAAATCCAAAGACCCAAAGCACCCCCTCCTGTGTGTGGGGTGAGAGAGAGAGTGTGTATATGTATGCAAGTGTGTATCTGTATGTGTGTAAGAAGTGTATATATGTGTGTCAGTGTGTATATGCATATGTATATGGGTGTGTATGTGTGTGTGTGAGTATGTATGTGTGTATTTATGTGTGTGACAGTGCATGTGCGTGCGTGGTGTGTGTGTGTGTGTGTGTGTGTGTGTGTGTGTGTGTGTATTGGAGTTAGAATGCAGGAACAGATAACTAATGGAAATGTTGCTGAAGAATTATGGATAAGAGAAAGGGAAAAACAATCTTCCCTGTTGGAGCAAGGATGTCTAGCTTTGACTTTTTTGTTTTCATGAATGAGGAAATGATCTTGTTATTACTTTATTGATCTTTGCCAACTTCTTTGACACATTTCTCCCATAAGAAAATAAAGTCTCTTTGTTCTGAATTTAAAAGGGTTTCCTTTTCTTTCTTTTTTTGGTCAACCCTTCTGTGTTTCTGCAGCATTGGCCACCAGTGTGACTCCACTAGTGCAGTCACACATGGGATGAGAGGAGGGACAGACAAGGGAGCAGATTGTCCCAGGCGGCTACTTTTCTGTTGACTTGGATACAGTCCTAAGGGGGAAAATCATTTGAAATAAGTTACTCTTTAAATCTTCAAAGTTTCTGGGACAGCAGGCAGGGACTTGGCAATGTGCTGGTGATGTGTTTTAGCCAGGATGGTCTTGAGAAAT